>VXAY01000620.1:74885-93644 GCA_013399855.1 Oxyruncus cristatus | reverse complement strand
GACTTGATGATCTCAGAGGTCCTTTCCTCCTTCTCTGATTGTCTGATTCTATGATTCTATGAAAGGAGATGCTGAGACAGAGGAAGTGAGAGAGGATCTCCCACCCCAACATCCTCCCCAGGAAGAACAGCAATTCCTTGTTCTTGGGAAGAGGAGCAGCTGAATGAGAGCACAACCAATGGCTCACGGAGCTGATCCCACACACCCACATCAGGGAACTTCTAATGCAACTGCCTGGGCTGGTTTTCACTCTGAGCCCTTTTCTGTGAACCCCTGGGGGGTTGGATCTCCCTGAAAGTCAAACCCTCAGCCCAGGGGGATGAATTCTCATGGAATCACACAAAGGTTGGGTTGGAAGGGACCTTAAAGCCCATCCAGTGCCATGGGCAGTGACACTTTCCAGTAAACCACGTTGCTCCAAGCCCTGGCCTTGGGATGGGGGGGAAAAAAAAAAAAAAAAAAAAAAAAAAGAAAGTACAACCAATAACTTGCCCTTAAATTTAAAAGGAACTAAATGAGGAACTTAAGGACAATTTATCTTGCTGTTTACAGGTAACAAGTCACTTTGTTTTTATGTGCTCAGTCTAGTATTCCATCATTTATTTGAAAGAAGATGAGAAATAATGTAGATAAATGATGAAGTGGATCATTCCAGGGATCCAGAGGCAGCCACAGCTTCTCTGGGAATTCTATCCCAGTCAGGAATTCCTTCCCAATATCCCATCTATCCCCGCCCTCTGGCAGTGGGAAGCCATTCCCTGTGTCCTGTCCCTCCATCCCTTGTCCCCAGTCCCTCTCCAGCTCTCCTGGAGCCCCTTTAGGCCCTGCAAGGGGCTCTCAGGTCTCCCTGGAGCCTTCTCGTCTCCAGGTGAGCACCCCCAGCTCTCCCAGCCTGGCTCCAGAGCAGAGGAATTCTGTGGATAGAGGCCTGTTCTCCTGCCCACGGAGCCCTGGGGGACACGAGTGGCCCCAGCCCACACCAGGTGACATCAACCCGCTCCCCTTGGCCACTGGGTGACCACGGGGGGCCCAGGCCAGGCCTAGGTGGGCTCAGCCTCACCCTGCTCCACACGAGCAGTTCCTAAGACAAGGTGTCTCTCCAGCAGGAAGAACAAGCCCACAATTCCAAAGCCTTGGGATTTCGGCTTTAAACTGAGCCAAGCCCGGGGTGGCAGAGGGGGACAAAGCCCAATATCCTGATCCAGTTCGTGTCTTTGGTTGCACGAATCAAAGCTCCAGGAAATCACAGCCTGGGCTGAAGGGTTCAAATCCATCCACCTTTTCCAGCTGTTTGCAGATCCCTCGGGAAGGAAAGGAAAGGGAAATGAGAGGAGGAGTTTCAACCTTTCTCTGAGGTTCCTCCTCCCGAGAGCGTGGAACGTGTCGGTGCTGCACAACACAGAACTGCTGACAAACCTCTGCACTGCCTTCAAAGGGAGGGAGAACTTCACTGGATTCTCACTGTTTTCTCGTAATGAAGGCAGGCAATGTTTCCCCATAGTAATTATCAACAGCAGGTGATAATTACCAAATAATTACACAATTATTTGATATCAATTATCAATAATTGTCGGAGGCACTTGAGGTGCTGATGAATTGGCGTTTTGAGGCTGGATGTCCTCACCCCCCTCCCTGTGTAATTTGGGAGGTTTCTGGCTTGTGAGGTATTTCCCTAATCCAGGGTTTTCCTGGAAGCTGGTGGGAGCTGAGGGGCCCCACTTCCATAACCACATCAGGTGGCAAAACCAGGGGAGGGACACCCAGGAAAGCTCCTCCCAAAATCTCAACATCCCAAAGCCCTCCCTCCCCCTCACTGCAACTGTGCAGCTCCAGTGGAATCCACACTGGGACAGGTTTGGAGCGGGAATACCCAGGACTGGGAAGAGCCAGCGGTGTCAGGGAGCTGCTCCACGCCGGGTTCCCATCTCACAGTCCCAAAAGCTCAGGTTTGGGGCCAGAACCAGAGGCACTTTGTGCTCCTCACTCCTCACCCCGGACAGCTGCTGCTGGGCTGTAAACTGGGATTGTGCCCAGCCCAAAATCAACATCCTGGTTTAGCTAGGACCTCACCTGGGGTGGTGGCCCCCATCCCACTCCATCCCACCCCATCCCACTCCATCCCACCCCATCCCAATCCATCCCACCCCATCCCACAGGAGGTTTGGGCTGGAGGGGTTCACCTCTCCTCCCTCTCTTGGGAGGATCCCTGAGCTGTGACTGTCCCTGTTCAGAATGACCTGGGGCAAACCTGAACCGTCCAGCAGCTGTTCCAGAGGGATTCAGTGGGAATTCCCTGCAGCTGGAGCAGCTTGGGCCACATCCTGCTCTCACAGGAATTGCTGTTTATCCACCCGTTACAGTCAAGCAGGTGCCAGATCTACACCATAAATCATGGAATCCTGGAATGGGTTGGGTTGGGAGGGACCTCAAAGCCCACCCAGTCCCACCCCTGCCACGGGCAGGGACACCTTCCACCAGCCCAGGGTGCTCCAAGCCCCGTCCAACCTGGCCTTGGACACTTCCAGGGATCCAGGGGCAGCCACAGCTTCTCTGGGAATTGTATTCCAGCCCCTCCCCACCTTCCCAGGGAAGGATTTCTTCCCAATATCCCAGCTAACCCTGCCCTCCTTCAGGGCCCTTTTTCAGTAGGTGAAGCTGATGAATCCATGATATCCCTTCATGGCCCATGGCAGGGGGTTGGAATGAGATGATCTTTGAGGTCCCTTCTCCCAAAGCAGTCTGGGATTCTCTAATTCCATGGCCTGCTCCTACTCCCTTCAACACCCGGGTCCTTACAGCTCTGGGGTGTCGGAGCTGCAAAAGGCAAGTCCAGGAGACACTTCCCGTGTGCTGCGGGGTCTGAGCCCGGCTGGGACACCAGAGAGGCCAAGCTGAACCCCTGGAAAGCACCTGGGGCCTGTGCAGGTGCTGAGGCCACGGGCAGTACCCCAAGGGAGCTGGAAATTGCCATTTGAGTTCAAATGCAGCTGCAGAGCATCTGGCCCCAAATGTAACTCCTGTCTGCAGCTCAAAGGTCACAAATGACTGACCCCGGGCAGGTTCCCAACCCAGGAAAAGCAGGATGGGCCTGGCTGCCCAAAAGCTGCTCCCTGAGCCTGGAGGCTGCTCCCACTGGAGCTGGAACAGGACGGGGCTTGGAGCAACCTGGGCTAGTGGAAGGTGGCCCTGCCCACGGCCAGGGGTGGCACTGGATGGGCTTTGAGGCCCTTCCAAGCCAAACCATGCTGTAATGCCATGATCCCGACTCTCTGGCTGTATTTCTCTTCCCTTTTCAGGAGTAATTGTGCTATTTCTCCTGTAACGGAGGTGGGTGTTAAAGGACAGATCCTCGTCCACTTGATACACTTTCCTCAGCTCTCACAAATCACAGGGCACACACTCCAATTGCTGCCCAGCAAACACCTCTGACACTCTCTCTCTCTCTCCCCCATTGCTGCCAAAACCATCAGGAACCCAGCACCAGAAACTGAGGGGGACAGGAGGAACACTTACCTTTGGAAAACACAGCTCTCCAGAAACCTCTCCTGCTCCGATGAGGCACAAAAAGCCTGTGCCACGCTCGGAGCAAAAGCCAGCCCAGCACATCCCCTATTCCCGAAACTTTCTGCCAACAACAAGCTTCTCCACCGCCATGAAGGATCCCCTGACCTCCCTGGCTCGGCTCCCTGCCCGTTCCCTCAGGGATGAGTAGGTCACCCAACCTTCTGGAGGCCGGGAATTGCACAAGGCGGACCCGTTTCCTCCCTGCAGCTCCTGGGAATTTTGCAACAGTGCAGCATCCAGGACACTGATCCTGCCCGGGGTGGGCCAGCAGCACATCCCAGGAGGAAGCAGTGCCATATGGATCTCCACCAAGTGGAAGCACCTCCTGCAGCCCCACCTGTCTGTGGGAAATCTGTAGCCTCTCCCTGCCTGTCCCAGGGTCATCCATGGCCTGGGCAACACTTCAGATCCTTGTGTGGCCTTAAAAAGCAGCATTTAAGCAGGAGGGGGCCCTTAATTCTCCCCCCAAACCATCAGCTGTATCTGATCACAAAACATTAATCAGTTCTCTGACACCCTGTAGGTGTCACATTATTTTGAGGAAGAATCCCGGAATCCCAGAACATGCTGAGTTGGAAGGGATCCACGAGGATCATCGAGTCCAGCTCTTAACCCTGCACAGGGCCATCCCCAGGAAAACCCAGCAAGTCTCCCCAGAAAACATCCACCCAGGTTTATCCTCGTGGATGCAGCCGCCTCGGGTTCCCATCCAGCCCGAAGGAGCAGGAAAACCCTGGCACGGCTGGAAGAGCAAACAAAGCCTGGCAGGCAGAGCCCTGGCTCCCCCTTTGCCATCAGTTCAGCTCTGCTGCCCGGCAGCTCCCAGGCTCCTGGAGCTTCCCAGTTCTCCAGCACCCCCTGCTCTTGTTCCCGGCGCCGGTACCGACCTGGCGGCTGCGGGGCTCCGGCAGCTCCCGGCAGGGGCAGCCGCAGAGGGCAGATGCCAGCCTGGAAAGCCCCGAGGCTCCCGCAGGGGCAGCAGCCCGGCTGTCCCTGTCCCTTGGCTCCCGGCTCGGTGCGAGAGGTACGAGGCGAACAGGGAAGCACCTGGAGCCACCGGGCTGGGGGAGGGCAGGAGCGTCAGCGCCCGTGTCCGGCCGCAGGGGGAGGTGCTGGGGGGGCACAGGGGGTAACACAGGCTCTGGCGGCCGGGAGAGTTACCACAGAACCCTGCAATATCCCGAGCTGGGAGAGACCCCCCGGGATCACCCAGTGCCACCCCTGTCCCTGCCCAGGACAGCCCAACACTCCCCCTGGCCCTGAGAGCGTTGTCCAAACGCTCCTGGAGCTCTGGCAGCCTTGGGGCCGTGCCCACTGCCCTGGGGAGCCTGGGCAGTGCCAACCACCCTGTGGGGGAAGAACCTTGTGCTGAGATCCAACCTGAGCCTGCCCTGGCCCAGCTCCAGCCCTTCCCTGGGTCCTGGCCCTGCTCCCCCAGAGCAGAGGTCGGAGCTGCCCCTCGGGAGGAGCTGCAGCCCCGATGAATCTCCCCTCGGTCCCCTCTGCTCCAGGGAGCTGTTGGGATGTTGGGACATCTCCAGTGCTGCTGCCCTTGCTCCCGGACACATCTCCCCTCCTGTCCCTGCTCCATCACACACACCCCCTGTGCCCTGCGTGTCTTGAGTCCACACAAGGGACAAACCTGGGCAGGAGGCTTTTCTGGAAACAGAAATGGTGGGGTTTGGAATCAGAAATAGCGTTTTTTTGAATCAGAAATAGTGCCATCAGTGTCCCCCGGGAACAGGAGTGGTGACAAGGTAAGGGAAGGTCCATCTCCCCGGGATATTGCACATTTGGGCACAGCCCCAAGGCTGCCAGAGCTCCAGGAGCGTTTGGACAACGCTCTCAGGGACAGGGGGGAGTGTTGGGGTGTCCTGGGCGGGGACAGGACATGATGGATGATCCCTGGGGGTCCCTCCCAGCTCAGGATATTCTGTGATTCCATGATTTTGGGGTGCAAGGAGGAAGGAGGAGCCATTCCCAGGGCTGCCCTCAAACCCCACACAAACACCTCCCTGACTCCTCCTTGCTGGAGCCGGGGCAGGTTTCTGGAAGCATCCGTGTAACTTCTGTTTGACTTTGGTGGGACTTGAGAGCTCCCGTGACAGGGACATTATTGTTTAATGCAATGTTTATACAACTGCAACTCCAGGCACGAGTTTTCTTTGCCCTCATGGATCTGTCAGTAGCCAAAGATTTCCTTTCCTTCCGTTCCAATACAGCCTGGAGAGTGATGGGATCCCTCAGAGAGCCAAGGCAGCTTTTCCCGGGAAGGTGGTAGAGGACATTTCCCAGCACAGGAGCCTGAAGATCCCTTGGAACCGAATTCCTGGAAGTCTTTTGGTTTTAAATTGGCCTTGCTGTTGTTTTGAGGGAAGAAATACTGCAATAATGATGGGGGGGGGATAGAAAACACACGGCACTTTTCCAGTGAATTTTTGCTCTTCCTTGGAAAAGCCACTGCTGTGGCCCTTGAACATGAACAGACGAGGTCTGACGAGTCCAGATCTTTGTCTCTGGCACTTTCCCGTGTTAATCTCTCAAAACCAGGGGGAATCATCGAAGCAAACCCTCCCTGGCAGAGTTCTCTGGCTCTGGAGGGAGAGGGAGGGGGAAGTCGCTCCGAAGGTGCCTTTGGTCTCCTCTGGCCCCCGGCGACCCGAGCCGGGCTCAGCTCAGGGCTCTGCTTCCCTGGGGCTGATCCAAGGGCACAGGAGGGTGACTGGGGCCCCTCTCCAGCTCCAGCTCCCATCCCAGGAATGTCTCCCCACCAAAGGGCTCATTGCTGAAGGCCTTGGCCAGTCCCTCGGGGGTGTTCAGCCCAAATGCTGCAGAAGTGGCTTTGGATTGGGGGTTATCCAAGGCATCCTACAAAGGATGGGCTTCCAGGAGAACCCCAGCACAGGATTGGGATTATCCAAGAAAGAAAAGAAAGGAAAGAAAGAAAAGAAAGAAAGAAAAGAAAGAAAAAAAGAAAGAAAAGAAAGAAAAGAAAGAAAAGAAAAAAAGAAAGAAAAGAAAGAAAAAAAGAAAGAAAGAAATCCTAATGGTGCAGAAAGAACAAACTGTCCAAACATCCTCTCTAAACTCCCAGGAATTTGCAGCAAATTGCTGGGTGAGGGTGGGAGAGGAGGGACCTCCATTCACGAGGAATGACCCCCGAATGCCCCCCATCTGGGAGCAGAGCCAGCCCAGGGGGAGGGGAATCTCTGTATCCTGAGAAGCCAAAATTAAAAACACCTTTCCGTGAATGGACCTAAAGCAGTGACAGCCCCTTGCTCGTGCTCTGCCCACGCAGCCACAGCTCCCTTATCAAGGGAGCCCTGCGGGGGCAGCACCAGCCCTGAGTAGTTTTTTAATCTCTTTTCCTCTCCTTTGGAAGTTGCTGGGTTGTGCTGTGAGCCCAGATAAGCTTTTCCCACAAGCAGCCACGCGGATCTTCCTGCTGTGCTGGTTTTCCCCTTGGAGCAGAGACCAGCTGGGAGCAGGAGCAGCAGATTCCACCCTGCAGGAACCTCTGGGAACCTCTGTGCTTGTGGTCCAGTGACCCCCGGGGGGGTGAGAGGGTCAGGAGTGCCCCCGGATCTGCAGCGGTGCCCCTGCAGCCTTCCCTGGGGAACTGGCGTGGGTTTGCACCATCCCGAGCATCCCATCCCTCCTTCCCCCAGTTTGCAGGGACTGAACCACGTCAGCGGGAGAGGATTCACTCCAAGCTTGGTGTGAGAGAAGTCAGACCTCGAGCGTGGCCTTGAGGCAGAGCCCGAAGTTTTGTAGCTGCTCCCAGAACACCTTCCCAGGGAGCGGCGGCGGAGCCGGGCCAGAACCACGGAATCAGGGAATGCTGTGGCTTGGAAGGGACCTTAAAGATCCTCCACTTCCATCCCCTGCCATCACAGCCAGGTTGGACGGGGCTTGGAGCACCCTGGGCTGGTGGAAGGTGTCCCTGCCCATGGCAGGGGGGGCACTGGAGGGGCTTTAATGTCCCTCCCCACCCAAACCACTCTGGGATTCAGTGATTCCCTATTTCCCCTCCTGCCAGGGCCTGACCCAGATGTTTTTGGAGGCAGTCACGGGGTGAAGGTGCAGGCTGAGGTGCCCAATCCCCTCTGGCTTTAAGGTGCCTCCCAACCCATTCCATGATTCAATGTTCATTCCTTGGTTGGCACAAAGAGTTTCTCTTTCTTCTCTGGTCCCAGCCAAGCAGAAGGAACTGAATCCTGCAGCTCAGGCCCAGAGGGTACAGAGAAGTCAGCCCAGGAGGGGTTTTCCTCCCCCTGCAGCCAGTGTTCTGTCACCTCCCTCTGCCTTAACACCCATCACACAGGAGGAAAAGCCAAAGGGGTGTGGGGGGACCCAGGGGGATTTGGGACAGCCGGGGTCTGACATGCCTGGAGCACGTGGGGTCCAGTGCTCCCACCATCACATCCAACTGGGAGCAAGCCAGACCAACCCCAGCAGGGAAAAATGTTCCTGAGCTGCCTCCCAGGATGAGAACAGGGAGGCCAAAGAGCTCAGGGGTGTGATGGAGCCTGAGGGTGACAGAGCACTGGGACGGGCTGCCCAAAGGGGCTGGGGAGTCTCCTCCTCTGGAGATGCCCAAAACCTGCCTGGACACAGTCCTGAGAACCTGCTTTAGGAGCAGCTTGGCCTGGATGATCCCGGGATCCAACCCCGACCGTCCTGATCCCAAAGCAAAGGCACAACCCGTGCTGTGTTCCTTCCTGGAAACCTTGAGCAGCTCCTACAACCAGTCCCTGCTGGTTGAATCCATCTCACCCAACACCCTGAGTGACCAGAGCTGGGGGACAACTGGTAAGAAACCAGTGTCCAACTGGGCAGCCACGGCCACGACGGGCACTCCTTGCACAGCACCACACGTGCTGGTGGTTCCTCAGCCTGGCTGGAATTACACCCACGGGAACCAGGAACACTCTGAAGCAACCAAGGCGTTTTTCTGAGTGTATTTTTCGTTAAGAAAACCAAAAGCAGAGGTGGAATCGAGTCAGAAGAGTCTGGGTTAGAAATCTTCGCTCCTTCAGGATCGTGCAGCACCCCTGGGCTGGAAATGCATTGGAAATGAGAAAACTGCGGCCACAGATGTTTCTGGTCTGCTGCTGGGTTTGGATCCACCCTGTGCAGCATCTCTGCCCATCCCTGCCGCAGCTGAGCATCGTCCAGCACCTCTGACACCCACTCTGTCCTCCAGGCTGCAGGAGAAACACTTGCTGCAGATGCTTCTCTACCTGCCTCTCACTGGTAGACTGAAACCCCCAGTTTTAGCAAAAAAATCACTAATTCTCCTCCCTTTCGAATAAAATCAGCCCCTGTTTAAGACCTACCTGCAGTTGGTGTCCCAAGGTCCCTGCAGGAGGGTTCGGAGCTGGCCTTGGTGGGATCGGCCCGGGAGCACAGACCAGGCTTACCCAGCCCTGCCTTGGGCTGAGGTGGGGCCAGTTCAGTCAGTCAGAGCTTAAATCCTGCCCTCTGCCCTTAAATCCTGCAGGGCCAGGGCGAGGAGGAGAGGAGAGAACCAAAGCTCAGCACAGACCCAAGGCTGGGCTGCTGCGCTGGAGGAAGCCCTTCTCCTCCCTCTCTCTGCCAGTGCTCTCTGTTCTGTGCTCACCAGGACTCCAGGAATCCCAGAATCACCGAGGTGGGAGAAGACCCCCGAGGTCATCGTCCAGTCCAACCTGTGGCCCAGAGTTGCCTTCCTTGTCTCCCGCTCCCCTGAAATCCCCCTCACAGAGTGAGGGGCGGCAGCGGCGGCCGTGAATTGATTTGGAAGTTCTCACCTGCCCCGGGTGTCCAATGAAGAGCAGCCAAAGAGCCTCCCAGCAGGGCCAGGGGCTGCAGCTCCTCTCCAGGGCGCTGCTGGAAGGGAACCTCCAGGAGGTGCCTGGGGGTGGATCCGCTCCAGCCCTGCAGCCCGACCGGGGCCGGGGCTGGGAGGCCGAGGCTGCTGGAAAAGGCAGAGCTGGGGAGTTCATTCATCAGCTGGGGAGGAGGCAAAGGAGGGAAGGGGCAGAGCGGTGATGAAGTGGAGCCCAAGAGCTTTGTGCCGCTCCACTGAAAAGAAGTTCCTTCATCGTGGAATCACGGAGTGGTTTGGCTTGGAAGGGACCCTGAAGATCATCCAGTCCCACCCCCTGGGACACCTTCCACCAGCCCAGGTTGCTCCAAGCCCCGTCCAACCTGGCCTTGGACACTTCCAGGGATCCAGGGGCAGCCAGAGCTCCTCTGAGCATTCCCTTCCAGTCCCTCCCCACCCTCCCAGTCAAGATTCCTTCCCGATATCCCATCTATCCCTGCCCTTAAACCACTCCCTGTGTCCTGTCCCTCCATGCCCTGTCCCTCTCCAGCTCTCCTGGAGCCCCTTTGGGCCCTGGAAGGGGCTCTGAGGTGTCCCCAGAGCCCTGATGGTTTGCAGTATCTGTAACACCAGTCTCAAAGCCCAGGCCCTCCCTCCCCTGTCGTCCTATTTTTTGTGTGCAGACGGGAAGGAAGGAAAGGGAGATGGATTTCTCAGCTGTGCCAGCCCAGCAGGGAGCTCAGGAGAAGGAGAAGGAGCTCTCTGGAGTCCCCGAAGTCCGTAGTGGTGGTGAAGGGCCCACCTGCCTCACCTGATGGCTTCCTGAGAGCCAGGGAAGGTTTTCCTTCCACCCCATCGGCTCCCAAAGCGGCCTGGCAGCGAGAACCTTCCCGAGCAACCACCTCTGAGCAGGGAACTGCTGCCCAGCAAAAGCTCTGCCCTGCTCCCCCCATCCATGACCCTTCCAGCTGTAAGACACTCTGGAAGATGGAACAGGACTGGAGAGTGCAACGGAGAGGGATTTTGTAGTGTAGGACAAGGGGGAACGGCCTGAAGCCGGAGGAGGGCAGGGTTAGATGGGATATTGGGAAGGGATCCTGGGCTGGGAGGGTGGGAGGCCCTGGCACTGGATGATCCTTGTGGTGCCTCCCAGCTCAGCATATCCCATGACTCTGAGACTGTGGCCCTGCCACAGGGGCATTTTCTCCCCACACCAGGTATTTGCATTACTTCTTTTCCTCCTCAGCAAACGAGTCCTCCCAGTTCTTTTGAACTCCCTCCCACTCCAAACAATAGGCTGGACACGGAGTGAGACTGTCCCTCCTCAAGTCAGGCTGCCACACATTCCTCTCGCTTTCCATGAGGGACTCTTGCTAAACTCATCATTCCCGCTCTCCCCCGGTCACCGGGAAAGGCTGGAGCCTGTGCTGGTTCTCAGTCGGGGCGGGAAAAGCCCCTGGATCTGGAGTCCTGCAACTCAGTCACAACTCAATGTTTGTAAAAGTGTTTGGCTTCATAACTGAGGTGTTTCAATACACTACTCTTATTCCCTACTTTTAAAAATTCCTGGAGCTCTGCAGTCTCGTGACTGAACAGCAAATGGCCTCAGAAAAGAGGCTGCAGAGAGAGGAGAGCTAAAAATAAAGTTTTAGAGCCACACGAAGACACTTTGGGAGACCCAGAGGTACTGTGGGAGAGCAGTTCTTTCATGGAAATCCCAGACTGCTAAAAAACCTGTGAGATTTCACAGAATTATGGAATCATGGAGGCTGGAAAAGCCCTCCCAGCCCATGGATCCCCCTGTGCCCATCCCCACCCTGTCCCCCAGCCCAGAGCACTGAGTGCCACGGCCAGGCCTTCCTTGGGCACCTCCAGGGCTGGGCACTCCAAACCTCCCTGGGCAGCCCCTGCCAAGGCCTCACCACCCTTTCCAGGGAGAAATTCCTCCTCAGGGCCAACCTGAGCCTGCCCTGGCCCAGCTGGAGGCCGTTCCCTCTTGTCCTGTCCCTTGTTCCCTGGGAGCAGAGCCCGACCCCCCCGGCTCCCCCCTCCTGTCAGGGAGTTGCAGAGCCAGAAGGTCCCCCCTGAGCCTCCTTTGCTCCAGGCTGAGCCCCCCCAGCTCCCTCAGCCCCTCCTGCTGCTCCAGCCCCTTCCCAGCTCCGCTCCCTTCCCTGCACACGCTCCAGCCCCTCCGGGTCTCTTCCATGAGGTTCCAGAACTGGGACAGTCCCTGCCCTGGACCTGCTGGACAGGACTTGGAGCACCCTGGGCTGGTGGAAGGTGTCCCTGCCCATGGCAGGGGGTGCCACGGGATGATCTTCAAGGTCCCTCCCAACCCAAACCATTCCATAACTCCCGGATCACCCCCCAGGCCATTCCTAATGCCCTGACTAAGGGATTTACTAATTTTAAGCCTCCCTTGTTTGTTCCACACGAGGAAACGGAAAATGTGAATTCAAGCCCTGCACCAGATATAAAATATTATTCCTTTTGTTTGGAAAGTTCAGTTTCCAAACTCCATCCATTACTCCAAGTGCATTAATGCAGCAGATTTACCACCCAAATAGTTTCCAGCAGATCTCACCAGGAGGATGTTTTTTACCCTGGTGTAACAACCAGCCACGCTCACGTCAAAAAGCTCTGCTTGGCATCACCTTTTAACCCAAGTTTAAAAGAAATAAGTGGGATTCTTGTCCCTTTAGGGTTTTAACCAGCTGAGACCGTTCCAGGAATGCTGTTTGTAATTCTCCTCCACTCAGCCCTGAGCTTTATTAATCTTTAGTGCTTATCAGCCTCCACAAAATGCAATAATGCTGCTGATGGCAAATTAATCAAACACGTTGACAGCCATGATTTAATTGCTGGAGATGAAGGAACCTCTTGGAAAGAGCCAAAGAGAGGAGTGGTCCCTGAAGTGAAGCTTTCTAGGGCAAAGCAAGAGCATGAAAACAATATTTCTGTTTACTCTGCTGCTCTTGATTTCATCTTGTTGCTACGTCTCAAAGTCAAATTTAACCCCTGATGTTCCCACAGAACAGAAAAAGGGGGTTTTTTGCCTTTGAATCTCACCCAAAAAGTCATGAGGACAATTGTATCAATAGAATTGTGGAATGGGTTGGGGTGGAAGGGACTTTAAAGCTCATCCCATCCCACCCCCTGCCACGGGCAAGAACAGCTTCCACCAGCCCGGGTTGCTCCAAGCCCCGTCCAACCTGGCCTTGCAGAGATGTTCATGACCTGAGTGCTGCTCATCACCCCAGTGAATAAACCAGGGCAGCAAAATTGCTGAAAATTAACCAGAGACAAACCTGAAATAACCAAGCATTCAGTCACCCCTTTCCCTGTTAGTTAAAGCTGCAACATCCAAACCCTCGGGTGGGACCGGGGTCTCCTTCGGCCTTGGGAGTCAGAATCACAGAATGGTTTTGGGTTGGGTTTGGGGTCTTGTTTTCTTTCTAAACTGAGATCAGTGTTAAATCACCTTGCAAAATGTGGACCTCACAGAATCCCAGAGTCACCGAGGCTGGAAGAGCCCTCCAGGATCATCCAGTCATAGAAGCACCACCAGGATCACCCCTAATCCATGTCCCCAAGGGCCACATCCAGACACCTCTGGGACACTCCCAGACACAGGGACTGCACCACCTCCCTGGGACACTTATCCCAAGGCCTGACCATTCCTGCAGGGAAGTGTTTTCCAGCCTCTGCTGTGCCCCCCCCACCACGCTGCTCTGCAGGGCACAGCCCAGCCCTGCGTGGCCCAGACCAGCTCCCAGCAGCCCCATCCCCTCAGCTGTGCCAAACCAAAGCTCTTTGTCTCCCCAGCAAAGCACTCAGGGCACAGTCAGTGCAAATAACGGGGTTTTTTTTTTCCCAGTCCAAAAGGAGGAAGACGGGGCTCCCTCCCCAGCTCCACCCAGAGCAAACCCAACACAAAGGGCCTCTGTTCCGTCTTCACAGGAACAATCCCCCGGGTTTCACTTGGGTTGAGAACATGCCATAAAAACTGGGGGTGAAAGGATGTAAATATGTTGGTTTGGAGAACGAGGACTCCAAGAATGTGTCTGTCACCATTTCTGGGGCTGCACATTCACAGCGAGGACATGGAGCTGCTGGAGAGAGTCCAGAGGAGGCACCAAGAGGATCCCAGGGATGGAGCAGCTCTGCTGGGAGGAAAGGCTGGGAGAGCTGGGATTGTTCAGCTGCAGAAGAGAAGCTTTGGGGTGACCTGATTGTGGCCTTGCAGGGCCTGAAGGGGCTCCAGGAAAGATGGAGAGAGACTATTTCCAAGGGCTGGAGGGACAGGACACAGGGAATGGCTTCAAAGTGCCAGAGAGCAGGGATAGATGGATATTGGGAAGGAATTCTAGGCCTGGAAGGTGGGGAGGCCCCGGCCCAGGTTGCCCAGAGAAGCTGTGGCTGCCCCTGGATCCCTGGAAGTGTCCAAGGCCAGGTTGGACGGGGCTTGGAGCAACCTGGAATAGTGGAAGGGGTCCCTGCCCATGGCAGGGGTGGAACTGGATGGGCTTTGAGGTCCCTTCCAACCCAAACCATTCCAGGATTCTCTGATATATCCAACCTTTCCTCCCCACAGACCAGGGCAAGGAATTACCTCATCCCTCCCTTCTCCCAGGTAACAAGTGACAGGACCAGAGGAAATGGCCTCAAGTTGCTCCAGGGGAGGTTTAGACTGAATATTAAAGAAAGTTCTTCACAGAAAGGGTTGTAAAACCTTGGAATGGGCTGTCCAGGGAAGAGCTGGAGTCATCATCCCTGGAATTGTCCAAAAAGCATGGATATGGCAGTTATGGACACGGGGAACAGGGTGGTGCTGGGCTGACAGTTGGCCTTGATGACCTTCGAGGTCTTTTCCAACCTTAATGACTCTGTGATTCCCGTGACTTCCTTCAATTCCCAAGGGTTCCCCACAAGCATCTGGCACTTGATCTCCCTGCCCTTGCCTCCCTCACAGCCCTGACCCACTGCCAGAGCCCCTCTGGGACTCCTTCCATCCACAGCCCCGTTCCCAGGCCTGGCTGTTGACAGGGAAACGAGGTGTGGGGGCTCCTGGGCAGGTCCCAGGTGAGGGCTGGGAGGGGGAGGAGGGGAGGACTAATCAAAGCCTGTGACTAATTGTCCTCCAAAGTCCTCGGTGGGGCTTGTCCTCTGCAAACATCAGGCTCCAGAAAGTCTCTGTGCCCAGCCACGGGGTGAGCAGAGACACTCCGAGGTGGGAGAAGGCTCTGAGGAGCCCAGGGAGAAACCCCCGAGCACGAGGGGGGTGTCACGGAACAGCCCCAACCCTCGGCTGAGCTTGGGGGGAGCTCTCAGAGCTCCTTCCCGGAACACTCCACGAATTAAATCCTACTGGAAATCGATGGTTTATACCCCAGGGCAGCTGGGAATCGATGTGAGTGCTGGGAATTGTCCTTCCTGCAGCTGGGCTGGGAAGGGGCGGCGAGCGGGAAGGGGGACGGCTGGTGCTGGCACTGCTCCTGTCCCTGGCACCAAGTGCCAGCATCTGTCCTGCTGAGCCACCCAGAGCCCCTCCAGCAGCTGCTCCAGGGCCGTGTGTGCTCCTTTCTCCATGGGATGACTCCCTGTACCCCAAGGACTCCCCAGCAGGGCTGTCACCTCCTGCCCAGGGGAGGGGGAAGCAGAAGGCGCCGTTTTGCCCCCGTTACTCAACTCACACCGACACAAGTTTCAGCTGCTTCGGCTGATGCTGCAAAATCCCCGAGCCTGGATCTGGGAATGCCAGAGAGCGGATGACAGCACGGCCTGGCTGCCTCAGAGGCTCCTTGCTGTCTGCACACGCTGCTTATCCGGGTTCCAGACGCCTCCCCTTCCCTGTGCTCCGCTGAGGGAGCAGCAGATCCCACACCAAAAAGCAGCTCCACCAAAAAGCAGCTCAACAAAGAGGGATTCACACAAGGACCACGGGCAGAGCTTGGGCTGCAGGTGCTCTTGCTGTCTGGCCAGGAAGAATCATGGAATAGTCTGGGCTGGAAGGAATCTTAAGGATCATCCAGTGCCACCCCAGGGACACCTTCCACCAGCCCAGGTTGCTCCAAGCCCCGTCCAACCTGGCCTTGGACACTTCCAGGGATCCAGGGGCAGCCACAGCTTCTCTGGGCAACCTGGGCCAGGGCCTCCCCACCCTCCCAGGGAAGGATCCCTTCCATCTATCCAACTTAATTTTCCCCTCTGGCAGTTTGAAGCCATTCCCCCTTGTCCTGTCCCTCCAGCCCTTGGAAATAGTCTCTCTCCATCTTTCCTGGAGCCCCTTCAGGCCCTGCAAGGCCACAATCAGGGCACCCCAAAGCTTCTCCTCTCCAGCTAAACAATCCCAGCTCTCCCAGCCTGTCTCCATAGGGAAGCTGCTCCAGCCCCTGCCAATTTTCCACTGCCCTGCACAGCCCTCTCCCCGAATGGCACTTCCAGTCCCTCCATGAACACCCTGGATGCTGCCAAGCATGGAAAGTTCTTGCTGCCGCCTCTCCAATACGGTACAGGCCGGCAGAGGCAGTTGCAGTGCAAAGGGCTGCACCTGCTTTTTAATCCCACAGATTCCAGCTGCGAAACCACCCTCCTTCAGCAGCAGGAGCCACTGGAGCTGCTCCTCAGCCAGGACCCGCTGGAACACCGAGGATTCCTGCCCTGCCTTCGGGAGCTGCTTTACAGCACTGCCTGTAATTAAAGCTGGCTCCAAGACTCCATTCCCTAACGCTGCTCGGAAAGGAGACGGTTCCCAGAGCTGAAGGGACCTGGAAGAGTTCTGGTTACTCAGCAAAGTGCTTTGGGGCCTTTGTTTAGTGGCTTAGAAACATCATTTTCATGGTTTAGTAGTGACAAAGTGAATACACCCAACGGAATCCCGGGATGTACAACAGCCCTGTGTCCCTTGGGAAAGACTCCCTCAGAGTGCTCAAAGATCCTAAAAGTGGAAAACAAGAGGAGAAAAGCCTGGGTTTTGTCAAGTCATGTATTTTCCCAACTCAAGTAACATCCATAAGTGGCTCCTTACTTTAATGAGGCTCAATCTGCCCACTTCAGCTCCAATCCTGGAAGAAGTCCCTCTCCCTCCTTTTTTTTTTTTACAACCCCTTTTAGGCACTGGAAGGGGCTCGAAGGTTTCCCTGCAGCCTTCCCTTCTCCAGGGTGAACGTTGTAGCTGGTCCTCTTCACACCAGCCTGACAATGAATCAAATGAGGGCATTATTTTGGGTTTTATCTGTGAATTGAAACACCCCGGGAATTACCATCATTTTGTCCAGAGGCTACAGGGAGCTGAGCACCAAACTTCCCCTTTTCCAGCTGGAGCCAGCCAGTTTTCACTCCGTGGGCTCCTCTAAAGTAAGAAGGATTAAGAAGAAAAGAGAGTTGGCAAAGGTATGATCATAAAACCATGGCGTGGGTTGGCTTGGAAGGCACCTGAAGGATCTTTTCCACACCTGCTGTCGGGGTGGGAGCCTGAGCTGGAGCCTGAGCTGTGAGGTCCCAGTTTCAGCTGTCGGTGGATATTTAGCTCCACCTATGGGCACCTCCAGGGAGCTCTGGAAATCCTTGGGATTGAACCATTTACTCAAGTTTTGAGGCTCTAATCCCACAATCATCAGGGCTGGAGGAGACCTTCGGGATCATCCAATCCCAGGAGCACCACCAGGATCACCCCTAATCCACGTCCCCAAGGGCCACATCCAGACACCTCTGGGACACTCCCAGACACAGGGACTGCACCACCTCCCTGGGACACTTATCCCAAGGCCTGACCACTCCTGCAGGGAGAAATTGTTTCTGATCTCTGCCCTGACCCTGCCCTGGGGCAGTTTGAGGCCATTCCCTCTCCTCCTTTCCCTTGGGACATGGCAGCAGAGCCCGACCCCCCCTCCCTGCCCCCTCCTGTCAGGGAGTTGCAGAGAGCAATGAGGTCCCCCCTGAGCCTCCTCTGCTCCAGATAAACCCCCCCAGCCCCCTCAGCTGCTCCTCACAGCACATGTTCTCCACACCCTTCCCAGCTCCAGTCCCTTCCCTGCACACGCTCCAAACCAACGGAATTCCCGGCCCAAGGTCAGGGGCCCTAAAACACGCCCAGCTCAGGGTGACGAGGGGTTTGAAGTGTGACAGTCACCACTTTATCCACGGAAATTCCATCAAGGGAAGATAAATCCGGCCCCGGCAGCTCCGTCCTGCCCCCTGTTGTCAGTGGAGTCACCTCCGTGGCCTTGCTGTAACTGTAAGTACAAAATCTGGTGCCATTTGAAAGCTCATTGGCAACATTTTAAGAGTCTCTTGGGGAAGGTCTTCACCACTGGTTGGTTTGTCTCCTTTTCAGTCAATTTATGAATTAAAAAACATTAAAAAGGTGTCATTTTCTGCAAAAAGCCCGTTGGGAGAGGCAGAACAAAAGCAGAAGGGAGGGGTTTGTCTTCCCCAAGGTGTCATCTGGAGTTGGCAGAGCAGGACGTGAGCAGGGATTGTGCCCAGGGCAAAATCCACGTGGGAACTGTTCCAGTGGTTGGAGGGGGAGCTGCTGGAGTCCTTTCCTTCCCCACCCTGGACAAGCCTGGGCTGCACAAGGAGAACAACTCCACGACTTCCAGTGGCAAAGAAAAACAGGACTCTGATTAGAAACCAAACTCCAGTCTCAGGACCTACAGTAAAGCCAGTTAAACACTGATTTCCATACTCCAGGAGCTCAAAAATCACAGAATCACGGCATGGTTTGGGCTGGGAGGGACCTTAAAGCTCATCCTGTTCCACCCCTGTCATCCCACACCTTCCACTAGCCCAGGCTGCTCCAAGTGTCCAGCCTGGCCCTGGACACTTCCAGGGATCCAGGGGAATCCACCATTTCTCTGGGCAAACCCCCAGAATTATTCATTTTCCATCCATAAAACACATATTATGACTGCACAGGGGTTATCACCAAGCAACAGGGATCAATACCTTTATTCAGCAGCAACTTCAGGCACAGAGGAACCCATTTTTGAACTGGAGTATTCTGTTAAACTGGAATACTCTGTTCAACTGGAATATTCCGTTAAACCGGAATATTCTGCGTTTTATTCATCAGCAGCTTCTCCCCCTCTGACTGGGATCACGCAGCTCTGGGAAGCGAAAGGCTGGAAAGCTTTTCTAGGAGCAGGTTTATTTGGTTCTCAAGGATGTGAGCTGGCAATACATCCTCCCACCCCCCTTGGCAAATCAGTTGTTGGGCAGCTTAAAATGCCGATTTTGGGGCGAACCCTTCCAGGGGTTCCCTGCAGAAAACATGACGCCAGTTACAAGAAGACGACAAAATATTTTAATTTAAATACGCCCCGTGCTATACAACTGTAGAAAATACCAGCTAAGCATTCAGTTGAACATCTAAAAAAAAAAAA
>VXAY01000620.1:64178-74854 GCA_013399855.1 Oxyruncus cristatus | reverse complement strand
AAAAAAAAAAGAAAAAAGGAACAGGAAAAGCCAAGGAGACACAACCAGGAACACGCTGTCGCCATTCCAAGATTTCCAGGCTTTCCAGCGCCCACTTTCTCAGTGTAGGAGGTGATAAAAATCCTGTGTTTTGGTGGGTTTAGTCAAAAAGCAGCACTGGTTTGGGTTTTTTTTTTTTAGGGAACAGAACGGCAGCTCCCCGGGTTTGTCACGGCAAAGTGATGTTCTGATGGAAAAAGGACAGGAATTCTTCCATTGTAACCGGAATGGAACACCAAGTCCAGCAGGAATTGGAGAAACGTGGGGAAAAAAAAAATCTTGGAAAGGCTTCAAGGCAGTTGTGGCAAACCTGCTCTGTTTGTTCCTTTACCCTGGGGCTGGCACACAGCACAGGGCCCCAGCTGAGTGCTGGGCCCCCACCATAACCTGAATTTCCCCTGTGTCCATCCAGCAGCTCCAGCAGGACGTGGAATCAGCTCTGTTTTACACCAAGGACCAGGGTTTCCTCCAGTTCCCAGGGAACAGTGATCACAGCTGGAGCAGAAAATTCCATGTGTTCCTGTGCTCCCGTCACTGATTTCTCTTGCACTCGGCAGTGCCGGTCCTTGTTTTCCGGCTTGGAATGGCTCCATCCCACATCTTCAGTTTTAAAACAGGTATTATTTTTCAAAACACAAGTGTATTTAAGTCAGTATTTTCTCCAAGCTCCTTCTCAGGCCAACTGTGGCCAAAGCAAAGCAAGAGAGAACCACGTTTGGATTCCCAAAAAAAAAACAGTGAGAAGCTTCCAACAAACTTCCTAAGACCCATAAACGATATTTTCCACAAATATCAGTTCCTGTCTCTTCCAAAAAAATACTGAAAACCTGTTTCAAGGTGAGAATCTCCAGTTTAAAATAAACCCAAGTAATAAAATACATTTTTCTCATCTTTTTTTTTTGCTTGGAAATTTGGATTATCAGGACTGTCTGGAACATACAAAAATCCCCCTAAAGCTTCTCCCACATATTCCCATTATTTAAATGTGCATTACTTGGCATTAAAGCATTTAACACCAGCTCAGTTTGGAGGCAAAGCTAAGAAAGTTTGGGATTTCTGGATATACAAAGCCAGTAGAAAAAGATCCAAGTGTGCAGCTTGTAGTAGGAATGGACAAGGAAAAGGCACCATCTCTCCTCCCTGTTTTTACACCCTGTGTGGAACTTTACAATCGCCATTAAACCTTTTCTCACAAGAAAAAATGCAGATTCAAGTCCCTCCATCACCATTTTTTCCCACCGAAAAAAATTCGGAATATACACCATTAGCCTTATTTATACCCTTAAAAGTCCTTTTTTAACTCCCCCTAAGTCGAAGCTACCAAACAAACAAAGATATAAATTACCTGAACTTAAATAATTTAAAATCCATTTATTTCAGCAAGGCTCCTATTGCACCTTTTTCCCACTGCTTTGCCAGACAAACCCCCTTGGAGGCATTTCAGAGGTTAAAACTTTAAAAGCACGAGTCCCACAGCACCCGAGCAAGGGGCTGCAGGAATTCTGTGCCTGCTGGAAAAGCAGTGCCAGTAAAAACAAATATAAATGTATTTACACATCTAGAGGGAAATCCGGGGATGCCGAGCTGAGAAACACTTTAAACCTCCCCGATTTCCAGGAGCTCGTGAGAAACCCTAGAAAAGAACTCCAAGTTACTTTAGAAGACCCAGGAATACACATGCACAAAATGCAGGAGAAGAAAAAGTACAATTCCCACGGTTTCACCCCTAAAACCTCCTCTGTTATCCCGAGGTTTTCCATCCGACCGGAGGATTTAAGAGGCAGGCAAGGGAAGCTCCCCCGGCTGCTTTACCCCCAAAAATAAACCTATTTTGTCCCGTCTCCTCTCAAAATCCCATCTTCTCCCCATCCTCTCGGGGAATACACCCATGGATCAACCTGCAGCCTCACAAATAAGGATGAAACCTCCTTTATTTTCTCGGAGCAAACTGAAGACGGGGGTTTCTTGGCCGCCGCCGCCCTTCCCTCGGCTTCCCCCGGGAAGTTTTCTACCGGGAACCCTTGGGAAACAAGCGGACAAACGAACGAACAAAAAGAACAAACCCCAAACCGAAAGGCCCGAGGAGCGGCGGCAGCTCAGCTCAGCTCAGCTGGGCGGGGGTGTAATCCGGCCTCCTGGTCTGGACGATTTTGGGTTTGGGTCTCCTGGAGTCCTCGTCGGCGTCGCTCTCCCGGTCGCTCTCGCACACGTGGACCACGACGCTGGGGGTGGTGGCGGTGGCCGCGTGCAGCTCGTACTTGTCACCTGCGGGGACCGACCAAACCCACCCCAAAATCAGCCTCACGAGCCTCCATCCCGCGCCAAAAAAATTACTGCCTGGCTGGGCCGGGAGGTGTGGGAGTCGACATCCCTTATTGTGGGGCGGAAAAAGCCCTGCCAAAAATGGACTAGTAAAGAGAAATGAAGAGAACAGCCTAAATGCTGCAAAATCAGACATTTTGAATGTTAACGTGTTTCAAAATGGCTTTTTTTGTAAGTTTTTGCTAAGTCACAGCTTCTTCTTCCCAAAATGCTTCTAGAAAAGTGTTACCTCTCTTAGGAATGTGCTGGGAAGATATCTAGAAGTTTTCTTATTGGCCTTCATTAACCCTTTCCTATCGGATGTTTGCGGAGGTGGTTTGGAATAAAAGGGGCACCACAGGTTGGAGTGATCAGCTCATTACCTGGTGGTAAATGCTCCCCTCCTGCCCCAGGAAGCCCAACACAGACCCACACAGACCAGAGGAGAGAGGCGAGCGAGAGAGAGAGAGTTTATTGTGGGGAAGGGTCATTTATAGGCTTCAGGGGGATCAGAAAAACACCAACAGAAACTCCTGCAAGTTTACAGAATCCACCAATAACAAGTAAGGGTTAACATCTGTGGGAAATGACATGCTTTATGTGGGGTGGAAAAAGCCCTGCCAAAAATGGACTCGTAAAGAGAAATGAAGAGAACAGCCTAAATGCTGTAAAATCAGAAGTTTTGAATGTTGTTTAACATGTTTCAAAATGGTTTTTTTGTAAGTTTTTGCTAAGTCACAGCTTCTTCTTCCCAAAATGCTTTTAGGAAACTGTTATCTCTACTTAGGAATGTGCTGGGAAGATATCTAGAAGTTTTCTTATTGGCCTTTATTAACCCTTTCCTATTGGATGTTAACCCTTACTTGTTATTGGTGGATTCTGTAAACTTTCAGGGATTTCTATTGGTGTTTTTCTGATCTCCCTGAAGCCTATAAATGACCCCTCCCCACAATAAACTCTCTCTCTTGCTCGCCTCTCTCCTCTGCTCTGTGTGGGTCCGTGCTGGGCTCCCTGGGGCCAGGTGGAAGGGGGGCAGGAGGGGAGCATTTACCACCAGGTAATGAGCTGATCACTCCAACCTGTGGTGCCCCTTTTATTCCAAACCACCTCCGCAGGGAGGTTTTCAGAGTAAAAACGGGCGAGGGACTAAAACCGCGCGGGTCTGACCGGCCTCGGGGGTTTCAGGGAGCGCCGGCCCGAAGGCCGGTTTTGTCTCAGTATAAGGGATTGCTTTAAAGCAGGCATTAAAATAGCATTATTATTATTATTTTTATCATTTAAAATACAAAGGAGTAGCAATAATGCACTAAATAAAAATAAACAATAAACCCAGACTTCGGATAGTTTTAATTTGACGTTAAATCAGGGAAGGAACAAACTGGTTCTTTTATTCTCTGCCCTGATTATCTTCCCTTCATTTTTAACTTGTTTCCTTGTCCCTGTTACTCCTCAAGCTCCATGAGAGCTCAACTGACCTGTACTCAGCTGTTCCAAAGAGCCCACTCCAGTGGGAGCCGAGGCTCTGTATTCCCAGGAATTTTAGGAAGGGCAACTGGCCCAAAGAGCAATTCCAGAGAGGAAAAGGCCTCTCGTTCTCCAGGAACACACCCTGTGCTGGAGCAATCCCTGCCTGCTCCTTGGAACCCATGAACTCCACGTTCCAGTGAGCACCCCAGTCCAGAGGCAAAGCCCTGTAGGGCTCAACATTCCCAATAAACATGGGAAACTCATGGGGAAAAGGGTCACAGATCTGGCCAGGAGCTCCGTGCAGGGGAGCTCAACAACAGGGAAAAAGGGCCAACTTTGAGTGCCTTAAACACCTAAAATATTTTAAGAGCTACAGGTTTCTTTTTGGTATTCCTAAAAATTCCAAGGAAAGCTTGGAGTAAAGAAACAGCAACTCTGGACTTTCACACAGACAGCAGCTGTCACCTTATTTATAATATTTTGATACATTATATTATATATTCATTCAACGTGTTCCATCAAAACCAACTTTGCTTCCGAAACCGGCTGCAGGAAAATAAAATCTCTGATAATAAGAACGTAATTTAATTTAAAACTATTTAATTCATCAGCAGGATTTAAAGTCCTGCGTGAAGGACCCAAAGTTCTGCCTTGCCCTTTTCTCCACTGAACATACGAGGAGTGTTCCCTAAACTGAGGAACAAAAATCCTCCAGGAAAATTAATCAGGCTCGAGTTTTATTCCCTTTAATCCTGTCACTAAATGTGGCCATTTTTTCTCTCCCCCCTAATTAATAATAAACACTTTAAATCAAGAGTTAGATTGGGGGAAATATTAATTTGCAGCAGTTTTTGGCGGGAAGTTTGTCCTGAGCGAGGGAGAAAATGAGATGTGATCACTGGTCACTGAAAAAAAAAAAAGGAATGGCAGGAAATTTTTCCTCTTAATTCCAAAGGAATATTAGGTTTTCTCCTACACTTAGTAGTGGTTTCCTCCTCCTAGTATTCCACAGAGTAATTTAAGCCCAGAGTTACTCAGCTCTGACCTGGGTCAGGCCTTAGTCTTGAGCCAGGACTTTCCCATCCCTCCAAAAGGTGTGGAAATCCCCAATTTCCACTTCATTTTCGGGAAGCTGCTGCTTTAAAAATACTCATCAACAAGGTAATAACTGAAGCAACGTTTGTGCTCTCCACAAAGGGAGAGATGTCAGCCCAGGCCCTCCAAGGAATCCTGTGGAATTACTACATGGGTAAGGAATGGCTGTTTTTATTAAGAGTTTCTCCTGATATTTCAAGTTTAACTGGGAGATAATGATTTCTTGGAAAAGCCTGGGAAGCTCAGGAAGTTCAAAGGGTGTTTTCCTCACTCTGAATTCCGGTTTTTACCCCTTCTCACCTGGTCCCAACTTGGAAATTGCATATAAAAGGTCATAGTTGATGACTGGAGTAGCATCTTCCACCTGCTTCCAATCCACGGGGGGAGAGGCTGGAGGGGAAATCAGGAACTGCTTGTCGGGATTTGGGGGTGCCAAGTGGGAGCTCCCAATGTGCAAAGTCTGGGAATAAAAAAGGCAGGAAAGCCAAAGGTGTGTCGTTATTACCCGTGAATTTGCCATTTCAGAGGAATTCTAAGGTTGGGAGAGGGGTTGTTCCCTGCCAGGCACTCCGGGTGGCAGCACGAGCCACGATTCCACGGCCGAGCCCCCGCGTCCCATTCCGATGAAACTTCCAAGGAAGTTCCCTTAACTCCCTGTTGCCCCTGAAAATAAAACCTCTGCCCTGAAAATCCGGCAGTGGGAGGAAGCTGGAGCTGGCCTTGAATGGCAGATGGGGGGAAAAGTCACGTCCACACGTGAGAGAGGTGGGAATTCCAGGAGGGACAGAAACGAACTGGGACATCCCCAACAGACACACAGGGATTCCTTTTCCCACACAGGGATTCATCTTCCCATACCAGGATTTATCTTCCCATACCAGGATTCCTTTTCCCACACAAGGATTCCTTTTCCCACACAGGGATTCCTTCTCCCACACAGGGATTCCTTTTCCCACACAAGGATTCCTTTTCCCACACAGGGATTCCTTCTCCCACACAGGGATTCATTTTCCCATACAGAGATTCCTTCTCCCACACAAGGATTCCTTTTCCCACACAAGGATTCCTTCTCCCACACAAGGATTCCTTCTCCCACACAGGGATTCCTTTTCCCACACAGGGATTCCTTTTCCCACACAGGGATTCCTTTTCCCACACAGGGATTCATTTTCCCACACAGGGATTCATTTTCCCATGCAGGGATTCCTTTTCCCATGCAGGGATTCCTTTTCCCATACAGGAATTCCTTTTCCCACACAAGGATTCCTTTTCCTATACCAGGATTCCTTTTCCCACATAGGGATTCATCTTCCCATTCACTTTTCAGCAGGAAACATGGAGCAGCTCCCAAAACCCACCCAAGATTCCCAGTTCCTCTGGCAGCTCCAGAGCTGCTCCAATGGAGATCTCCAAGAAGAGGCTGCACAGGAAAAGCTTGGAATGCGCAGCTCTCCCCCTTGGATCCCCTCAGGGCACCCCCTGAAATCCCTGAAATTCCCATCATCTCCAAGGTTATCCAAACAATCCAGGGGGATCCAAAGGCAAAAAAATCCCAACGGCTCCCAAATGCTGGGGCCACCTGGACTCCCCAGCCCGTGAACGTGACGGAAATCCCGCGGGAGTTTTGCTTTGGAGCTCCCGAGAACAACCGGGAAAGGCTTCACCTGAGCGAAGTAGAGCTTGATTTCTTTTCCAAGGAATTCCGTCTTGTGCAGCTGGATCCTGGCATCGGCTGCGGACAAAGGGTTGCTGAAGTTGATTCGCACTCTCTTGAAGCTCTTAAAATACTGGAAGGTGATTTCCCGGTCGTAGGGTCGGAACAGGGACTCGAACTTGGCCTGGGGACACAAAAACAGAGGGAAAAAGGGAATTAAAACACCATTTTTTCTCCAGGAAAGGAATTAAAATACAAAAAAGTCACTCTGCTACTGCTTATGATGGTTTACGACGGCTTCGTTTTGTTGTCTTCCTCTTTTTTTTTCCCCTAGGAATATTTCCAGGGAATAATTAATTTTTTGACCTTCTCACTTGTTTTCCCCACAGCTTTTGCCTTCCTTATTAAAAATTAGTACTAAATGATTTTAAAATGAATCATTATAAATTTAAATGTTATTAAAATTAATAACAGGTCAATAGATTATATTATTAATAAAATCTATTAAAATAGATAATAATGAAGATTACTATATTATAAGGATAAAAATAATAGAATAAAAATATAAGAATAAAAATAAAATAAATACCTAAATTATAATTACTAATAAATAAATTACAGTAATTAATTATATCTATAATAATAATAATAAGTGCTCAAGATACCCCAATGTAACAACGGCAGGAAGACACTGGAAAGAAATGCCCCTTACAAAATGAATATCCCAAGGCCTGGAAGAAAGTCTGCCAAGCCTTTGCCCAAGTGTGGAATTTTCCAGGAGAACACGAGTTTTAATTGAGAAAAAGGCAAATATATTTGCAAGTGAAATGTGATTTTCTTCAGTGACTCAGCAGAGTCCATGAACACTTCCTGCTTTATTGCTGTTTTTAATCTCATTTCTATACAAAGCGCTTCCCCTCTTCCTGCAGAATTCCAGGCCAAAGGAGGAGATTCCAGGCTCTTGCCAAGGGTTTCGCTCACACCCAGAACCACTCACGAACCTCACTGCACTGATGGCAAGACATTCAACATTCCAATTTCCCCCGTTTCAGGTGTTTTCTCTCCCTAAAAGCTTCCCAGATGCTCAGTACAAAGCCTGAATCGGGGCTTTTTTACTACTATATCTGGAATTTTTTTCACTACTGTATTTTAAATTTTTCTACTATATTTTGAGGGTTTTTTCTGGCTATATTTTGAGTTTTTTACAACCTATATTTTGACTTTTTTCCTACTGCAACGCTAATATATTACTACTATATTTTGCGTTTTTCCCCCACTATATTTTTAATTTTTTTACTACATTATTTTGAATTTTCTTCTATTTACTATATTACCATTTTTCTATTTACTATATTACTCCTATATTTTGCATTTTTTCCCTACTATATTTTGAATGTTTTCCTACCCTATTTTGATTTTACTACTATATCACTCCTATATTTTGCATTTTTTTCCAACTACATTTTCACTTCTTCCTACCATATTTTGAATTCTTTTACTACTACATTACTCCTATATTTTGCTTTTTTCTACTCTATTTTGAATTTTTTTTTGCTACCATATTTAGATTTTTTTTTTACTACGATGTTACTCCTATATTTAGCATTTTTTTTCCCTACTATATTTTGAATTTACAGGGGGGGAAAAAAGCAGCAAAGATTACACAAGAAGGCAGGAATCAGTTCCAAAGTTCATTCTCCTCCCTGCGAAGTTCTGCTTCGCAGCCTCCCCACACACAGCTGGGAACGAACCCACTGTGTTTCAAAGGCATTTGAAAATCAAAGCTTCTTAAACTCGAGCTTCAGCCGAGCTCTGAAACCCCTCCTGTGCCTCAGAGCTGAGATACGACCACAAAATAACCCAAATTTACCCTAAATCACATTTCCGAGTTCATATTCAACATTTAAACCCAGAGATTTGTGCAATAAATATATATATAATATATACATATGTACATATATTGAATGTATGTGATTCTAGAGGTGAGAAATGTCACACTGGCAACTCAATAAAATGTGACTTTGGTCCTTAAGGTCACTGTATTAGGATTTATATTACAATTATTAAATATATTAAGTGTATTATATTGTATCCACTAAACACATTATATTACATTCATCAAATATGTTATATTCATTAAATATATTATGCCCATTAGATACATTCTATTATATCCAATAAATATCTCATATCCATGAAATATCTCACATTATATCCAATCAATATCTCATAATATATCCATTAAATATCTTATGTCCATTAAATATCTTATATCCATTAAATATCTTATGTCCATTAAATATCTTATATCCATGAAACACATTCTATTCCAACCATTAAATATCTTATATCCCTTAAATACATTCTATTATATCCACTAAGTATCTTGTATTATATCCCTTAAGTATCTAATATCCATTCAATGCATTCTATTATATCCAGTAAATATCTCATTTTATATCTATTAAACATCTCATTTTCTATCCATTAAATATCTCATTTTACATCCATTAAATATATTCCATTATGTCCATTAAATATCTTCTATTATATCCCTTAAATATCTTATACCCATTAAATACATTCTATTATATCCCTTAAATATATTCCATGATATCCATTCAATATATTATATCCCTGAAGTATCTCAGATCCATTATCCACTAAATACACTCCATTATTCCCATTAAATACATCACATCATGCCAAGCGGTTAAACGTAAATCCCAGAGGATTTCTTGATGGATTTCACACAACAGCGCCAGGCAAAAAGGAAAAAAAAATCCCAGGAAAAGCATGAAGTGATTCTGACTACAAAAATAACAATATAAGCATTCCCTGGAAACTCAAGGGTGCAAGTGCAGCCAGGCCGGGAATTCTGGGGGGGGAAATCGGGATTATTTCCCAAAGCGCGCGGCTTAAACCCGCCTCATTCCCAGTGCTGGGCTCGGAGTTGGGAGATCCCAACCCTTTATTCCAAGCCGGGATTTCCCTGCCAGCCCCGGGCCCATGGGAAGCGGCGGCTGCTCCATGAATCCCGGGATTCCCGTCCCCGCCGGCTGCAGCAATGCCCCCCCAGCCATTCCATGGATCCCGCATTCCCGTCCCGGCGGCTGCTTCAGTCCCCCTTCCCGAGCCATTCCATGGATCCCGGGTTCCCGTCGCGGCGGCTGCATCAATCCCNGTCTCCCGCATTCCCGTACCCGCTGGCTGCACCAATCCCTCTCCCCGAGCCATTCCCGGTCTCCCGCATTCCCGTACCCGCTGGCTGCACCAATCCCTCTCCCCGAGCCATTCCCGGTCTCCCGCATTCCCGTACCCGCTGGCTGCACCAATCCCTCTCCCCGAGCCATTCCCGGTCTCCCGCATTCCCGTACCCGCTGGCTGCACCAATCCCTCTCCCCGAGCCATTCCCGGTCTCCCGCATTCCCGTACCCGCTGGCTGCACCAATCCCTCTCCCCGAGCCATTCCCGGTCTCCCGCATTCCCGTACCCGCTGGCTGCACCAATCCCTCTCCCGAGCCATTCCCGGTCTCCCGCATTCCCGTACCCGCGTGTCCGGCCGCTCCCAGAGCTCGGCCGCAGCCGGGCCGGCCACGAGCGAGCTGAGGCCGCCTCTGGAATTCCCAAAGTGCATCTTCCGCACGGCGCGGCCGCCGCGATCCCCGCCCTTCGTCGGGAAGGCGCCGGGCCCGCGGGCCGGGTTTATGTGGGAAGCGAGTCCGGCCCCTCCCGAAAAAAAAGCCCCGGGAGCATCCCGAGCGTGACGGAGAATTCCTGCCCCGAGCGCCGCGGCCTGGGAGGGGGCCGGGAAGCGACTGGAAGCGGCGCCTGGCAAAGGCTGACGTCAGGCGTTACTCAGCTTCCCGAGGCTCATTCCCGGCGCGCGAGCATGGAAAAAGCGGCCCCGCTCCGCGCGGCAGCTGCTTCCCGCGGCATAGTTTCCATCGGCAGTAATTCCACGCTCCTCCTGGAATGGGCCGGCCCGGCTGCAGATGGAAAATGTGAGCAGCGCAGGAACGACGAGCGCCGGGGAAGCGGCTCTAATTAGCCACCAGGAGGGGAATTTCGAAGGCTTTGGGAATGCAAAAGAAATCCCTCAGGTCTTTTTTTTTGGGGG
>VXAY01000620.1:43879-63140 GCA_013399855.1 Oxyruncus cristatus | reverse complement strand
TTTGGGAATGGAAAAGAAATCCCTCAGGGCAACAGCTTTTTTGGGGGAAAAAAATCCACAGGTTGGAATTTAGGGATGAGGAGGGAGGAACAATCTTCCTCATGTTCCAGGGGAATTCATTTGGGAGCTTTTTAAAAGTAACAATTATTATCTATATATATAAAGTGTATATATATAAGGCTTTGGGAATGGAAAAGTCATTCCTCAGGGCAACAGCTTTTTCTGGAAAAAACATCCACAGGTTGCAATTTAGGGATGAGGAGAGGGAATCATTTTCCTCATGTTCCAGGGGGAATTCACTTGGGAGCTTCTTCAAAGCAACAATATGGATTAATTCTCAGTCTTATTAAAAACTCTTCCCAAGCCCCAGGGATTGGGGAGGGATTTTATTTTGGGATGGTTGGGGGCTGCTTCGTGTTTCTTTTTTGTAACAGGAGCTTCCTCAGGGATTTCAGGGACAACCTGAAGCACTGACAGCAGGGATAAGGGATAAACCCTGCAGTTCTGACACTTTCTGGGATATTTGTATCCCAATTTCACTGCATTTCCCAAAATTAGCGCAGGATACGTGTTTGAAGGGTTTGTTGCTTTGGGGTGGGGGGAGTTTTTTATGTTGGGTTGGGGTTTTTTTTGGGGGGGGTGGTTTTGTGGGTTCTGTTGCTTGGTTTTTTTAAAAAATCAATAACCATTCTAATAAAAAATTCATCACCATTTAAAGTAATTAATTACATTTAAACCGAAGTTTTACAAACTTTTGGGGACTTTCCTTTGCACCTTCAGCTCAAAATTTATACTGAACTCAAACCCTGTGTGCACTTAGTGCACTCTTCAAAATATAACTCAGGACTTGGAAAAGCATCAGGTTTTATGGAATACCTGCAAAAATCAGCCAGCCCCTAAGTTTAAAGCCTTATTTCACAAATATTTAACCATGGATAACCATCCAGATGGAGAGTATTCCCTATTTTCAGGGGCTAAAATCCCCTTTAGGAGGCAAACTCTCTGCTTTGTAAGGTTACCCTGGTGTAAGAGTGAAAGAACACTCAGATCAACTTCTCAGCACCTTTTCCTGCATGTCCTCACTTCAAAATCCCAGAATCCCAGGATCACTGAGGTTGGAAAAGCCCTCCCAGCCCATGGATCCCCCTGTGCCCATCCCCACCCTGTCCCCCAGCCCAGAGCACTGAGTGCCACGGCCAGGCCTTCCTTGGGCACCTCCAGGGCTGGGCCCTCCAAACCTCCCCGGGCAGCCCCTGCCAGTGTTTCCAAGCCTTCCCATGAAGGAAGGGATGCACCCATCCCATCGGAGATCTGGACTGGGAACACGCTGGATTCCCAACCCGCACTGAAAGCCCTGAGCTCACACACAAACCACGTCCTGGAATTCCTGCCCTGGAATTCGGGTGTCGAGTCCTAAAGCCTTCGGACGTGGAAGTGCCAAAGGTGACTCCAGAGCCCAGAGGTCGGGACGTCACCTGGAAAATATGGCCCTGAATCACCCGAGCAGGGAAGGCAAACGGGCTGGGCTTGGCACAGCCCAGGAGCTGCAGCTCCTCACCACAACTCCAGCTGTAAGCCGGGCCTGAGTCCCTGGCACAGCCTGGGCTGCAGCACCTCGAGGGGACATTTTAATGCCCAGATCTCGTGGAGAGCAAGACACAGAACATGCTGTCCCCAGAGCCACCCACACATCACTGCGAGCCAGGGAATAGGACTTGCCAGGGCCACCTTTCCGATGTCTCTCTGTCATCAGAGGCAGGCCTGCTGTGCTGTCTATAAACGAACCCACTGTTCTGAGGACATTTATCACCTCACAAACCCATTTGTTCCTCCGTGTTCTCCAGACATAAAATAAACATCGAGGCTCCCTCTGCTACACCCCGGGCTTTTCATGTGCCTGCTTAAAACACCAAGGAATCAGTTCTAGTGTGTTCCATTTTATCACTGTCACCATCATTTTGGGGTGAGGTTTGTCCCAAGTCACAGAGTCCTGGTTTGGGCTGGAAGGGACCTTAAATCCCATCCTGTCCCACCCCCTGCCATGGGCAGGGACACCTTCCACTAGCCCAGGTTGCTCCAAGACCTGTCCAACCCGGCCTTGGACACTTCCAGGGATCCAGGGGCAGCCACAGCTTCTCTGGGAATTCTATCCCAGCCTCTCCCCACCCTCCCAGGGAAGAATTCCTTCCGATTTCCCACGTAACCCTGCCCTCCTTCAGCTCAAGGCCAGAGTGTGTTAAATAAACGACCCGGAATTATTACAAATCAAGCACAAGCACTTTTATCTCCAAAGAAAAGCCCCGGTCCTCAGCGCCCCTGCCCAGCTCACAAAGGGCTGTTTGAGGAGCAGCTTCACCCCGAGCTGGTGGAGAAACCAGGAGCCAAAGTTCCACAACGCCCTGTTGCCAAAGCCTGGCGGTGTTGAAATGTTCCCGCAGCCCCTGGAACGCTTGGTAAGGACCTGCAAACACTTTGCGTGGAAGGAGAACACGACCAGGCTACCGGAGGTTGTGGAGCTGATGTTCTGATGTTATCAGAGGGCAGGTTTTGTTCTGCCTTTTAGCTCCCCTTGGGGGTTTGGTGCTTTCTGCCTTCTCTTCGAGCCTCCCCAGTGAGCCACGGAGAGGCCGAGGGCAAGGAGAGCACCTGCTCCAAGGTGTGTGCTGTCATTAGGGACCAATTAGTGCCACGGTTCATCAGGGCAACGGGGGCTTCTGGTGGCCCCAACATGAGGAGGACGTGGAATTGTTGGAACAAGTGCAGAGGAGGGCCCAAAGTTCCTAAGGGGACTGGAGCACCTCCCCGATGGAGACAGGCTGGGAGAGCTGGGGCTGTCCAGCCTGGAGAGGAGAAGGGTGTGTGGAGACCTCAGAGCACCTTCCAGGGGCTAAAGGGGCTCCAGGGAAGCTGGAGAGGGACCATTCATCTGGAACTGCACTGACAGGACACGGGGGAAAGGGTATAAACTCAAAGAGGGGACACTTAGCTGAGATACTGGGAAGGAATTCCTGGCTGGGAGGGTGGGGAGGCCCTGGCACAGGTTGCTCAGAGAAGCTGTGGCTGCCCCTGGATCCCTGAAAGTGTCCAAGGTCAGGCTGGACCTGGAACAACCTGGGATAGGAAAAGGTGTCCCTGCCCATGGCAGGGGGTGAAATGAGATGATCCCTAAGGTGCCTTCCAAGCCAAACCATTCCAGGATTCTATGATGCTGCTGCACTTCGGGAAACAAGAACCAAGGAAAGCAGAGGGCTCAGAAGAGTGGGAAGCAACAGCACAACCAGCCCTGATTCCTCAGGTTTCCCTTTTTCCTTGGGAGGTGCAGATTCCAGGGCTCAAGTTCTGACAGCGGAGTTCTGAACATCGCAGGCAAGATGCTCAAGGAAGTCCTAAAGTCTTCCAAACAGCAACACCCCCTGGCAGACCCTCCACTGGCAGCACTGCCCGAGAACAGAAGTTTACAGAGACCGTTTTTGGATACTTTTGGGATGAAAGGGGAACCAAGGAGTCACAGGAGTACATGGAATAGTGGGAACACAAAATGATTGAATGCCATAATAAGTCCATAATTTAAGCCCCATGTGCAGTAGGAGAGGGAAGGAAGAGGGAGAAATGAGGCCACAGAGTTAATAAAAAGGGCAAGTCACAAAAACTGCCCAGAACTACATCAGCAAAGTGAACATTCCAAGAGAAGAAATTAATGTAAATGTGTTGGAAATTCCATAAGCCACTAAGATGATCCCCCACAAGCCATAAATCAGAACAATCCAGGTCATTCTTGTCTCTCCTCCCCGTCAGGTTTTACAGGTGCCCTTGGAGCTGCTGCCTGTCCTCCCTCCACTCCCACTCCAGCCCTGCTGCTCCTTCCCTCTCCACAGATAGTTTCTATTCCTGTCTCCATGTTAATTGTCCTGCCTGAGCCCGTCCTTAGGTCAGGGATAAACACCTTGAAGCTGTGAGGAGTGAAAATCTCCCTGGGTTCATTTTCCTGGGGGTTGGGAGAGCAGAGGGAGGGGTGGACAGGGAAGCACAAACAGCTTCCAGAGCTATCCACGCGTGGCTGGGGTCGGGAAGCTCTGTGGGCACTGGAACACACCCGGATTCAGGTGACCTTCAAACCACCCAGGGAAATCCCCAAATCCCCACAGCTCAGAGCCACCGGAAAAGTCGGGAAGTTTAACACGGGAAGGGTTAATGAGCACAAATCCCTGACGGTGGAATTTTCTCTCCTGCTTTGAAAAACATCCTCCAGCACCTTTTATTCGCTGCCCTTGGGATTCAAGAAGTGGGATTCAAGAAAGGGGATGTTTACTATGTGGGGGGTTGTGTTGGGGGGTTTGTTTTCTTTTGGAACTTGGTGAGCAAGAGGAGTCACATCAAAAAGTCACATTTAGATGGGATATTTGGATGGAATTCTTCCCTGGGAGGGCGGGGAGGGGCTGGGATAGAATTCCCAGAGAAGGTGTGGCTGCCCCTGGATCCCTGGAAGCATCCAAGGCTGGGTTGGATGGGGCTGGAGCAACCTGTGCTGGTGGAAGGTGTCCCTGTCCATGGCAGGGGGTGGCACTGGAGGGGCTTTTAGGTCCCTTCCACCCCGAACCAGTCTGGGATTTTATGATCCCATGGGCAGGGACACTTTCTACCAGCCCAAGTTGCTCCAACCCCTTCCAACCCGGCCTTGGACGCTTCCAGGGATCCAGGGGCAGCCACAGCTTCTTTGGGAAAGACAGCTGAGAGGAGACCTGGACACGATTTCTTTCTGCAGGTCTGACAGGGTTGTTTTGAGGGAACTCTGGCAGACCAATCCTATTTGAATATACTTTTCTCCTCAAAATCCTTCCAACAGCCTGAGCCCTGGGAAACTGGCAGTGGCAGCCTCATCTAATCCAGGAGACTGGAATAGCAACACACCTACTCATGGCTCTAAATTATCCATAGAGATTTCTGCCATGCCAAGCACACCCAGAGCACAAACACGGGGAGCAGAAGGGACTCAGAATCCTCATCCACAAATTTTAGGAAGGAATTCTTCCCTTTGAGGGTGGGGAGGTGCTGGGATAGAATTCCCAGAGAAGCTGTGGCTGCCCCATCCCTGGAAGTGTCCAAGGCCAGTCTGGAGCAACCTGGGCTAGTGGAAGGTGTCGCTGTGGGGATGGAACTGGATGATCTTTAAGGTCCCTTCCATCACAAACTATTCCATGATTCTAGAATTCTATAACAATTCCTTCTGTTTTGTGGTGATGGAAAACTTGGAGGTGTTTCAAAGCTGCACCTTCCATGTTCTATTCCAGAAAGATGAAAGTGGAAGCAGTAAGTTAAGAAGGAAGGCCTAAGTCCACACACGGAGTATCAGCAGAGAAACAACCCGCAACAAAACACCTTCTTCCCGTGGAAAAACCCCTTGGGATGGCAGAAGAAACTGCACAAAGAGGTTTATTTACAGTAAAGGAATCACAGCCCAGCAATCCAAGCCCACAAACCGGTTTTCCAAGCTGCTGAGGATTGAGGCAACACCCGGGCGATGACAACACGGAAAAAGGGGTCGGAGCCGGAGCTGGGGCCGTCCCCGGAGCGGCTCCTCCCCGGTGTTCACACACGAGCACTCACTATTCCATGGCCCTGCAAACATCCCGACCCTTGGATTTCCAGCCCTAAAAACAGGGGCACAAACGGGTGCGGGTTTAACAGAGCTGAAGCACCCGACTCCACGGCCGGAGGTGCCCGCGCCCCGCCGAAGGACGTCGAGGTCTGAACGCCAGCACCTGCAAAACGGCTCCAGAACTCCAATATCCGGAGGTCTTCCCAGGAAAGGAGCTGGGATGCCACCAGCAGTACTTATCAGAGCACTGGCTCAGCACAATTAGCACTGGGAATGCTATAAAATATTTGTTGCAGAGGCAGGACCAAACTCGGCCGGCAGTAAAACCACGTGCCTGGGGGTGTGTTGTCACCTCTGGTTTAGACTTTCGGCTATTCCAAAAAAAAACCCTTTTCCAAACAGAAAACAGAGGAATGGCTGCTCAGTTTTCAAGGCATGAGGCAAAACCCGCAGGAAAACAAGAAAAAAAAACTATGAAGATTCCACACCTTTACATGTGCTCGAGACGGGGGACTCGAGTGCCTTTATGCACCTAAAATCATAAATGGATAAATGCCAAAGCAAAGGAGTTTTCTTAAAAAACTCTTATTTCTCCTGTCTTTCTTTCTGTTTAAACTCATTAACTGCTTCCCTTTAATTCCATCATTCTCTACAGGTAATATATTTATAGGAGAGCATCTATTTATAGGAACAATAGTATCACGAAACCCCTTTTTTTGCAGGAATTGGGTCGGGAGACTGAAAAAGGGAAGGAAGGAAGTTCTCGCAAGGTCAGGCCTAAAAAAAATGATCCCCTCACCCCCAGCACGGAGAGACTTTGGTTCCAGACGGTCAGAACAACCTTTGAGAAGATGTTTTTTAGAATTCCATGAAAATACCTGACGAAGGAATATTATCACTCATCCAGGAGGTGTTGGTGGGGTGGGGAGGGAAAATAAACAGCCAAGGGCAAAATAAAAACCCCCAAATCAGGATGATGATCTTGAACCAGGACAGATGGAAACGGGATCACTCCCAGCTGCAGTGTTGATTATTTATTTCTATTTATGCCAGAAAGGAGGGGGGAAAAAAACCCAAGAGTCCAGTCTCCAGTTCATCATGGAATTTGTGGACATGCCATGCTGGGAAAAGCTAACTGTGGAATGGGAAGGGCAGGAAACCCTTACACAACTAGAACTCCAGCTGGTGGGAGGCTTCTATAAATACAAGGCTCTATATAAATCCTTTCCTCAGAGCGGAGACTAAAAAGGGGGAAAGAGAGGCAAAGTCTCCAAAGATCTTCTGCATTTATGAGGAACTGAAAAAGGACGAGGGTTTTGGAAGGAAAAAGGGGTTAACAGGCCATTGCTCACACTGTACCAAAGGTATTTACAGAACTGGAGGAAGTTGTTTGTCAAATAAATGCTCCTGCAGCCCCCGAGATACGCGGGAATTTCTCCCGTGTAACTGTGAAATAAAGGGAGCACCAGGTATTCCTACCACCGTAACCAGGAAAAGCCAGCTGCAATCCCACCTTTCCAAGGTTATTTATTTGAGTAACAGCACAAGGGGGGGAAAAAATAAATCTAGAGGGTAATTAGCAGATGTGTGGAATTGGGAAACGGAATAGTTTAAGGACATTTTTATAACCATCAGCTCCTAAAACAAAAATGGGCTTTGGGTAATTATTTCTTGAGTGAGGGGGCACCTTGTGGATGAAGAACATGTTGTTTTGGGAGCAGGGAACAGCTGTAAAGTTATTTATAAGTTGGATGGAGAGGAGGGAGAGGTGCAGGGAATAGGGCACATGCTTCCAGCGGGATTCATGGATTCTTTAGGCACATCATGCATTCCCTGAGAGTGAGCACAGCTGGAGCCCTGCACATCCCTGGGGGAGGGGGAGCCAAGGGGGACAAGGAAAGGGGCTTGGACAGTGGGGGAGGAGTGAGCAGGGACCAAAATTCCAGAGAAATGGGCCCTCAGGGTTAATGTAGAGATATGAAAGTGGTGACAGTGACACAAGGAGAGGGACCTGCAGCAGCTGGACAAGTGCTGGGGCTGGAGGGTCTCCCTCAAACACAACTGTTGTGACAGCTCCTGAGGAGGGATGGGGAGGGAAAGGCACAGAAACCAAGGTCACAGAATCCTGGAATCAGAGGTTGGAAAGGAGCTCCAAGATTATGGATCCCCCCTGTGCCCATCCCCACCTTGTCCCCCAGCCCACAGCACTGAGTGCCACGGCCAGGCCTTCCTTGGGCACCTCCAGGGCTGGGCACTCCAAACCTCCCTGGGCAGCCCCTGCCAAGGCCTGACCACCCTTTCCAGGGAGAAATTCCTCCTCAGGGCCACCCTGAGCCTGCCCTGGCCCAGCTGGAGGCCGTTCCCTCTCCTCCTGTCCCTGTTCCCTGGGAGCAGAGCCCGACCCCCCCCGGCTCCCCCCTCCTGTCAGGGAGTTGCAGAGCCAGAAGGTCCCCCCTGAGCCTCCTTTGCTCCAGGCTGAGCCCCCCCAGCTCCCTCAGCCCCTCCTGCTGCTCCAGCCCCTTCCCAGCTCCGCTCCCTTCCCTGCACACGCTCCAGCACCTTTGACTGTTCCAGAACAGCTTTGGAAACAAAACCCCGGTTGCTCAAAGACAAAGTAGTTGGGTTTCTTTAATTGGTTTATGTGAACCTTTAATAAGCTCTGATTCACTCCTGATTTAGATGCTGAGTGGGGAATAAAGACAAGCTGACACAGATTCCTTCCCTCTGCGTTTTCTCCTCTGTACTGACCTTCTATCATTCCCTCCTTCTTTATCTGGAATGTACAAAGGCAGATAAAAATACCTGGACTTATTTTTTTCTGGTCTTCTGAGAAAAGTTTCAGTGGAGGTGGAAGGAAACCAAACCAAAAATGCCACCTGCCTTTTAACCCTGCGGGGATGATGATCAGGGGGTGTGTCAGAAAACCAGAGAGCCAAAGGAATTGTTTTTTTTTTTCCCCTCAAGGAATATGTAAGAGATTGGGATGCTGACACCACACCTTTACTGTTAACATGGTATAAAAGAGATGTATTAGAAGATTAGGCTTTTAATATCATATGGAATCCCAGACTGGTTTGGGTGGAAGGGACCTTAAAGCCCATCCTGTGCCAGCCCCTGCCATGGGCAGGGACACCTTCCACCAGCCCAGGTTGCTCCAGCCTGGCCTTGGACACTTCCAGGGATCCAGGGGCAGCCACAGCTTCTCTGGGAATTCTATCCCAGCCCCTCACCACCCTCACTGGGAAGGACTTTTCCCTAATTCCTGATCTAACCCTACCCTGTGTCTGTTTGAAGCCATTCCCCCTTGTCCACTCACTCCAGGCCCTTCTAAAGAGTTCTGGGAAGTTCCAGCCTTATTCCTTCTTCCTTTAAATTCTCCCCTATCCCAGTGATGGGAGTTGCAACCCAGGCTTGCTCCAGTTTAATTCACTCGTTTTCTGGCTCTCAATTCAACAGCTTTTGATGTGGCAGAAGGAAAACTCCCTCCCCAAGGTCACCTGCAGTTACTTCAAAAGGAGAATAAAGAAGAATCAGGGAATATCCTAAGTGGGAAAGGACCCCCAAGGATCATCCAGTCCAAGCCCTGGCCCCGTCCAGGACACCCCAACAATCCCCCCCCTGTTCCTGAAAGCGCTGTCCACGTTTTTTAGGGCAAATTCCAACAGCAGTGCCAAGGAAAGGAGCTGTTTGTCCTGAACAAGATATCTTCCTCTCAGAGCCTGCAATCTCGGAGCTGTTTCATGATTTATACGGACCCCACATATATCCAAAATGAGTATGTGCTCTGTCCCATAAAGTCCATTTACAGATTCCACGCGGGACAGTTTTCCAGCCCTCCACCTGAAAAATAAATACCTACAACGTGCCTTTTTCCTTCCTCGGAAAAATCCATGACTTACCCTTCCCTTTCCAAGCGTTAAACACTAAATTCCTGCTCACTGACCGGCAGCTTGCAAGGGGCCACTTGGAAATTCCACTCCAGAATATCTGAGTAACCAACCGGACTCGTTTAGAAAGGTTTGGAACGAGGACATTCCAAAATGTAAAGGCTGTTTCCACTCCTGCAGGGAATATACTCAAATGATCCAGAGTGAATGGCTGACAGTTTTCCCCTCATTTCATTATTCTGGGAAGGAATAAACATTTTCATACAGAATTCAGTGGCAACTGTTTTTCTCGTCATGTCAAGTTCCATTTTCCACGTGGAAAATGCTCCAACACTTGGGATCTTCAATCAATCCAAACGAACCTGCTGAGGGAAGAACAAAGCCCTCCAGGGAAAAATCCCCAAGAAATCTCCGTACCTCGTTCAAGAAGTGAGATTTTGGAACAAAAGCAAACCTAAACTGAGGAATTGTGATGTTCACTTATCCCTAATCCCACCTGGAAGCCTGAGCAGCCCCGGAATTCCTTCCTCAAAGCCATCCTGCTCTCGGGAGCTACGATCCATCGAGCCCAGAGGAGCTGGCTTGGAAAAACTCAAGGAATATTTATGACTGAGGAGTGTTTAAGAATCCCACACAAGGTTTGCTCTCCTCTGGAAAAGGGGAAACATCATTAGGAATGTTAAAAGGTTGGGAATTTTTAAGGAGCACTGTCTGTTCACTCCCAGCAATCCTGGGAGTCTCTAAACCCATTTCCAGACACCAGCCAGGGACAATCTCCTCAGGACATTCCTTAATCCTTTAAAGAAGGATCTGGAAAAGGTGGTTTCCTTTCAAAAAGCTCCTTCATGGAAGTAAAAACTCGTGGAAGAAAACTGGCCCCTGTGAAGTGAGAGGGGAAGTTTTTCTCCAAGTCATCACAGAGCAAAAAAACATGGAATGTCTGGAGCCTCCTGCAGAGTTTCCACGGAGTGTTACACCAGGAAAAAGGGTAAAAGGAGAAGGGGGAATGAAAGGTGTATTTGGCAGAGGATGCAGGGGGGTGATTTTAAGAATCGAAGGGCAGAAGTGACAGGAAGAATTTCCAGTGGCACTGGAATGTGGATAAAAGCTGTGGAGAAGTAAAGAAGCCCAGCGGACGGAGAGGTGCAGTGGGAAGTTCAAGCTCGGTTCCACATCCAGGGGAGGAGGGTGTTCGGCTCAGGGGGATCTGGGATGGCTGGGAATTAACTTTTAAAAGCCCTTGCTGGGCATTAAATTTCTTCAGATTTAACTGCAGACAAGGCACTATCCACTTCCCAAAGAAATTCAAGTTGTTTAAAGCATTTTCCCTTTCCTTTGCCCTCTTCCGGAACAGCCCAGGGATTGAGCAGGACACAGCTGGGAGCAGATGAGCAGGAAAAGCGAAGGCAAAGCTTTCATTATTAACAACAAAATATTCAAAATGTTCAACCTACTCCGCCTGACTGAACTGGTCTAATCCAGGATATTTCCAGGCACAAGGAAAAAAAAAACACCAAACCCACCACAAACCAAAACAAACCCCACCGAACGAGCCAGAAAAAAACCCAAACCACAAACCAAATTCCCTGAAAATCTTGGATGCAACACCCTTGGGAGAACCAGCCCTTGGCAGGGAAGGGGAAGGGGTAACAAACGAGATTTGTCAGGCATTAAATAATTCAGCTTCATAGCCCCGAAAGGATTTCTAAGTCCAAGCAATTCCCTCCCAAAACCAAGAGCTGCCCCACTGTGTCCCAAAAGTTCCCCTGGGATTCACTCCCAGGAAGATTCCAAGCTGCTCTCCCTCACCCCACACACTTTTTTTCCTGGAATTTCTGATTTCTTTTGGCCTTGGAAGCCCAGAATAGCCCAAAGAATAGTTATGAGAATAACCAATTCTATTAGAAGAATAATTCTAATGGAATTCTAATTCTAATCCTGTTAGAATAATAATTTTTTAGAATAATAATTCTAATCCTATTAGTATAATAATTCTATTAGAATAATAATTCTGATAGAATAGAATAATTCTAAATCTCTTAGAATAACTAACAGAACTAGTTATGAGAATAACTAACTCAGGTCACACCTGCCAGTGCCAAAAACATGGAAGTTCACACATTCCAAGGCATTTCCAGGGGCAAAACACACACAGGGGAGAACCTGGCTGAGAATTACACTGACAACATGAAATAATATATTTATTATGATCTAATAACAAAATTTTTGGCCAATTTACTGCATGTGATGTCACCTTTTGCCATCAGTTCCCACCCCTCAAAATTCCCTTAATTTTTGCCAGTAGGAAAACACAGGTAGAAGAGGCAAGTTCAGGGATGAAAGATCTTCTGGTTGACATTAAATTTTCTATTTATTTCAAAATAAGCATTTTTAGAAAGCCAAGGAGCAGCAGCTGCATCTCTTGCTGCTCTAACCACGACATCTTTTTTTTTAATTTCTGTCCCATGACTGGTACAAAATCATGGAAAGCTGCACCATTTCCTGAGGGCAGAAAGGCACAGGGTGGCTAATTCCTTCCACTGGGTTTTCCATAAGTGATTCATGGCTGGGCTCAACTTTCCTGGAAAACATTCCCCAAAGTCTGCCCAGCATGTAAAGCAATATATTCTCCCTGGCCAGCGTGCAGTTGTGATCTCGGAGCCTCTGGCTGTAGAGACAAACAGGTTTTTAGGGCCTTCCTTCTCTCAACTCTGCTTTTAACTTCTTTTTGCCCTAAAATATTAGAAAAACTAAAATTTATGCGTAATTTCACTGCATTTCCTAGATTTCATGTCTACTGCAGCCTTAGACGCCCGAAAAACTAAGCTTTTAATTGTTATTTGATGTTTATTTAAAGGAAACGAAGAAAGAGCCTCTCTGAGTATTTCCACCACCTATGAAAAGCCTGTTCTTTTCTTGGAAGTCACACCACTTCAAAGAGGAGTTTTTTCCATAGGGGGGTTGTGAAATATTTACAAGTTCCTTGAAACTCCTTGCCTGGCTGGTTCCTAAAATGCCTCAAGGTCTTGGTTCAACCCAACACCGGTGAGACCAACTCAGTACCTGATCCAGCTGAGCCAGGGCTTAACTAAGCCTTCCAGGTAGTTCCCAGGATCTCCATGTTATTTATCCTCTGAATTCCACGGCAAAAAGGTTGTGCTGTCACTGCCCAGAGAAGCTGTGGCTGCCCCTGGATCCCTGGAAACATCCAAGGTCAGGTTGGAGCAACCCGGGCTGGTGGAAAGTGTCCCTGCCCAGGGCAGGGGGTGGGATGAGATGATCCTTAAGGTCCCTTCCCACCCAAACTCATCCTGGGATTCTGTGACACCTGAGAAATTCCATCCATGTGTAACATCACTCTCAGATCAATTATTCAACCTTCACTTGGAATTAGGAACAATTTCGTAACACTGGAAATTATTTTGATCGCAGAATGATAGAATGAATCACGGAATCCCAGGATGGTGTGGGATGGAAGGGAACTTAAGGATCATCTCATCCCACCCCCTGCCATGGGCAGGGACACCTTCCACCAGCCCAGGTTGCTCCAAGCCCCGTCCAACCTGGCCTTGGACACTTCCAGGGATCCAGGGGCAGCCACAGCTTCTCTGGGACACCTGGGACAGGGCCTCCCCACCCTCCCAGCCAAGAATTCCTTCCCAATATCCCAATGTCCCATCTGTCCCTGCCCTCTGGCAGTTTGAAGCCATTCCCCCTTGTCCTGTCACTCCAGCCCTTGGAAATAGTCTCTCTCCATCTTTCCTGGAGCTCCTTCAGGCCCTGCAAGGCCACAATCAGGTCACCCCAAAGCTTCTCTTCTGCAGCTGAACAATCCCAGCTCTCCCAGCCTTTCCTCCCAGCAGAGCTGCTCCAGCCCTGGGATCCTCTTGGTGCCTCCTCTGGACTCCCTCCAGCAGCTCCATGTCCTCCCTGTGCTGCTCCCCTGAAGTGCTTTCAAATTCCTCATTTCCCTGCTCTCACAGTCCCCTAGACCCTGTTTTGGAAAATCCGCCCCTATCCCTGTTTTCCATGGAAGGAACCAAGGCCCCCAGGTCCCCTCAGGGCCCCGCCTGCAGCTCTTCTTGCCCTGTTTGCTGTCAGTGCCACTCTCCAAGGTACTCCCGAGGAACTTCATTAAGTTCCTCTAACAACAACAACATCCCAGTCCATGGAATGACTCCTGTTGTGTTTGCACAATACAATTATATATTATATTATATAAAACATAAAGACTGTTCCCAGGTGACCACTTAAGGCTTATCATTTCTTTCCAGCTGAATCGGGCTTTGAGGGAACTCCTCTAAAAACCTTGGAGACGGGAGGGTTTTACTGCACAGGGAGGAAAACACGGGAATGTGCTCGAGTGTTCCTCAGAAAACCATCACTAACACTCTCCTCCAGGACCCTTAAACCCCGCGTTTTTAACCACCACACACCGGTCACTTCTCGAAGCCACTTGACCCGACAGCCTCTACCTCGATTGCTTCCAAAAAGCAACTCAGCACATCCCAGCTGACATTCCAAACCTGCCAAGCCAAGGGAAAAAAAAAAAAAGAAAAAAAAGGAGCTCAAACCCAGCATTTCCACTGCGGGGTTGTGCAACCTCAGCGGTTCCAGCAAAGATTTAAATGCAGAAGAACTACAGAGGCTTCCGAATCAGACAACTTGCAAGTCAAAGTGCTCCCCCAGGGACAGTCAGCGAGGAAGGGACACTTCAAATAAGGAGGGGAAGGGAGATTGAACAATAATTTGCAAATACATGAAATAAATTCAGATCTCTCTGTTCATCAGCCAACTCTGATGTCCTACATCCAACCTATTGGAAAACAGTGAGATTATTCACTTCCGAGACTGAAGTTGACCAGGTTGGGTTTAAGGCCTTTCAGCACTTCTTTGTTTAGGCTCGTTCTTCGGGTTTGGATTTGTAGACCCAAGTATTTTTCCCAAATGCTCACGGTCTGTCGGGCTGCAGCTGGATTTTATTCTCCTGTTACTTGGCTTTCACAGGATCCTTCCCCTTGCGCTGCCAGTTTATACTTGGGCAGTTTTTAAGGATAAAATGACGGGGTAACAGCTCTAACAATGGTCACTGAACTATCAGTACCAAACACTGAGCTCTGGGAGCTTAAGCCAGGCTTAGTCTAGGAAAGGGAGGCACAGAAGGAAAGATTTAAGCAACATTATTTTACACTGCTTAATTCACTTTGATTAGCAAACACCCTGTGTATCTCTCAGGCTTCAAACACACCTTCAGCACCGCCTATGGGGACAGAGATTTATTATTATCATTATTATTATTATTTTGATCTTTAGCTGCCAATTCTGAAAAGTAAAAAACTAAAAACTGTTTCTGAGAAGTAAACCAGGATTTGCCCCCAAAGTGTTTTTGTACATTTTTACAGTGTTTTTTCGCCTCTGGCAGGTACAAGAAGTGTCACACAGTGAAGGTATGGTCATAACCGTCACGAAGGAGAATGAAAAATACTTCTAAAATTAATTTGCTCAACTGGATGACGGCAAAATTGCTCCCTGAGGGAGCGCAAAGACAAAGAGATGGAAAAATCCTGTGTTTGGGGTTTGGACTCTTTGTTTCACTCAAATGTCACAGATCTGAGGACCAGAGGAGCAGCAGTTATGTGTCCATCCTCTGACACGCTCCCTGTGACTCAGGGAAAAACAAGAGTCCAGGAAATTCAAAATGAGACTCCAGCACGGGAGTTCAGAAAAACCACAGGGGCTGCTCAGAATCAGGCTGGTGTTTTGTGAGCTTCAAAGGAAGGACATTTTCCACTGAAGTCACGGAAGATAAGTTGCAAAATACCTTCTAAGAATGTTCTGGGAGGGGAGCAAAAAAAAAAAAAAAATAAAAAAAAAAGGTAATTTAATGTAATATTAAGTTGTTGAACCTCTAAGAACGTATTAAAAGCACCCAGAAATTTCAAAAGTGTTTAAAAATATGCTAATAAATACCATAAAGTGCGTTGGAAGCGACCTTAAAGATCACCTCATTCCAACCCCTTGCCGTGGGACCTTCCACTAGAACAGGTTGCTCCAACCTGGCCTTGAGAAGATAATAAAATATAGTAAAAGGAGCCACAGAAAACTCTGGATTTTATCCTGAATCCCCTGAATTTTCGGTAAGGTCAATGCCTGATATACTGGAATTTTCTCAGACGTTCAGTGACACATCAGCATCACGCTGAAAGCTTTTAAGGTACTTAACAATAAAGCTTCCCGGCTGCATTTCATTTCTTTGGGTTTATGGTTTTGATTGAAGGGGGAAAATAAAAAAAAGAAAGAAAAAAAAGACCAGCATTAGAAAAGAACTCCTGAAAACATTTTCACTTCCTGAACATTCAAGGTTTTGGTTCAGGAACTTCCACTTGCTGAAGTGGAAGTTTTGCATCTCGTTTTAAGTTCTGCTGTGGGAATTTTTGGGTTTCCCCTTTTTTTTTTTTCAGCAGGGGAGATGAAAACGTTCACTGCAGCCCAGCAGATAAAAATGGAATTTTACTTTGGCAGCTCAGGAAGGAAGGAAAACACGACTCAACTGCATCCCAAGCAGTTAATTAAGGAACAATCTCTCCTGAACCATCTCCTGAAGAATTCCTGCACTTCCTCTGCTCTGGGTGAGGTTCCTAAAGCGGGTTTATATTAGGATTTAGCAAAGAAAAAGCTTTATAAATGTGCTCAAAGTCAATATATACCTTATATATATATATAATATACCTTCTTCTCCCTTCCCTTCCCAAGGGAAAAATCCCCAAATCCTGCTGGGAAAGCTTTATTCCTGCCTTACTGATGGGCTCTCTTTAGTGTGTTTGGTGTGCTGGGATGAGGAGTGAACACACACTCGGTGTTTTTCATAGAACCCCAATGATTTAACCTGCTCTGATCCGATTATTCCTTGGATTAGACAACCCCAGGCGGGAGTTATTCAGACTTTCCACTGCCTGCACCAGCAGCTGTCTCGCTGGCACTCCGGAGCTGAGGAAAATCCAAGCCCTTAATCAGAGTTTCCATGAGCCGAGAGATCCCGGCAATGGGCTGGATGGGATGTGGCCCAAGGGCCAAGCGGGCTGAGACAGGAACTCCATTAAAAATAAACCCCATCCCGCAAAGGAGCGTCCACACACCTCAGGAACTGGGAAAACATCCCTCCGGAGCCGGGAGAACCCCCTCGGGAACGGGGAGAACGGCCCCTCAGGAGTTCCCACTGATTCCCTCTTCTCTCACACTAATTCCCCCTACAAGTTCTCATTGCCCCAGGGAAACCTGTGACTGTCTAACACCCCAACCTGCAAGAAATGTGCATTTTAATTCCTGTCTTCCTCTGCCTGTTAGTTCAGTTCAGTTCATCCTCCTCCCTGAACTGGGCAAACCAGTTTACAGCAAATATTCCCAGATCTAAAAACTAACCCGAGCCTCCCACGGTAATGGAAATATTCCTACTGCCACCAGCTCCGAGGAATTATCAGAGTCCATACAAAACTAATCATACTAACTAACAGACTCTATAAAAAATAGCAGTCGTCCTTAATGTATTTAATAATATTATCTGCATTTTTGGGGTTATCAGAAAGGAGGGCTTCTTTTAACTACAAACCCACAGAAGTGTTTTATTTAACCATATTGATCCTGAAGGGCTTCTTCACTCCCCCCAAAAAATGGAAATAGGAAAAAACCAATTTATTTCAACAATCCAGCTTTTATCTCCTGGCGCTTCACCAGCTCAGCTACTCCAGCTTTCTATTTCTACAGAGAAAGGAAGCAGCAGCTCTAGGAAAAAAAAATAAAAAAAAGGAAACAATTCTTGCCTTTCAGCCAGTTTTTACTCAGAAAACATCCTGATTTTTAAGAAGTCTTTTATACAGGTATTTATTTTGAAAACAGACCTTCACAGAAGTTCCCAGAAGAGCCAATAAAGGACAATAAAGTTATTTTTTTTGCTTTACCTGCCCATATCTAAAAGTCAAAGGCTGATTTTTTTTTTTTTATTAAGCATCCCGAGGTGATTTTTTCCGATATCAATGAATCCATCTATCAAACAACCCTCAGCTCACACCAGTTCAGGGTCTTGCATTTTCCTGCTGCCTTTTGTATTACAGGAACAAGAAGGAATTAAAACCCAGCTCCTCCAAGAGCCAAGAGCGTGTTTTCCTCGCAGGAAAATCAGCCGAAATAATTCCAATCCAAGGAAAACCTCAAAAAGCAAAACCACTTCAAATCCAACTCGTGAACCACTTGCAAAGGGAAGAGGAGGATTTACCCCTGATTAATTTGAATAAATCAGATTGACTGAGTATCAGCAGTTCTGCTTTATGAGTGGGGCCAGTAATAAATAACGACTCCCTAATTAATTAAAAAAAAGTCATTCTGGTTTATCTCGGGCAGTAAAAAGTGCTGGGAGGAAGCTACAAATCAGGTACCTCTAAACCAGGCAATTAAAAGAAATCTCACAGAAAAGTTATGCCCGAAATCCCTGCGCTTCTAAAATGTATTCAAAGTTATTACATAATTCATATTTATTATATACCTTATACACATATATTACATATATTATATACCACTCACAAATCAGTCCCACCCCATTCTCAATATTAATACTCCCAACTTCTTAATAGATATGAAAATATTAATATAATGCAATATTAATACATAAATTTTTAATTTTAATTACATAAAATAGAAAATTAAAATATTCTATTATTATATACACACATACACATACCTATACATACACAAATAATTTTTGTTTAAAAGTTTTTAACGTTTTTTATTGTTCAAAGCAAAACCAGATTATTGGGACGTGATTTTGAACCACAGCCTTAACCCTGGGCTTTTTTTTTTTTGAAAGCAGCGGCGCTGAAAGGACTATAAACACTGTCAAAAAACCACTGCTTTTTTTTGGCAGAGGAAGAATGAAAACCTCCAGAATATCTGGAGGAAAGCACAGAGGCCGAGAAATAAGTTTTACGTGCCCTTAGGGAACGTTTTGGCAAAGGCAGAGCTGTGACCCTGTAGAAATATTCCTCTTTTTCCTGAAATCTCCTCCTTTCAATGGGACCTAAGAGGGTTAAGGAGCTTTAAGTAAAAGGATTAATGAGCCCCGTGACTGGGAGATTATCAAAAGCCGAGTATTTTTATTATCAAAAGCCGAGTATTATTTGATAAAGAAAGTTTTGTTACCAACTCCGGAGAAATCCCACAAACTTCCTGTAAAGTAGAAGTAATTCCAGTAATTCCCGAGGTATTTAAAAGCCCCCAAAATCCGTCTCAGGATTATTTCAGCGGGCTGCAAGTCCACTAAAAACGCCTAAAAACGTGGCTCATTTAACAGCTTTATTTCTAGGTGAGTTCACAACAGGTTTTTGCTGCCTAAAGCTGAAGGAAAAGCAGGATTTTGAAGGTGTGATTATGACGTTATTATAGAATAAAACATATTTATATTGAGATTATATTGATAAAAATATTCCATTATTATTTCTATTACAGCTCTAAAATATATATAATACATATTTCTCTTGGTATTATATTCATAAAAATACTGTATGAAGTTGTTACATTACAGTTATACATATAATTTCTATTATATAATTAATTGTATTTATACTGAGATCATTATATTTATTAAATATTATATTGTTATATTAGAGCTATAATATTATATTATAATTAACTACATTTATATCGAATTATATTTATTAAAATACTACATTAAATTGTTACATCGCAGTTATAAAATTATATTATTATATAATGGATTATATTTATATTG
>VXAY01000620.1:0-27672 GCA_013399855.1 Oxyruncus cristatus | reverse complement strand
GCCCCAGGACACGGCCGAGGTTCCGAAGGGGACGGAGCCCGAGGACGCGGTGACGGCCCCGGCGGGGACGGAGCACGAAGAAGGGGCCCCGGGGGGGACAGAGCCCGAGGACACGGCGGTGGCCCCGGGGGGGACAGAGCCCGAGGACGTGGCGGTGGCCCCGGGGGGGACAGAGCCCGAGGACGCGGCCGCGCTTCCGACGGGGACGGAGCCCGAAGAGGCGGCCGCGGTCCCGGTGGGGTCAGTCCCCGAGGAGGCGGTGAGGGAGGAAGCCCCGACGGAGAAAGAGCCCGAGGAGGCGGCGACAGTCCCGGCAGAAGCAGAGGGGACAGCCCTGTTGGGGACAGAGCCCGCAGAGGGAACAGCCCCGTCGGGAACAGACTCCGCAGAGGCAGAGGAGACAGTCCCGTCGGGGACAGAGCCCGGAGAGGCAGAGGGGACAGTCCCGCCGGGGACAGAGCCCGGAGAGGCAGAGGGGACAGTCCCGCCGGGGACAGAGCCCGGAGAGGCAGAGGGGACAGTCCCGCCGGGGACAGAGCCCGGAGAGGCAGAGGGGACAGTCCCGCCGGGGACAGAGCCCGGAGAGGCAGAGGGGACAGTCCCGCCGGGGACAGAGCCCGGAGAGGCAGAGGGGACAGTCCCGCCGGGGACAGAGCCCGGAGAGGCAGAGGGGACAGTCCCGCCGGGGACAGAGCCCGGAGAGGCAGAGGGGACAGTCCCGCCGGGGACAGAGCCCGGAGAGGCAGAGGGGACAGTCCCAGCGGGGACAGAGCCCCGAGAGGCAGAGGAGACAGTCCCGTCGGGGACAGAGCCCGGAAAGGCGCTGGGACAGGTGGTCCCAGAGGGGACAGAGCCCGGGGAGGCAGAGGGGACAGTCCCGGGTGGGACAGAGCCCGGGGAGGCAGAGGGGACAGTCCCGGGTGGGACAGAGCCCGGGGAGGCAGAGGGGACAGTCCCGTCGGGGACAGAGCCCGGGGAGGCGTCGGGGACAGGCCCCCAGGATGAGGTGCAGGCGACAGCCCCGACGGGCGCAGTCCCTGAGGAGGCGCTGGGGACAGTCCCCGAGGATGTGCCGGGGGCAGCCCCGGCGGAGCCAGTGCCCAGGGATGAGGGGCAGGAGGAAAGCCCGGCGGGGACAGTNGGGACAGAGCCCGGGGAGGCAGAGGGGACAGTCCCGTCGGGGACAGAGCCCGGGGAGGCGTCGGGGACAGGCCCCCAGGATGAGGTGCAGGTGACAGCCCCGACGGGCACAGTCCCTGAGGAGGCGCTGGGGACAGTCCCCGAGGATGTGCCGGGGGCAGCCCCGGCGGAGCCAGTGCCCAGGGATGAGGGGCAGGAGGAAAGCCCGGCGGGGACAGTCCCCGAGGATGCGGTGCGGGAGGACAGCCCGGCGGGGACACAGCCCGAGGATGCGCTGGGGACAGTCCCCGAGGATAAGGGGCAGGAGGCAGCCCCGGCTGGGACAATCCCTGAGAAGGGAGCGGCCCCGGCGGGGACAACCCCCGAGGATGTGGGGCAGGAGGAAACTCTGGCTGGGACGGTCCCCGAGAATGCAGGGCAGGATGCGGCCCCGCCGGGGACAATCCCTGAGGATGCGGTATGCGAGGAAATCCCGGCTGGGACAATCCCTGAGGATGCGGTGCGGGAGGAAACCCCAGCTGGGACAATCCCTGAGGATGCGGGGCAGGATGCGGCCCCGCCGGGGCCAATCCCTGAGGATGCGGTGCGGGAGGAAACCCCAGCTGGGACAATCCCTGAGGACGCGGGGCAGGACGCGGCCCCGGCGGGGCCAATCCCCCAGGAGGGAGCGGCCCCGGCGGGGATCGAGGAGGCTCCCGGGGGCCGGGGGGAAGCGGAGCCGGCGCTGGAGCCCGCCGGAGGTCTCCGGTCTCCGGGCGGCCCCGACGGCGCGGACGGAGCGGAGCCCGAGCGGGGCCCCGCGGCCCCGGCGGGGGCAGGAGCGGGGGACGCGACCCCCGAGGCGGCGGAAAGAGGGGCCCGGGACCCCCAGAGCGAGTGGGGTCGGAGCCTGAACGGAGTGAGGGGTCGGGCGGAGGACGAGGAGAACGAGACGGGCTCGCTGGCAACCCCCGAGGAGGAGGAGGAGAAGCAGGAGCACGACATCTCCCTCTTCGTCAAGGTACGAGGGAACCTCTGGGGGGAATCCCTTCTCCCAGGAGCCCCCGGAAGCTCCTGGGATGAGGGGCATTTAAATCTGGCGAGCAAAATCCAGCCTGGCTAAGGTGATTTGGTTATTAATGCCCAATATAAAGTCGTCCCTGGCCCCTCATTCCTTCGGGAATCGCTGACACGAAGGAGTTCCCAGCGGATTTTTGCATCTCCCAAACGCCGGGAGAAGGGTTCACACGACAGGGGCTGAGAGGGGAGAGGCTGGGAAATGGAATTCCGAATGGGATCCCGGGGTTTCCTGACACGGATTGTGGGTGACATTCGGATTAAATGCCCCCAACTTTGGCCAGGCTGAATTCAGAGCCAGTAACCAACACCCAGGTTGGGCGTGTTTGGGCAGGGAAGGTTTTTGGGTTACAGGGAAATGGACAAGAAAAGGGACAAAATACAACTATTTTCCGGTATTTTATAGAGCAGAGCTTTAGAACTTCTTTCTAACCTGTGCCTGGAATCCCACCAGAACCACTGGAAACAACAGCCACCCCCAGATGGGAATTTTCTGTGTGTGGGAACCAACCTGGGTTTTTTTTTTTCCCTCTTCTTTGGCCCTTCTGGACTAAAAGCGTGGAGCAGGGTGGGATGTTTTTTCTCAGAGTGAACCTAAAGCTAAGGAAATGAAGGTAGGGAAGCAGAAGGCGTTTGGGACCTTCTCCTCTCATGCACATCCTGCACCCCCTGAGCTGGCTGAGGATGCTTCTGCCAGCCAGAATTCACCTCAAAATTGAAATTAATCCCCCTGCCAGTGCACAGTTCATGGAAGGAAAACGTGGCCAAAATTAGAGAGCATCCCAAACTAAGAATAAAACCGTCTGTTGTGACCCTGTGCCCCCAAATATCAGCATTAAGCCTGGGCTGTGGAAATATTTGCGAATTAATAAGGACAGGAAGAGGAAGGAGGAGCATTTTTGGCTCAAGACTGCCTAGAAAATAATCCAACTGCTTTTCTAATCATTTCAGTGGAGAAATATTGCAAAGCTTGAATATTTGACCTCACCTGGAGCTAGATTTCGGTAGCTGAGATTGAATTAGCTCTTGCTTTCTCTCCACCCTGCCCTTGGCAGCAGGAAAAGGGGTGTAAAAAGAGGGAGTCTGGAAGTCCTCTGCTTAAAGTGGGGTTTAAGAGCACATCCCTAAGGCTGGGCTTAAATAGCTCTTCATGTGTTTTGACGGGGGGAAAAGGGGGAGAGTGGATCCCAACGTGGGGCAGGGAGCACTCGGGCACTTGGGGGTTATTGTGTGTTTAACTGCACGTGCAGCCAGGACTTCCTTGTAAACGTGTTATCCACCAGCTCCCCGACTCCTTCAGAGCTCTGTTTAAAGCTTCCCCCTTCTCTAAGCCCACTAGAAACTGGGGAGGGACTGGGCTGGTTAAAATACTGCAGTTATGGCCTGGCCTGGCCCCAGTTCCTCACTTGGACCCGTTTCTCTTTGTTTCACCTGCCTGTTGGGTTTGGGGTTGTTCCTAAATGGTCAAGGTGGGGATTTGCTGCCTGTTCCCCGTCCCTGCCTGCCCAGGGCTGGAGGCAGGAGGGCCCTGCCAGGGTTTGACGGCACAATAAAAATACAGAGAAATGTAAAAAAGCGAGGCCCATAACAGGAGAAAATGCCCAGGAAAACGGGACAGGGACAGGGAACACGATACAAGACCAGCATTAAAATCCTTGGGGGTCTTTTCAGCAATAAAGTAAATAAAGTAATAAAGTTTTAAGCGTCAGGAAGAAGGCTCCTGAGGCTCCTTGGCTGGAAGAGCAAGAGCACGTCAGAATTCCTGTAAATCTTCCATGAGGTGCTCCCTGCGTTTGCATTTCCCATGGAACAACAGCACATATTTTCTTTAGATAGCGACACTTGATATTCCTGGTGTTTCAAAGGCAAATGCTCTTGAAGGTCACCCAGATGTCCTTTGCAGGAATGGTCTTTGGGAATTCACCTTGTGATGTCTCCAAAGGCTTCTTCCCCTTTATTTATCAGGAAACTTCTGTAAATGCCCCAGTTTTTTAGCCACCTGAATAGAGCCAAACTGTGGCTAAAATGACTCTGTTCGTTTTAAGCAACGTGAGATTTATCCACGGCTCAGAAGTTTATTTCTAGAGGAAAATGGTTATCTGATTATTTACACGCAGAGGACTCAACCGCCTGAACCACAGCGGCAGATTTCAGAATTCCCAAGGTTTCTTGGGATTTATCTGTGGCACACGTGGCCAAACAACCCAGTTGGAGCACAAGGCCTTTCCCTGAGACTGCCCATCTTCCAAAACATTTCTGCCTTGGTTTCGGGGTTAGATGGATTACAGTAAAAGCTGACCCTGAGCACAAGGTCATAGATTTTATCCAGTGAAAAGCAACGGGATTTGTTCAGTTTTGGGACATTTTTGGTCACTAAATCATTTCTTTTCATTCAGAGAGTTATTTCGTTCCTCATATTTCGCTCGTCCAAAGCGGAATTTCCTTGTGCCATCCCGGAGATATCCTGGGCTGACTTGATGTGGAGCTGGGCAGAATCATAAAAAGTGCTGATAAACGAGGAGGTGAAGGCTTTGCTTTGGGAGTGAAAACACGGGGACAGCGAGTGCTGCCTCCCTGCCCCCAAACCCCACAGTTGCCGTGTCCAACTTCAGTGCTGATGGGGGTTCCACACCAAAAAAAAAAAATCTCCTTTTCTGTGCTTTGTACAGAAGTTAGATTTAAAATACCAACTGAACTTCTGGGCCTTGAGCGCTGTGGGTAAGGAGTCCGTGGGCAGCAGGAGCTCAGATCCCTGGAAAACCTCCTTGCCTGGACTGAGGGATTTGTGCCGCACCCGGTGCTCAGTATAAACTTGGGCAGTATCAGCACTGAGAGGTGTTTGGGCTTAAAATGTGGAGTGTTGCTCCTCAGGGTGTAAAACAGTGAGGGGAGTGTGGCTTGTACAGAGAATGACCGAGGTCCTGCATCCCAGTCCAGGTTTATTGTCCTTCTTAAGTGTAGATTCCCGCCAGGAGCTCGGCGTTTCCGTGACCTCAGGAAGGCAAATGAAACATTTCCCTGTGGTCAGGGGTTGGACTCGATGACCTCGGAGGCCTTTTCCCACCTTAATCCTGTGATTCTGTGGAAGTTGCCCCAGGCCAAGGAGAAATCAATGCAGGAGAAAGCCCTGGAGCAGCACGGGGGGACTGGACCTGCCAAAGCCAGGCCCGAGCAAAGCTGGGCAGGGCTGGGCTGCCCACTCAGAGCAGTGCAGGGTCACTCCTGTGTGCGGGGACTTGGCTTCTCTGGCAGCACAGAGCTGGCCCCAAAGCCCCAAAGCCCCAAAGCCACGGTCGTGGGTCCGTTCCCAGCGCTGTGGGACACAGCAGGAAGTTGGGCTCCTTTCCCGAGGGATTTGCCCTCTCACACCTCCCTCATCTTTTTTTTTTTTTTTTTGGCATTTCAGCTGGAATACAGCAATTCCAGGTTCCCTAATGCAGCTTAAGAGCTTAAGGGGGACTGGCATTGCAAATTCCTTCCCTAACTCCTCAGGTTCCCGCCTGTGCCGGGGGCACCGGGAGCGGTTTTACCGCGGGGTGGGACTGGATGGGGACTGGATGGGCTTTCAGGTCCCCTCCAACCCAAACCATTCTGGGATCTTATGATTCTAAGCATGGCTGAGGGAGCTGGGGGGGTTTATCTGGAGCAGAGGAGGCTCAGGGGGGACCTCATTGCTCTCTGCAACTCCCTGACAGGAGGGGGCAGGGAGGGGGGGTCGGGCTCTGCTGCCATGTCCCAAGGGAAAGGAGGAGAGGGAATGGCCTCAAACTGCCCCAGGGCAGGGTCAGGGCAGAGATCAGAAACAATTTCTCCCTGCAGGAGTGGTCAGGCCTTGGGATAAGTGTCCCAGGGAGGTGGTGCAGTCCCTGTGTCTGGGAGTGTCCCAGAGGTGTCTGGATGTGGCCCTTGGGGACATGGATTAGGGGTGACCCTGGTGGTGCTGGGTGAGGGTGGCACTGGATGATCCTGGAGGGCTCTTCCAACCTTGGTGATTCTGGGATTCAGAGAACTGACAGCCCAAGCTCTGTTCCAGAAAGACACAAACCAACAGAGAGAAAGAAGTGATCAGAAAGATGAAGTTCCATCTAATTTATTTTTGGATGATTTCCTCATACTCAGACTGGTTTGGGTTGGGAGGGACCTTAAAGCCCATCCAGTGCCACCCCCTGCCATGGGACACCTTCCCCTATCCCAGGTTGCTCCAAGCCCTGTCCAACCTGGCCTTGGACACTCCAGGGATGGGGAGTCCACAACCTCTCTGGGCAGATATTTCATGGAATCATCTTTTTGTCCATACTTTGGAAGCCCTAAATCTCCACGAGCACCCCGGGGTGTCCAGGCCTGAGGCATCTGTTCGTTCTCAGGGCAGATCTCTGGGGTTTGAAGGTTTGGTTCAGGCAAAGAACCCCTTTGGAAATGCAGGCCAAGTGCTCCAAGGTTCCCGGCCCTTCTCCCGCTGTCCTTCCCTCTCCCTCGGTGCCCAGTGAAGCCCCTCACCCCGGCTCTGGCTTTAGGCCCAGGCTTTAAGTCACGTGCTGTTCAAGCCCCTCATTCCACAGGGAAGCCTTTCCTGCTCCAGGTCCGGGGCACAGCCTGGATTTCCTGCCGGCTGGAACCAGCGGAGGCTCCCGGGGAGATCAGCCCGTGCCCAAATTCCAGCCCCCCTCTGCTCCTGGAGCTTGGTCTCCTCTCAGAGGCTGCTCTTCCCTGGGCTGGGGTGGGAGCTGTCCTTGGCTGCTCCTGCCTTCAGCCCCTGGGTGTTGGAAGAGACACTTCATTCCCTAAATCCTGGGGGACAGATCCTCTTTCTTCAGGAGCTTCCCTGGAAATATCCCAGAGGTGTCTGGACGTGGTCCCTGAGGACATGGATTAGGGGTGATCCCGGTGGTGCTGGGTGAGGGTGGCACTGGAGGATCCTGCAGGGCTCTTCCAGCCCTGGGGATTTTGGGATGAGGTGATTATCCCGCAGCTGTGCCAGGGAATTTTCCTGCTGTCTGTTGAATGTGAGGTTTCTATGTAGGTGAATAACAAACCAACCTGCAGCACTCACAGCACTCACCAGCACAAAATCAGGGTGGGCTTAATGACCTTCTGGGGGAGGCGAAGAAAGGGGTTGCACCAATTAGTGAGGAAAATACAACTAAAATTAAATTATTAGTGAATTCAGGGGCAGCTTTGCAAATGGCCTTCCTTAAATAAAAGGTTCTGGTGGAACTTTCCTTAAATAAAAGGTTCTGGTGGGACTTGCCTTAAATAAAAGGTTCTAGTTTCCTTACATAAAAGTTTTCTCCCCATGGCAGGAGATGGAATGAGATGATTTTTAAGGTCCCTTTCCAAGCCAAATCACTCCATGATTCCATGATTCCACGCCTTTTTCCCTTTCCAACCCGTTCACTCCAGCACTTTGCTGCTCTGCTCACAGTAGGAGGATTAAACAACCCCGTGACTGTTCCCATTCCACAAACAATTCCTCCCTTTTGGGCTCCCCAAACCTTGACAGGTTCCTCCCAGGGACTCTCTTGGGCCTTTCTTCCAGATCCATGAAAATCCACGTTTATGCCTCTTTGCCAGCAGGGAGCTCCAGTCCTGCCCAGCTGCCGGGCTGGGTGATCCCTGTGCATCCCTTCCCGCCCAGGATATCCCACGAGTCCTTCAAAAGGCAGGGAATGGCCCCAGTCTGTGCCCGTGGAGGTGCCAGGACTGTTCCCTGGCTCGGATAAGGGAGTGTCAGCCCCTGCTCGGGACCTGTGCGTGTTCCCATTTCCCTGCCGGTTGTTTCCCGAGAAATCATCCACCGAGAAATTATTTCCTGATGGAAACCCAGCGAGCTGAGGGGCCCCTTTCCCAGCTGCCCTCGGTGAGACCCACCCTGTCAGCGCTTAGAAGGGTTTTAATTCCTCCCTAAAATGATGGGGTCGTCCAAGCAGACGGCTCCGACAGCCCCGTCCCCGCTGCCGCAGGCAGGAATTCCCAGGGGGAATTTCCCTTTTGGTTTTATTTCTCCCCATGTGCCGGAATTTCGGCACGTCTGTGAAGGTTCCAAAGAGAGCAGAAGTAAAACTGTCACAGAGCAAAGTCAGCTCTGGCAGGACTGGGGTCACCCTTCCCTGAGTTACCCGAACGGGGCCGTTAAAAAGTTAAATATTCACCCAGACTGCAGAAAAACCCTCATTTGCGTCCTGGCACGTGGGTGACATTTAACCTGGCGGCTGCTTTGGGGAAACTCAATTTTCACAGGCTGTTACAGAACATTTTTGGGGAAGAAAAACCAAAATAAAATTAAAAAAAATCAAGTTTCTTTTCATAACGCGGAGAGACGAAACTCAAACCAGGACCCAAACAGATCCCAAAGACTTAAAAATTGTGGAGCTTGTGCTGCCCGCGGCAGCAAAAATGCCACTGACCCCTCGGGGAAACCCTTTTTTTTCCCGGGATGGGGGTTCCCCAGGATCCAGGGCCTCGGGAACAGTCCCTGTGCACAGGAATATCGGTGCTGGAGTGGGTGGGTCCGCAGGGATTCCTGCAGTGTGGCATTAATTCAAAGCTCTATTTTCATTGGAAATACTCTGCTTTTCCTCAGCTCCCGGCTCGGGAGAGCGGGATGAGGAAGAGCCTTGAGCTGGAATTTGCACCGGCAAGGGAAGGTCCTTCCATCTGATTTTCCACTGCTCTTTCAGGACACTTTCCCGCTGGAGCTGAAGCTCTTTTTTATTACGGCCATTTGAATTATTTTCTAAACCTCCCAAAGTATTGGAGGTGAAAAAAAAAACCAAAACAACCCCACACTCTTTTAACTCTCACTTTTCCCTCTTGATTTGAATTGGGAATGTCACTGGCAACTTATTTTCTTCACTCCCTGAAGCTGCATGAAATAAGTTCTTTATTTGAGTGTTTCTTACCTGTTTGCAGCACAAATCCCAGGTACTTTATACACAGAGTTTTTATACATATATATAACTCTCTATATAGTTTTTATATAGATACAACAGTATGGTTCATACAGGTATAACTATTAAGTCTTTATACAGATAAAACTATACAGTTCTTATATAAATACAATTATATAGTGTATATAGATATAACTATTAAATTTTTATACAGATATAACTAGATAGTTTTTATACAGATATAACGATATAGTTCATATAGATATAACTAGAGAGTTTTTATACAGATAAAACTAGATAGTTTTTATACAGATATAACTATATAATTTATATAGATGCAACTATTAAGTTTTTATATAGATATAAATACATAGTTTATACAGATAAAACTAGATAGTTTTTATACAGATATAACTATATAGTTTATATAGATAGAACTATATAGTTTATACAGATAAAACTATAGTTTTTATATAGATGTAACTATATAGTTTATATAGATAGAACTATTAAGTTTTTATGCAGACATAACTATATAGTTTTTATATAGATGTAACTATATAGTTTATATAGATAGAACTACATAGTTTATACAGATAAAACTATATAGTTTTTATATAGATATAACTATATAGTTTATATAGATAGAACTACATAGTTTATACAGATAAAACTATATAGTTTTTATATAGATATAACTACATAGTTTATATAGATAGAACTATTTTTATACAGATATAACTATATGGTTTTTATACAGATATAACTATGCAGTTTTTATACAGATGTAACAATCTAGTCTTTATATAAATGTAGTTTTGGAAATTTATCATAAAATCTATATTACAAAAACAGAATTTTATCTAAATATAAAAATATGATTTATATAAATCATATAAATCACATAAATCCAGCTTTTATATATGCAGAGAGAGGTTTTATACATAGTTTTGATCTATAAATTGCAGCAGCACATCTGTGTGTGGTGCAGGGTGGGCAGAAATGAAGTGTAAACCAGGATGTAGCACCGAAAAACCGGTTAATCTGTTTTTCCCAGGCCCTATAATATGTTTGGGAATATAATAGTCCTTTGTCGAAGTAATTCCCTGGAAGAATTCCGAGGGGCTGGAGGAATTTCGGGCTCCAGGGAGAACGCTCAGCCCCGTCATTAAAGGGGGATTAGGAAGAGCAGGGAGGTATTTAACCATAATTCTTGTAACAGGATAAATAGTTAATAGCATTTGGGGCGCGCTTGTGACCCGGGAATGTTCCCATGGATACACGGAGAGGGCAGGAGCTCCGTGGAATTCACAGCACAGGGGGCTGGAATCAGTTCCAAGTGGTCTTGCTGGTGGCTCCCAGCTCCGATTTCACCCGTGTCCACTTCCAGGGCTCCTGGTTTTCTGCAGCCCTTGGCAGGTTTTGGGGAAAACAATCCTGGAAATTAAAATTAGAGCCTCTGGAGCAGGAGCAGGGGGGAAGGGATCAGCACAGGTTGCTCCAAGCCGGCCTTGGACACTCCCAGGGATCCAGGGACAACCTGGGCCAGGGCCTCCCCAGCCTGGGAGAAAGAACCTCTCCCGAAAACAAGGTGATAATTCATTCCCATCGTCTCCTCAGAAAGTGGTGCCTCAAATGAAGGAGGCACAGACCAATGGAACTCCTGGAACGTGGAATGACCTGGGTAGGAGAAGGTTCCTGAACTGGGCAAGATCAGTTGAAACCCTGCTCAAGTGCAGCCGCAGATTTTCAGTCTTTGCAATCCACAAGTTAATGCCCCCGTTTATTTTTACATTTCCTTCTTCATTTTTACATCCCCCTCTTTATTTTTCCATTTCCCTCTCTCTTTTTCCATTTCCCTCTCTCTTTTTCCATTTCCCTCTCTCTTTTTCCATTTCCCTCTCTCTTTTTCCATTTCCCTCTCTCTTTTTCCATTTCCCTCTCTCTTTTTCCATTTCCCTCTCTCTTTTTCCATTTCCCTCTCTCTTTTTCCATTTCCCTCTCTCTTTTTCCATTTCCCTCTCTCTTTTTCCATTTCCCTCTCTCTTTTTCCATTTCCCTCTCTCTTTTTCCATTTCCCTCTCTCTTTTTCCATTTCCCTCTCTCTTTTTCCATTTCCCTCTCTCTTTTTCCATTTCCCTCTCTCTTTTTCCATTTCCCTCTCTCTTTTTCCATTTCCCTCTCTCTTTTTCCATTTCCCTCTCTCTTTTTCCATTTCCCTCTCTCTTTTTCCATTTCCCTCTCTCTTTTTCCATTTCCCTCTCTCTTTTTCCATTTCCCTCTCTCTTTTTCCATTTCCCTCTCTCTTTTTCCATTTCCCTCTCTCTTTTTCCATTTCCCTCTCTCTTTTTCCATTTCCCTCTCTCTTTTTCCATTTCCCTCTCTCTTTTTCCATTTCCCTCTCTCTTTTTCCATTTCCCTCTCTCTTTTTCCATTTCCCTCTCTCTTTTTCCATTTCCTTCTCTCTTTTTCCATTTCCTTCTCTCTTTTTCCATTCCCCTCTCTATTTTTCCATTTCCCTCTCTATTTTTACATTTGATTTTCCTCGCCCTGCCCAGCCCCACGTTCTGCTAAATCCTGGGCCGACTGGAGTGGCTTTATTTTGCAGGGAGATCTATTTGAGAAAATAAACCCGTGTTTGGCATTTTTCCTTTGTAATTTCAGTGGATTTTAGGGATTTTTTTTTTTTTCCTATTTATAAGAGCACCTGTGGCTGGAAATACCTATGACACCACGAGGGGCCTGGCCCAAGGCAACAGAAATGTTGTAAAATCCCCAAAATTGTTTATTTTTCTCTTTTTTTAAGAGTGCCTTGGCACATAAATTTAATCTTTAATGTAAATAAAGTGAATATTAGTAAACCCACAGCCCCTGTAGATGTGTTGCAAGACATCTCACACTTTCATTTTCACCTGCACTCTGCTGTGTTTTGTTCACAGAATTATCATTTAACAGTTCGTTTATTTACCATCTGTGTCAGAACTGGAAGGGCAGGTACAGGAACCCCACAGCTCAGTGGAAATCCTGGGCAGGCTGTGACACCAAAATCAAGTTTAAGTGGCTATTTCATGGAATTAACAGGGCTGAGGTTGGGCCTTTTCTTTCTCATTATTTATGAATTAAGCGGGCAAAGGGAAAAAATTTCTTGCCACCAAGTTGCTCCTGAACGAGGGAGAGTTTCTTCCTGTGCATCCAAAGCTTTTTATGACTTACTTGATGATCTTTAATGTCCCTTCCAGCCCCAACCATTCCATGGCTCCATGAATTTGCAGCTTCAGCCTTATTTTCCTCTCTGTTGTCTGCGGAGGGTTGGAATTTCCAGCTGGATGTGACCCCTTGGAGCTGTGGGTGCTGGTCAGCACATAAAAGCAGGGCTGGGGGACACATCCCATAAATATCCAACCCCCTGTTAATCCCTGAGCTCCCAAGCACCAGGAGCATCCCAGAACCATTTCTTGCCAAGGGTTTCGTAGGAATTCACAGGAATTACGAAACCTAATGAAACAAAAGAATCACAGTAAGTTGATTTTCAAGCAGGGTTTGAAACAAGAAAACTCCAACTTCAGAAGCCTGAGAGAACGGGAAAGACCTAAATAGTGGAATTATTGCCTGTTAGGAAAGGCTAAAACGTGGCCAGGCTGGGAGGCATAAAATTCCCAAGGTGTTTAAATGTGAGGGAACAAGAGTTTCCTGATTTCTGCAGGGCGGGAGCTCAGCCTGAACATTCCGCGTGAGAAGAGCCCTAAATTGTCTCAATTAACACCCTCTTTGTAGGTAAACTCAACCTTTAGCCTAATGCCCCTAATCCCTGATCCCACAACAACCAGCTTAGAGGTGTCCTGTGCTCAGGTGAAGCCTCGCAGGTGAAAAGTTAATTCCTTTGATCACCTTCACCTCCTTGTTTCCTTCCCTTCCCTTCCCCTTGGCACCTCTTTCGGGCCCAGCTTTGGCCAAAAGCCTTAATCGTTGACAAAAAAAGGTTCAAGAATTCCAGTGGCTTGGAATTTTTATTATACAGAGCACTGCTACTGGTCTGTGTTGTGTTTTCTGTTCATATGTTTGGGGTTTCAGTCGGGAGCAGTGTTTTAGTTCTGTATTTGTTCAGTACTTCATTTCCAGGGCCTGGAGGCCGCTCTAAAGTTCTGCCTCCCCGTCTCCATCTCCACGAGGGAAAAATAAAGCTTGGCTTTCCCTCTTCCCTGGGAGGGTGGGGAGGCCCTGGCACAGGTTGCCCAGAGAAGCTGTGGCTGCCCCTGGATCCCTGGAAGTGTCCAAGGCCAGGTTGGACGGGGCTTGGAGCAACCTGGGCTGGTGGAAGGTGTCCCTGCCCATGGCAGGGATCTGGAACAGGATGATCCTTAATTCCCAACCCAAACCATTCTGGGATTTTATGATCCAATGGGCAGCGACACCTTCCACTATCCCAGGTTGCTCCAAACCTGGCCTTGGACACTTCCAGGGATCCAGCCACAGCTTCTCTGGGCAAAAATGGCAGTGGAGTACCAGGTTTTTGCAGGGAGCTCCTCAGGACCACGAACCCCTGCCATGGCTGGAAAGCTGCCCATGGAAGTGCCAGCCTTGATGCAGCCAAAGGCGACGTCACCTCTTCCCTACAGCCCCCCCGGGTCAGACACACTGGGAAAAATCCACTCTGGTCTTTTTTTTCTTTTCCCAGCAGTTCTCTCCAGCTGAGAAATCCTCTCCAGGGGTGGGAGCCAGGAGATTTAAGTTAAATCAGGTGCCCGAATTCTGGAAGGCTCAGAGGAAGCAGCACCTCCAGCCAGCCCATCATCCCAGTGGGTGGGGGGCTGAGACAGGCAGGACGGTGAATGCTTGAGGAATGGGACTCTCTCTCCCTCCCCACCTCTTTCCCAGTTGTTTTTCTTCTGCCTGACTCCGTTGTGATCCTTTTTATCACGTTTCCCTTATCCCAGCATTCCCAGTTATCAGTCTGTGGGGTGTTCAGCCTGTTCCCAGTAGCCCTGGTGGTGCTGCTGCTGCTGTTCCTGCCTCCTGGGTAGGGCTGGTTGTTATGAGGAGATAATTCCCCAGCATTTTTCCGACTGGAATTGTCCTTATGTTCTGCTGAAATGCTGGACAGGACCTCAGAGGCTCCTTCCTGGGCCAGGGTGTGAGGTTATTTTTGGGAGGGGGAGGCAGAGAACGGGAAAACCAGCACAGGCAGGGATTTGAACCATTGCAGCTGCCCTGGTGCTCTGTTTGTGCTTTTGGGTGAATCCCAGAACAGTTTAGGTTGGGAGGGACTTTAAAGATCATCCCATTCCAACTCCCTGCTGTGGGCAGGGACACCTTCCACCAGCCCAGGTTGCTCCAACCTGGCCTTGGACACTTCCAGGGATGGGGCAGCCACAGCTTCTCTGGGCAACCTGGGCCAGGGCCTCCCCACCCTCCCAGCCAGGAATTCCTTCCCAATATCCCATCTCTCCCTGCCCTCTGGCAGTGGGAAGCCATTCCCTGTGTCCTGTCCCTCCCTCCCTTGTCCCCAGTCCCTCTCCAGCTCCCCTGGAGTCCCTTTAGGCCCTGCAAGGGGCTCTCAGGTCTCCCTGGACGCTCCTTTCCCGCAGGATGAACAGCCCCAATCCCATCTGGGTCTGTGCAGTGGGACTGGGCATTCCTGTCTCTCCTGTGACCCGTGACATCCATTGCCCTGGAAAGGGAGAATTCCATGTTTGTGTAACAAGCCCAGGCTCTGCCCCCGGGGCTGCAGCAGGTCGAGGTCAGGCCGAGGGCACAAACTGCCCAAGGGGGTTGGTTCCCTCCCCGCTCCCGTCTCCAGGTTTTGTGCCCTTGGCTAATCTGGGCCCCTGCCCTTTGCAGCACTCCCTCCTTCCCAAAGCACCTCCACTGGTGGATCATGGAGATGGGAATCAACTGGTGCTCTGGGCTGTCATTTCTCCTTCGGTCCTCAGTGCCCAGGATTTACAGGGCTGGAGCAGCTCTGCTGGGAGGAAAGGCTGGGAGAGCTGGGATTGTTCAGCTGCAGAAGAGAAGCTTTGGGGAGACCTGATTGTGGCCTTGCAGGGCCTGAAGGGGCTCCAGGAAAGATGGAGAGAGACTATTTCCAAGGGCTGGAGTGACAGGACAAGGGGGAATGGCTTCCCACTGCCAGAGGGCAGAGATAGATGGGATATTGGGAAGAAATAGGGTGGTGAGGGACTGGAATGGAATTCCCAGAGAAGCTGTGGCTGCTCCTGGATCCCTGGAAGTGTCCAAGGCCAGGTTGAATGCACTTTGGGCAACCTGGGATAGTGGAAGGTGTCCCTGCCCATGGCAGGGGGTGGCACTGGATGATCCTTAATTCCCCTTCCAACCCAAATCATTCTGGGATTCTTGGATGGTGAAAGTCAAACCACTCTTAGCTCCTTAGAGAAAACATTTCAGGATTTTTGCCCCCTCCTTCCCCTTCATGTATTTTTTTTTTTTTTTTGTCTGAGCCTCTTAAAAAAAAGAAAGGACCCATTTTTAGCAGAATTCTGGGAGCTGCATTTACGGTTCCCTCCTTAACCTGGAACCTTCGTGAGGGTTTAGGACCAGAAGTGTGTTCCTGAACTGTTCAAACCGTAATCCTTTAACTGCGTCTGGTGTTCTCTGAAGCCCTGGAACAGTGTCCAAGGGTGGTAATACTTCAAAACGTAAATTAAGATACATTCCTTTCCAAAGCAAAAATCCCCACGCCCCACCTTCAACACCAAGGTGCTTATTTTCCTTTTAAAAAGAGAAAAAGTGATGGGAAAATCTGATTTTGGTTTTAATATACCTGAGAGAGAGTCTGTTTTCACCGGACTTTCGCTTTTGGGGACGCCCCAGCAAGGACCAAAATTACAGTTTCCAGGCAGGAACCACCAGCCACGTTTTAAACACTGGCTTTTTTTTTTTCCCCCCTGCTGTCTGGCTGAGAAAACGAACAGCAGCTGGAAACATCTGGCTGAGAAAACGAACAGCAGCTGGAAACATCTGGCTGAGAAAACGAACAGCAGCTGGAAACATCTGGCTTCGGGGTGGGGTGTCGGCGGGTGGGAGGAGCTGCGCTGATCGCTCCAAAGAACAAGTGGCAAAGTCTGTGCTCCCCCCCGTGAAAACGCATTTTAAGCTACGAGCTGCTTCGTCTCCAACTTCAGGAGATAAAGGAGGAGCGTTTCGGGCCCAGCAGGTGGCACAGGAAGAGCTCCCTGAAACTCCCTGTTGGGGTGTTCTCGTACCAGGAGGAAAACGGGGGAAAATTCCAGCCGATCCACCTCTCCCTGGCAGAACAGCCTGGGGCTGGGGGTGATCCGAGCCCAGTGGCAAGCACAGGAGGTCGGATCATAGAATCACAGAATCACAGAATCAGAGGGGTTGGAAAGGACCTCTGAGACCATCAAGTCCAACCCTTGATCCAACCCCACCGCGGTTCCCAGACTATGGCACTCAGTGCCACGTCCAGCCTCAGCTTGAAAACCTCCAGGGATGGAGAATCCACCACTTCCCTGGGCAGCCCATTCCAATGGCTGATCACCCTCTCTGGAAAGAATTTCTTTCTGATATCCAACCTAAACCTCCCCTGGCACAGCTGAAGGCCGAGCCCTCTTGTCCTTCTGCTGGTTCCTGGGAGCAGAGACCACCCCCCACCTGGCTCCCCCCTCCTGTCAGGGAGTTGTAGAGAGCGATGAGGTCTCCCCTGAGCCTTCTCTTCTCCAGGCTAAAATGTTATTTCGTGCACTACAGTTTGGCTTCCCGGAAGCAAAATTACTCGTAAATACGTTCTCGTTGCCTTCTTACAGAGCAGGAGTTTCGCCAAAAAAAAAAAAAAAAGAGTCATTTGGGATTTTTAAAGTAGCTTTCACAGAGGCAATATATAATATTAACATATTGGATACATTAAAAAGATTTTTTTTTTTTAAATAACATTTTCTAATGTGGCCGAAGCAAGAAATTTTGGGGGGTTTTCAGTGTTTCAATAGTGTAGAAATCTGCAAAAATACTGTAGAAGCCTCGAGAAGGTAAAACACACTTTGTATCTTCAAGGAGCTCATGGGGTTTTTTTGATCATAGAATCCCAGGGTGGTTTGGGTTGGAAGGGATTTTAAGGATCATCCAGTGCCACCCCCGGCCATGGGCAGGGACACCTTCCACCAGCCCAGGTTGCTCCAAGCCCCGTCCAGCCTGGCCTTGGACACTTCCAGGGATCCAGGGGCTCTGAGCAAGCTGTAAAATGAAAGAAAAATTCAAATTAAACCTTAAATTTAATTTATTTTTTTAAAATTAAAACAGTATATCTGTCCCAAGACATCACCGGCACATGTGGTTATGTCTAGAAAACAGATATTTTGGGTCTGGAAAACATGAGGAGCAGCTGAGGGAGCTGGGGGGGTTTATCTGGAGCAGAGGAGGCTCAGGGGGGACCTCATTGCTCTCTGCAACTCCCTGACAGGAGGGGGCAGGGAGGGGGGGTCGGGCTCTGCTGCCATGTCCCAAGGGAAAGGAGGAGAGGGAATGGCCTCAAACTGCCCCAGGGCAGGGTCAGGGCAGAGATCAGAAACAATTTCTCCCTGCAGGAGTGGTCAGGCCTTGGGATAAGTGTCCCAGGGAGGTGGTGCAGTCCCTGTGTCTGGGCGTGTCCCAGAGGTGTCTGGATGTGGCCCTTGGGGACATGGATTAGGGGTGATCCTGGTGGTGCTGGGTGGGATTGGATGAGCTGGAAGGTCTCCATTGTCCCCCATTAAGCAACAGGATAAACCTGCCCCTCAGGCAGATAAATATGGGAAAGGAGGTAGCTTTGTGTTGAAGGAAGATGGATTTGGAGTTCACCTTTTGGAAAAAAAAAAACTCATGCCCCTTGTTCTCCTTTCTTTTGGAGCTTCAAAGAGGGTACATAATTATATGAAAACAAATTAAGTCCTCTCAGGTCCTTCTGAACTGTTTCTTCTCTGCTCAACCTTCAAAAGAGAACAGAAAGTCCAGGAAAAACAAATTGTTTGAAGGCACAAAACGTTTGAGGTCAGTTGAAGGACCTTCAGAAAGCTGGTTCTGGAGATGTCTGGACAGAACCAGTTACAGAACAAACTCCTACAACAGCAGCTCCAGGGGCAGAGCAATCCCAGCTCAGGCAGAGCCCAGACTAGTGGGGCAGGAAGATTCTCCCAGGGCTGGAGCAACTCTGCCATGGAGCCAGGCTGGGAGAGCTGGGAGTGCTCACCTGGAGAAGGGAAGGCTCCAGGGAGACCTGAGAGCCCCTTGCAGGGCCTGAAGGGGCTCCAGGAGAGCTGGAGAGGGACTGGGGACAAGGGATGGAGGGACAGGACACAGGGAATGGCTTCCCGCTGCCAGAGGGCAGGGAGAGATGGGATATTGGGAAGGAATTCCTGGCTGTGAGGGAGGGGAGGCCCTGGCACAGGGTGCCCAGAGAAGCTGTGGCTGGCCCTGGATCCCTGGAAGTGTCCAAGGCCAGGTTGGACGGGGCTTGGAGCAACCTGGGCTGGTGGAAGGTGTCCCTGCCCATGGCAGGGGGGGGCACTGGATGGGCTTTGAGGTCCTTTCCAATCCCAACCCCTCTGTGATTCCACGATTCTATGAATCAGCAGCAGGAGACTGTGATTTCACTGGAGCTGGGATTTCACCCAGTGGGTTGGAAGGGGTTTTAAGGATCATCCCCCTGGAAGCACAGCCGGGAGGAGGGAGGTCTAATTAAATTCTGCACATGCACCAAGCCCAGCTGGAAGTTGCACATCCCTGGGCGGTGCTGGGGAGAAAACCGTGGGAAGATTTGCTGCCAGGCTGCAATCCCCTCCTGGTTCTTTCTTCCTGGGGGGATTAGTACGGGACAGGAGGGTGTTTTCTGGTCCTCTCCCTGTGTGTCATGTCCCTGCAAGGTCAGGTGTCAGCACTCGGTCTCACCTCTGTACCGAGGCCCCTCTTGCTTTCACAGAGTCCCAGAACCATCAAGGCTGGGAGAGCCCTCCAGGATCATCAGTCCCACCCTCCCCCAGCACCACCACAATCACCCCTAATCCGCATCCCCAAGGGCCACATCCAGACACCTCTGGGACACTCCCAGACACAGGGACTGCACCACCTCCCTGGGACACTTATCCCAAGGCCTGACCACTCTGGCAGTGTCCCTGCCCACGGCAGGGGGTTGGAACTGGGTGATCTTTAAGCTCCCTTCCAACCCAAACCATTCTGGGATTCCATGATTCCACGATTCTATGAGATCCACGTTCTGGGCTTTCAGCAAGACTTGGGAAACTGTAGCACCTCTGAGCTGCCAGGTCGAGCTGTGCCAAGGTGGGAATCAGTCCTGGTGTTCCTGCAGGTTGAACCACTGTGCTGTTGTGTGGGGGCTGTAATTTCCCTCCAGGTCTGCGGAACTGAAGGAATCCTGGAGGAATCCAGCACCAGCCCTGGCGTGGCAGTTGTAGACACAGACTTGTCCTCCCTCACCCAGAGCTCCTGGGGACTAAATGTCCTTCAGCTTCCTGAAGCACAGAGGAAACAGCCTGAAGTTGCCCCAGGGCAGGGTCAGGTCAGAGATCAGAAACAATTTCTCCCTGCAGGAGTGGTCAGGCCTTGGGATAAGTGTCCCAGGGAGGTGGTGCAGTCCCTGTGTCTGGGAGTGTCCCAGAGGTGTCTGGATGTGGCCCTTGGGGACATGGATTAGGGGTGACTGTGGTGGTGCTGAGGGAGGGTGGGACTGGATGATCCTGGAGGGCTCTCCCAGCCCTGCTGATCCTGGGATCAGGGTGAGCTCTCCTGAGGTGCTGCTGTGCTGGTATCAGCAAAATGTCCCCTGATAGTGTTGACATCACGGGGGATGTAATTTGGGGGCAGGGTTAGATGGGATATTGGGAAGGAATTCCTGGCTGGGAGGGTGGAGAGGCCCTGGCCCAGGTTGCCCAGAGAAGCTGTGGCTGCCCCTGGATCCCTGGAAGTGTCCAAGGCCAGGCTGGAGCAACCTGGGCTGGTGGAAGGTGTCCCTGCCCATGGCAGGCGGGTGGACCGGGATGATCTTTAAAGTCCCTCCCAATCCAAACCATCCTGGGGTTCTGTGCAAACCCGCAGCAGTTCTGTGTCTCCTGGTGCTGCAGAAGCTGCACAGCCCCGCAGGGCCCTGCTCGGAGTAGGAGTTAAAATACAGTGGCAGCTTTTGACCAGCTCTGACATTTGCCACCTACAAAACAAGGCTTTTCTAACAGAAACAAGCCTTTTCTGTTTGTAACCCAGCACTTCTAAGAGCTCCCATCCCCCGGCAATGCTTCAGGCAGTTCTGGTTCTCCCTCCCAAGAAAAGCAGTGGTTGTTGCAGTGCCAGAGGCAGAAGGCACAGGGAGTTGCCCGAGGAGATTCCTCCAGGTTTTTAGGGAGAACCAGAAGGTTTATCAAGTCCCTTCCATGCACCCCTCCAGCTCCTTCCTGCTCCAGCGCAGGCACTTGTTTCCAGCCATCGAGCTCTTTGTGAAGGTGAGCCCTGCACAGTTCATGGAGGAATTTTTGGTGTGTTTGGGATTCCTTTCATAGCACTGAGGGAGGTGAAATGACAGGCAGAGCCGGTTTCATTCCTGCGCCTTGTTAGGGCTGCAAACCTGAATGGATTAACCTATTAAGTGAATAAATGATACACTTGGGGGTTTTTATACTTCTACCGCTTACATTTAATCAAAGTTTTAAAGCTGGGCTTTAGGGGAATCGTGTGAAGGGCTTAAAAATTAGACCCTGCTCTCTTCCAACAAGTGAAGCCTCACTTTGGCAGTAGCAACTCTGCAAGACTTGGCCTCATTTTAACAAACCCCGCAAACAAACCCTTCAATAAAATCCAACACAAAATACACGAGGGCGACGCTTCGGTGGCCACACGAACAGAGAGTTGCTCCTCTTCCCTCCCTCCTTCTCCAGGGCTCCCACAGTCCCTTAGTTAGAAATTCCTAACGGATTGATTTCTTGTGTTTCAGTGCTTTAGCCATTCCATCTCCCTCTAGGCTGGCAAACCTTCGTTTCCCGTGAGCAGGAACCGATTTAATTCCCTGCAGTGACCGGGGCAGGTTTGTGTTCACGTAGCCAGACCAGGCTGTTTCCTCTGCAGGGGCTGCTGCGATTTCCCTTTCGTTTTCCAGCTTGTGGCGCATCCACCACGCATTTGAACGGGAAACAAGATCTCCCAGAGGACAGGGTTGTTCATCCCGTCCCTGGGCACGTCTGGAGGAGGGCAGAAAGATGATTTGCATGATAATGTGTGTTAGCAGAGAAGAGGAACAGCGCTCACGGATCTGGGTTTTCTGCTCCGCTGCTATCAACAGATTGTTATCATCCCACACACAATGCTTTGCTTTTCCAATTGCAGGCTGGCAGCGATGGGGAAAGCATCGGGAACTGCCCGTTCTCACAGCGCCTCTTCATGATCCTGTGGCTGAAAGGGGTCATATTCAACGTCACCACCGTGGATTTGAAAAGGTGAGGTTGGCACTTGACTTGGGGGTTTGGACTTCTCACGACGACTCTTCCAAAAGGGGGATTTTAAAGGGTCACTCTTTTCTGCCAGGCTGGGAGAGCTGGGGGTGTTCAGCTTGTGGGAGGGAAGGCTCTGGGGAGACCTGAGAGCCCCTTGCAGGGCCTGAAGGGGGTTATAAAAAGAGGGACTTTTTGTATGGGCAGAGACAAGGGGGAATGGCCTTGAGCTGAAGGAGGGCAGGGAGAGATGGGAGATTGGGAAGGAATTCCTGGCTGTGAGGGTGGGGAGGCCCTGGCCCAGGTTGCCCAGAGAAGCTGTGGCTGCCCCTGGATCCCTGGAAGTGTCCAAGGCCAGGTTGGACGGGGCTTGGAGCACCCTGGGCTGGTGGAAGGGGTCCCTGCCCACGGCAGGGGGGGGCACTGGAGGGGCTTTGAGGTCCTTTCCAGCCCAAACCATCCTGGGATTCTGTGATTTTCAATGTTGGCTTGTGGCACTTCAGTGGAGAAGTTGCTGTTGTGGTTCCTGGTGGGACTGACCCCTTCTCTTCCCCCCCAGAAAACCTGCAGACCTGCAGAACCTGGCCCCGGGCACCAACCCCCCCTTCATGACCTTCGACGGCGAAGTGAAAACCGACGTCAATAAGATCGAGGAATTCTTGGAAGAGAAGCTGGTGCCGCCCCGGTACCGTGTCCCTGCTCCCCTCAGGGCCCTCCAGGGGGGCCTGTGACCAAACCCCCTCGGTTTTGGGGGGTCAGGCCCTCAGGGAGCTGCATGTGTGGGGGGAGGCTGGAGGGGGCTGCTCCAGGTGACAGGGAGAGGGGCAACTCTGGCTGGTGTGGGACAGAGCTGAAGCCAGGGGTGTCCCCAGGGTGTCCCTGGGGTGTCCCAGGGTATCTGCCATGTCCCAAGGGAAAGGAGGAGAGGGAATGGCCTCAAACTGCCCCAGGGCAGGGTCAGGGCAGAGATCAGAAACAATTTCTCCCTGCAGGAGTGGTCAGGCCTTGGGATAAGTGTCCCAGGGAGGTGGTGCAGTCCCTGTGTCTGGGAGTGTCCCAGAGGTGTCTGGATGTGGCCCTTGGGGACGTGGATTAGGGGTGATTGTGGTGGTGCTGGGGTGGCACTGGATGATCCTGGATCTCTCTGCAGCAAAGGGCAGCGAACGGATTCTCTGCAGCAAAGGGCAGCGAATGCCCCCCGCACCCCGGACACATTTGGAGTGTCCAGGTGGGCCCATCTTGCTGCTCCTGAGAGTCTTTGAGATTTTGATCTGTCCTTCCCCAGCCCAGCAGCTCTTCCCAAGCCCTGCCCTCCATCAGCAGCGCTGTGTCCCTGCCCACACACCTTTTCTGCCCTGGGCTATCACTTCCCTCCGCAGGGCAGCCAGACCTGACTCAAACCAGGCACCTGCTCCCCCTCCACTTGTTTCCCTTCCCATCCATCCCTGGCAACAGCAGCTCCTGGAAAGGCTGCTCCCAGCTGTTTGATGCACAGAGTGGGCCAGGTGAGGCTCCTGAGAGGAGCAGCACCTCCTCCAAGTAGGGGTGTTCCCTCTGCTCCTCCTCCCGGCAGGAGCCACACTCAGCTCCGGAGGAGAAAGCCTGGCAGAGGCCCTGGGATGTCTGGACAGTGCTTGCAGCAACAACAGTCCCGTCCCATCGCCCTCAGCAAAAGGTGCTCCCCCTCCTGGTTTAAGCAGGGCTTAAAAAGAGGGATTTTTAGCTTAGGGGGGTTCCCTTTGGGGGCTGTGTGGCCGAATATGGTCCCCCCACAGCGTAAACAAATGTCTGTTAATTGGTGGAGCTGAAAATGAAGGCTAATCACCCAACTTTGTCTGGTTTAACCCCTCAGGTATCCCAAACTTGCCCCCAAGCACCCCGAGTCGAACTCTGCAGGAAATGACGTGTTTGCAAAGTTCTCTGCGTTTATAAAGAACCCGAGAAAAGATGCAAATGAAAGTAAGTGCTGCAGTCGTGTCCTGGGAGCCCTGGCAGAGGGAAACCAGAGCTGTGCACTTCCAGGACACTGTGCTGGAGGTGTCCCACTTCCAGCTCAGGCCAAACAGTGGTTTTCCAGAGGCTGTGGAAATCTGTGCCTTAGTCGAGGATTCCCAAAGTTGGTTAAAGCAGAGAGAGCTGTAACCATGGGAGCACCAATTCCAGCCTCTCCTCGTTCCTTCAGCTCCCAGGTGATGCTGCAGCTGCCCCACAGCTTTGCCAAAAGCACAGCCCCCTGAACTGAGACCTTCCTTTCTTACTCCATTTCCATGAAAAGTGAGGAGTCCAGCCCCACGTCTGTAAAGCGGGACCCTCACCACCACCACGCGCGGCCTTCAGCTGAAGGAGGGCAGGGTTAGGTTGGATACTGAGGAGAAGTTCTTCCCTGGGAAGGGTATGAGGCCCTGGCACAGGCTGGTTGTGGTCTCCCCATCCCTGGAAGTGTTTGAGGCCAGGTTGGAGCAACCTGATCTAATGGAAGGTGTCCCCTGCCCGTGGCACCGGGGTTGGAACGGGACGAACTTTTTAAGGTCCTTTCCAACCCAAACCATTCTGGGATTGTCTCTCTGTGCTCCAGCTCCCAGGCCTGTTCCCTGGGCTGGTTTTGAACCACCCTGGTGGCTTCCTCTCACCATTCCCAGGAGTGACGTCCTTCCCGTGGCGCCGTGGCTCCCGAGGCAGGAGTCAGTGTGAAGGCAGAGCCGAGTCCTGCCCCACGGCGGGTTCGAGGAGCCATTCCTGGTAACTCAGCCCCGCGCTGGTTTTTCTCAGAACTCCCCCCTGAGCTCCTTAGGGCTCTTATCCCAGCATTAAGTTTTAAGCTCGGGATAAAGGAATTGCAGGCGTTGGCAGGGCCAGCTGTCTGCGAGCTGGGCCGGTGCCAGGAGACAGGATGCAGGAGGCGCCGTTCTGCTCCGTGTCAGAGAGCCCTTGGTACAGGCTCCAATGATCTTTTTATTGTCTTAACCCAGATCTGGAAAAGTCTTTGCTGAAAGCCCTGAGGAAGCTGGACAACTATTTAAATAGCCCCCTGCCTGATGAAATCGATGCTTACAGCACGGAGGAGATCACTGTTTCCAGCCGGAAATTCCTGGACGGAGATGAGCTCACTTTAGCCGATTGCAACCTCCTACCAAAGCTCCACATAATCAAGGTTTGCATTCGCCTTTTTAGCTCCCTGCACGGCAGCTTCAGTCCCTCTCTGGAGGGCAGAGGGATCCCTTCTCTATTGCGAGGCCACCCAGGAGCTGGGCGGGGACACTGAGGCCTTTCCTCACAGGCAGATCCTCTCCTTGATGACTCCGGATCTGGAATCCCTGTTTTCCTGTCTGGGCTGTGCCTGCAGTCACTGAGCTGCTCACAAGGATGAAATGAGTGTGGGATTCAGGGCTGCAGACAAATGTTCTCACTTGCATTTCATATGCAGAGTGCACAGGACCACGGCCAAGGAAGGTTAGGTTATATTGTCCATCCCAATTCCTGTCTCTCCTGCATTTAATCCCAAATTCTGGCTTTGCTGAGCATCCCCTCATTACCAGTCAGGCTGACAGGGTGCCCACCACCCACTGCCTCCCAGCCAGGGCTCCCAACCTCTTGTGGTAGGGCTGTGGAGCATCCATACACCCCAAAGAGCCCTGCTGACTTGGGACTGGTGTTGGCACAGCCCATCCCTGGGCTATTCCAAAGAGCTGGAGAGGGACTTTTCACAAGGGCCTGAAGTGACAGGACAAGGGGAATGGTTTCCCACTGCCAGAGGGCAGGGAGAGATGGGATATTGGGAAGGAATTGTTGGCTGGGAGGGTGGGGAGGCCCTGGCCCAGGTTGCCCAGAGAAGCTGTGGCTGCCCCTGGATCCCTGGAAGTGTCCAAGGTCAGGTTGGAGCAACCCGGACTAGTGGAAGGTGTCCCACCTGCTGTCCTCCGGCAGGAGGTGGCACTGGATGGGCTTTAAGGTCCCTCCCAACCCAAACCTTCTGTGATTGTGTGATTCCACTCTGGGCTCTAGAAGAGGAACGACCACACCGGAATTTCCCTGGTTTTCAGACAAACAAGTTCACTTTGGGAAGCTTCCTTCCAGAGTACTGTTTGATCTCAGGAAGAGTGGATCCAATGGCTTCCCGACACCTCCACAGGCGAAAACTTTGCCCAGGCATCCTGGGGCTGATCCTATTGCAGGGAGCAGCCCTTTCCCACGCCCACACAGGGCTCAGGCACAGCAAACCCCGGGGTCAGCCCAGGGACGGTCACCCCGGGTCAGCTGCACGTCTGGAGGGGGACGGAGCAGGAATGTCACACTGTCACACCACCCCTGCTGCCCACAGGCAGGGATTAGGGATGGGCCAGGAGTTGTTTTAGCTAATAATTTGAAATGAAGGGTTTCCATTCAAATTTTTCCTCCAGGTGTAGGCCAGTTTATTCCTGTGAGATTATTCTCTTAGTTCCGGTTTAAGTTTGCTGGTTTAACCTGTATCTCTCCCAGGTGGGCTTTCCTGGCCCACATGGCTTTGCACAACTCCAAAAGAATATATATATACACCAAAATAAAAGCAGGGAGTTTGCTTGTTCACCAGCTTTCTTCATCCCACGCCTTCCCTGCTTTTTATGTCTTTCCTTTTCCTTTCCCCTTCGTCATCAACAACACCAGACCCACACATTGTAAATTAAGAATGGGCACAATGAGTAGGTTTGGGTGGGGGTGTTGTGGATTCTCGGTTTGGCTTTTTTTTTTTTTTTTTGACAGATCACGTGTGTAACGATCTTTCCTGGTTCCCTTTTGTCTTTTCATAAAAGGTCGTGGCGAAAAAATACCGAAATTTCGATTTCCCCCCCGAAATGACGGGGATTTCCAGATACTTGAACAACGCGTACGCAAGAGATGAATTCACAAACACTTGCCCTGCTGATCAAGAGATCGAATATGCCTATTTGGACGTGGCCAAGAGAATGAAGTAACCAGAAGATGCCTCTCTGCTCCTCGTGTCCGGGACGGGCCCCAGACAAGCTGGGGAAAGCAGAGGCCAGCAGAGGTTCTGCGGGGCGACTTTAAGTTCTGCTGCCGGCCAATCCTTTTATCATGATTGTATTGCATTGTTTGCTCCTTCCTCAGTTCCCTGTGTGCACGTTCGTGTGTCTTGCACCCGCCAGTGTCTCCTGTCCATTCCAAGGCATCCATCAATATTAAAGATCCGCTGAATTTTGGGAAGCAGTGCAGGTCACAGAGCGATAGCAAACCCACAGACTAAACGGCTGCATTTGGGGCAGGAACAACCCTGTCTGTGCCGCTTTTTCCGCCTGTGGGTGTTGCTGGCCCTGCTCTCTGTCCCCCAGTTGTTGCCACACTCCACAGATAAGGAAAGGTTTCTCTTTGCTCCAGCAGCACCTGACTAAGCCAGGAGAGAGGCCAACCTGCCGTGGGACCACACCTGGTGTCCCCGAAGTTGGTCCTCTGTGCCAGAGACCTGCAGGGCACATCGACCTGGAACAACTCCTTTTCACCTGGCACGGCTCCTTCCCTTCGGCATGGAAAATAAATACAGAAGAATTCCTGCCTTCTCCTCTCTCAGGGCTGCATAACCCATCAAACTTCCCCCTGGTGCTCCCAAAGAGAGGAACTCAGGCCTGTGGACTGTCTGATCTTAGATGTTTGATGAGGGAGGAGGAGGGACAGACTTGGTTGTCACTATAGACAGATGATGCGGGTGAACATCCACCCCCAGATACTGATGTGGGATTTCTTTGTCATCCTTCCAGGGCTCTTATTTGGATTTGGAAAGCAAAGAGGGGCAGCTGATCTAAGAAAGGAACAATCCCTCTGTAATCCCTGACAGGAGGGGGGAGCAGGGGGGGGTCGGGCTCTGCTCCCAGGGAACAAGGGACAGGAGGAGAGGGAACGGCCTCCAGCTGGGCCAGGGCAGGCTCAGGTTGGCCCTGAGGAGGAATTTCTCCCTGGAAAGGGTGGTGAGGCCTTGGCAGGGGCTGCCCAGGGAGGTTTGGAGTGCCCAGCCCTGGAGGTGCCCAAGGAAGGCCTGGCCATGGCACTCAGTGCTCTGGGCTGGGGGACAAGGTGGGGATGGGCACAGGGGGATCCATGGGCTGGGAGGGCTTTTCCAACATCCCTGATTCTGGGATTCTATTTCCTGGTTCAGCTGCAGCATG
>VXAY01000619.1:268190-326064 GCA_013399855.1 Oxyruncus cristatus | reverse complement strand
ATATATAAAGAGAGAGAGAGAGGAATATCATATCTGTGAAGAGAGTACAAAAGAATAAATATTAATTCTTAGTCTGTTTTAGATACCATAACTTCATGACTTCAGAGAGAACCTAGTTAAAAATGTTGTCTTTATCCTCCCAATGTTTTCCTGATATTTAATTTGAGTGAGATGTCCTGTACTGCTATGAATCACTCATCATTTCTGTGTTAAACCAGAATGCCTAGATATATTGAATGAACCTCCTCCTGGAAGTCATAGGCGCTCAATAGTCCTATTAAGCAGCCCTAAGGACAGAAAAAGCATGCTGCATTATAGGTCACTGACAGGAGGTTTATCATCATATCAAGTTTATTTGCTATACTTTTTATAAAGACACTTTCGAGAAACAATCTTCATCTGTCAAAACCTACTACAGGGCAGTGGATGGAGTTTTAAATGAGTCTTCCTGTGACAATAAAGGTGGTTATTTCAAGCTCATATTATGCTAGATGGAAGCAGTATGTCACTAGTTAGTATATGTATGACCCATTATACCTTTCTTTGTGTACTTCAGGTAATACTTTCCTCTGTACCAAACAGAACTTTATCAGTATTAGGAATTCAGGATCAGAATGTTTCCAAAATATCTCAGAGAATGTAGCCAGTCACCTACCATGACAAAACAATGTTTTGTTTGAACCAATATTTTTAAAAACCTATGCTCGATTTCTGTATTCAGTCCTGAAATATGTATTTAAACACTTTAACAAATTAGACCTTGTTTACAGAGACAATAATAACCTGTTCTGTGCATCAGAGCTGTTCACTCTGATGTGTGTCACTTTAATACGTATGTGAACAGCACATACGTATTAAAGTGACAGACAAAGCCAAGGCAGAGAAGAAATCTATGATGACAAAGTTCTTTGAAATTCTTCTTTCTGGTGTTTTCTGTGTCTTTTTTTTTTCTTTCTGTATGTTATCTATAACCTATAGATTTTTCCTTCCTTTTCCTCCTGATAATTATCATAAAAATAATTTATTTTCATTAAAAAAACATATGAAGAAGGAAATGTGTTTCCCTTCTATTCAAATACCTGCAATTTATTTTTTAAAATTAACTTTTCATAGAAAACTACTATTTTATATGAAGATTCTCTATTAGAAATGTAATGACAGAAATGTCTCTTACAGCAAGTAGGAAAAAAGAATGTTGTAACTTAAGTAGGGCTCAAATTAAAGATCAATAACGTAAGAAGAAAATCGTTTAACTTACCTATGTCACCCTCGCCTTTCTCACTGGAAGAAATGGCTTTAACTCGATGAAATCATAAAATTGGTAGGTTAATAGCAAAAAAAATGGCAAGTTCTTATAACATAACAAAAGGTAAAAATGATTAAGTCACTAGGCTCTTGGATATTAAAGAGATTAATAGGCTTTTTAATCGCTGTGTGAATTAATTTGCATGAATGATACCTGGAACCTGGAGAAGAATGAAAAGCTCTTAATGCCAACATAAATGATCTGTATTCTCTTAAATGATCATACATTGAAAAACAAAAGGGAAAATTCTTTGATGCAAATGTCACCTTTACCAAAATTCCCAAGTTCATAGAAAGTCTAATTAAAGTGCTGGCCAAGACAGCCCTGCTAATGATTTTCTAAAAGGTCTCATCATTCTTTGAGCGATCGCAGGATGATTAAGCAAGGTTGTTTTAAAACAAATAGTCATTCTCCAGTTTTTGCACTTGATTCTGGTGCTACTATGATTGCTAATTATAAAAAGTCTGTTGCATCTTATTTGCAATCTTGAAAACATGTAAGAGTTTCAACATCATAGCATTTGGCTTTTCCCAGATTATCTAGATACCTAATTCCATTTGTGCTCAAAGCTCACCCCATGTTTTTGTCACAGTAAGGCACCTACTTCATCAATTCACTCACAGAGAATATTGACCCCTTCAGAGTTTCAAGGATCTCTTTGTACTTTCAGTCATCTAGTAAGATGTTATGATAATATTGTGATCCACAGGAAGTCTTACTCATTGTCATCTTCACTTGTCAGAAGGAGAGGGATGGCTTGAAGGCTGTCACCTGAATACAAGGGTGTATCTCCCTGCCTCCCCTCTTTTTTGAGAAGGGGTTCATACCTCCGAGTTACCGTACAGATCTACTTAGGATGTGCCACATGGTCTACACGAGAGAAGGATAGGAACTAATCTCTGTGTGCAAAGTAATTCATCATGGTATGCATGCTGGCTCTGTGATAGGTAAATTGTATAGAAGCAAGCAGAAAACTCCAAAGCAATGGGAGGACAAAAATGAGGAAAAAAATATCCAAACAAATTATTCCTTTGCAGTAGCATTTTTCTTTGGGTTTCCTTCTGGCAAGTGAGTTTCATCTGCAGACATATATCAGAGCCAGGCAAATTACAATGTGGCTTTACTTTCCCTTTCCACTGTCTTCATCACAGGCCACAGGGGTACAAGACTAATTCTGTAGAGAATTAGAGTAGTGCTGAGAGCCAGAAAGGGTCTTCATGATATGAGCAGACCTCTTGTGTATGGTACCATCTTTGCCATTGCTTTTTCTTATGAATTGCACAGGTGAAATTAGCAGCCCTGAAGCTGGAACTTGTGAATAGGATCAGGGCAACACTAAATCCATCTGCAGAATTTCTTAAACTGTTGAACATCTCTAAGCTTGGCTAAGCTTTTCTCAGGCAGCTAGGGTGTCAAAAAAATATCTTAAAACCTGTTATAAAGTTTTAGAACATAAACCCAGGATTTTGCAAGTTTTCCAAACTAATTATACTGCAATTTTTTCCAATATGATTATAAGAGAACTAGCTTACAACCTGGTCTCACAAAAGGACTTAGAAGTTGGAGTCCTTGAATATGGGTCTTGGGTTGGCAACATAGTTTCCTAGGGAGAATAGTGTTGCGTCGTGGTTTAGGAATGGTGCTCCTCACTTTAGTGCTCCCACTGAGAATCTCCAAACCATGTACCACTTGCTCTCTCCCCTGTCTTCCCCATCCCCACCCCTATTTCGGGCTGGAGTGGAGAATGGGAGGCACAAAAGATGAAAATCACGGGTTGAGATAAGAAAATTTACTGGAAACAGGAATGAGATAAGAAAGCCACAATACTAATAACAAAGTGTACAAGGTAGGCAAATGATTCACATGTGATTGCTTGGAACTTGCATTACCTGACCACTCCCTCCACCACGCTTACTTGACCAGAAGGAACCCCTTCTCCCAAGGGGAGATGCCCTTCCCCCAACACCCAAAAATGACGTGAGGGAGCGTAGGAGAACCTCTGGGTCCTGACTACTGCAACAGTTAATCTCATCCTGGCCAGAAAGAAGGCAGGTGGGAAGGATTTAGGGAGGGTTAAATGAAAATCGCTGCAGTCAGCACTCCCAGTGGAGGAGATGTTACCTGGCTTAAGAGAAAAGGGGTTGGAGAGAAGCATTTCATCATTTAGAAGGAGTCGTCATCTCACCTAATGATGGATATTCAGAAGATAGGCAGCTAGTCTGATTTTTCAGAGTGCAGTCTATGGAGGAAGAAAACAAGTTCCAAAGGCAGGTTTTTCTCAACTTGAATTTCATGTTCAGATTCTTTAAAATGGCACTCAGTCCCAGGATTCCCTCTGAATCTTCAGCTTGACATGGATTCCAGTGTGAGTTACTTTACAGATTTGATTTCAGCTGGATAAAAATATTAGAAAGACCTGAAAGGAACCTCACTAGTTTCAACAGAAGAAGAAAAATTATACTTGCCCAGGTATTATAATATACAAGGCAAAGTCAAAATTCTTTAATGAAGCAAAATTGTTACTGAGGGAATATGGCAGAGAATAGTTTGAAACAGGACTGACTCAAAAGTCAGCTGTTAACTCCTTAACAGCATTACTATTCAGGCAGGTATGAGGTATGTTTGCACAGCCTTTTTTTTTTTTTTTTTAATTCCTCCTGAATTTTATAGCAGGATCAGATTTCCAGCACACGTCTCTGCTAAGATATAAAATATGACCATAAATCTTGAGAACTACAGGCTAAAATTGCAATAGGCACTGCAAGCTTTTACAACCACAAATATGCTTTGAAATAAAAGGTTTGATTACAGTGAATATTGTGTGCCTAAGTAAAGGTCTGGCACAAGCTGTCATCATGAAAACACTTTAATTTTTCACATTTTGGTAATTTTGAACCTATATTAAATTGATGGGAAAAACATTTTTATGTTTTCTACCACCAGTCTTGCTATCGTAAGTGTTGGCTTTGTGTTTTGTGCCATTTTCTGTTTACTCCTAGGTACAATAAAAGAATTATTTGGTTTATCTCCTAAATCCCGTTCTTTTAATGTCAAGTTTTTACTGCAATGGCTGACTTATATCTCTTAACCAAATGATGTTTTTTGATTTTTTTCTTTTTAAAATTGCAGTTATCAGGGGAAAAAAGCATACTCCTAATTTTTTACTACAAAACATTGAACACGTTTAAACTGAATCTTTGAAATTCTGCTGAAAATGATCAGGGAAAAAAGAACCATTGCAGCTTTGAACAGATTTGAATAATACTTAATAGAAAATGCACCTCAGTGACTTGTGTTGCCCTTCCACTTTGCTGGCCAGAATTTTCATACACACTTTTTAATCACTGCTTCTTTCTGATGAAGAAAGAAGCCAAGACCAGAGAATCTTAAGAAACTGAGCAAGGACAATCTTAATCTCAATCCCCAGAAAATCTGGTAGGAGAATTTGAAAAGAACAATTTGAGGTTCAGGTTAAAATAATATCATAATATTGGAGTATATTTTGGACTTGAAAGTGTTGCATTTGCTGCAGAATTATGTCTGATATTCAGTGTTATTAGTATTTCTGTGTTATGGAATATTACCAGTTCTCAGACAGATCTTATGTGAAATTGTTTTAAACCTTGTTGCCAATATTTACCTGCTGAAGAACTGAAAACTCATTTTTTGCAAGCTAAGCTTTATCATTGAAATGGTTGTCAAAATCATCACAACTAGACCATGTCTTTTTCCAATGCTTTTTTTCCCCCTTTATATTATTTTATGAATGCTCATAAAATACTTGATAGTTTTTCCAGTAGACAGATTACAGTGTTAACTTTTTTGTTTCATAAAATGTATAAATGTATGAATCTTAAAATTAAACTGATGAGTTTAAGAAGATTAAAAATAGACTTTAATTACGAAGAGGACCGTTCTAGATGAATAATTATACTTTGCATTACCTCCATACTTGGTGTTAAATTCAAGCATCTCTGACTCTTACTAGACATAGGCATATACCTGAAAATTCTGTAATTTACTTACTGGTCTTCCCTTAGGATACTTTTCTAGGTCATAAGACTGAGAAAATCGGCTTTTTACCATTCTCTGCCCATCTTTTATTTTATTAGACTTCATTCTGACAGCAGATGCATTAATGGAATTCAAATATAGTCGATACATAGATTGAGCTAACAGACTCATAAAAGGCACTTTTACAGTACACTGGTATCTGACCCAGTGTTATATAAAGGTCAGACAAACTGGATAGCTTTTATGGAGCTCATTATTTAATCTTAATATTAAAGAGAACCTAACATAGAAGACCCTAATCAAGATTTGTAATTAAATGAGAACATCACTCTTAACCTGATTATAATTGCGGGGTTTTATAGCCCTTTTCCAGATATCAGCTTCTTGTTGAAGTAATGTAAGGGTTTTTATACAAAGCGTGTCTTAGACTGTTTGCAAATCAGTTATTAAATGTATTATATGATTTTTTTAATCTATAGTAGTTTTTATAAAATGTTGCCTCACTAAAATATTGGTACTTCCCAAACCATGGCTTAAAGCAGTAAGAAAAGGAACAAAATAAGTCAAAACAGTAATTGAATTAAATTATAAATGGCTGATACTCAGATTTTATCCTCCTGTCACAAGATTTTAACTAAAAAATACAAATGTGTAACTGTCCTCACTGTGCTTATATACCTAAAATCTCCCTTAATACATCTCCACAACATTCAAAGTCAGCTTTATGTGAAGAGAGCTCAACTGTCATATTAGTTCAAGTGTAAGTCACTCTTTATAGTACAATGGCCCTGAATCTGATTAAACTGAGTGCTCTTTTTAGCAAACTGGATCATAATAGTTCCCTTGGTACCATTAATATCTAACTTCTCCAAGATCATGATACCTCAAAGATATCTGGTTCATGGATTATACATCCATTAGGCTGAAACATACCTACTAATATATTGTGGTCAGGCATTTATCACAATTCCACCAAGCAGCATATGGTACAGAGTTCATACTGAATCAGACTGATTTCCAAAAAAAAAAAACCCAAAACCAAAAACAAAACCCCAAAAAACCCCCAATCCTTAAAAATCAGTTGAAATTAGCTAATGATATAATGAAAGCTGTAATAGTTCCAGATTTTTATTTTAATCAAGAGTGGCAGCTTGGGGTATTTTTGGATGTTTCTGGCATGATGCAGTTAGGTAAGTTTTTCCCCTTCTTCATTCCTTTGTGTCCCCGCTTGCTTCTTTCTTTCCTGCTTTGGTAGTTCTGGATGGATGTCAGATAAAGTTACAATTCTCAAAAGTAATCTGTCATCTTTTCTTAGTTTTTGCTCCACTTCAGCTGTGTATTCTTTTCCTAAAAGTTGTACAAATATACATCTCCAAATCCACACACATAGTGAAGATTGCAAGAGAAATATGTAGTGACTGAAAGTCTAAAATACACTGAAGTAGTACTGTAAATGCACCTAAATGTGGTGGTAGTGTAAATGTGATGTGTAAGTATCACTATAGGTAAAATTACTAGTATGTTCCCTGGATTATGAAAATGGAATTTTGAGACGTGTAGCAATTTTCTGCATCAAGAAAGTGGACATTTTTATTTAAAAGTGTTAGATTTTGTGAACAAAGACTCATTCCACAGAATCACAGAATTATTCAAGTTGAAAGAGACTTCTTGAGATCTAGTTCAATCCCTGCTGATGACCATGCCCAGTTGGGTTTTGAATATCTCTGTGGAGAGAGAATCTGTAGTCTCTCTGGGAAACTGATTCCAGTGTTTGACCACCCTGACAGTAAAAAAGTGTTTTCTTGTGTGCGGATGGAGTCTGTGTCCAATTCCTCTTGTGCTGTCAGCAGACACTACAGAGAATAGTCTGGCTCCTCTTCCTTCCCTCCCAGCAAGTGTTTACATACAGATGGATAAGATCCACCCTGAATCTCCACACCTCCATGTTGATCAGTCCCAGCTCTCTCAGCCTCTGCTGTTCTATAGGAGTTGCTCCAGCCCCTTAATCATTTTTGTGGCCTTCTTCTGGACTCACTTCAGTATGTCCATGTCTTTCTTGTACAGGGGAGCTCTCAATTTAATCCAGCTCTCCAGGTGTGGTCCCACCAGAGCTCTGCAGAAGTGAAGGACAACCTTCCCTCAACCTGCTGGCAACAATGCTCTTCCCAAAGCAGCCCAGGATGATTTTGGCTTTGTTTGACATGCGACTGCATTGCTGGCTTATGGTTGGTTTGGCGTCCACCAGGATACTAAGGCCCTTTTCTCCAGAGTTGCTTTCTATCTGGTCAGCCCTAAATATGTACTGCTGCCTGGGATTTTTGCTTCTCAGGTGAGTATTTTGCATTTCTCTTTGATGAAATGAAGTTACTGTCTACCTAATTTTCCAGCCTGTGGAGGTCCTACTGAATGCCATCACAACCCTCCGGCATATCAGTCACAACTCCCAGTTTTGTATCGCATGCAAGCTTGCTGTCATTGTGGTCTGCCCCATAATCCAAATCATAGAACCATAGAATCATTAAGGTTGGAAATAACCTCTAAAGTCATTGACTCCAATACAAATCATTAATGAAGAGTTTAAAAAGCACTACGCAGAGAACTGTTGTTCTGTGCACACTTTTTGCCTCTGATCACCACCTTCTGGGCCCAGCCATTCAGTTTTCAATCCAACACACTGTCTACCATCTAGACATATTTAATTAGTTTATCTGTGAGGATGTTGCAGGATATAGTGTTGAAAGCCTTACGAAAATAGAGGTAAGCAGCATCCACAGCTTCCCCCTAATCCACTAAGCTCTTCACGTCATTGTAGAAGGTCATTAAGTAGGTTAAGCAAGTTTTCCCTTTCACAAATCCATGTTGACTAGTCCTGATCACTTCCTTATCATTCATGTGCTCTAGTTTCCAGAGTTATTTGCACCACGTTCACGGGAACTGAGATAAGGCTGACCAGCCTACAATTTCCCATATTTTTTTCTTGCTTTTCTTGAAGACACAAGTAACGCTTGATCCAGTCTCTTTAGACATGAAGGAGCGGCACGGTGCCAAGCAGAGAAACATCAATAACCCAGTCAGAGACACAAGCCTACGCCCTGGCCCTCCAGGGTATCACAGGAGGACATCAGTCCCATGAGTCTGGAATGTATTCCACCACTGTGAGCCAGTAGAAGAGGCTGTCCTGAGAATACCTACAGATGGGGGTGGAGGGGTGGGTGTCACTACCAGAGGTTTGGGCTCATTATGGGGGAAAGAGCATTTGGGGATTGGACAAAAATTGTGATATGTTCAGGCAGGTACCAAAGGCAAGGGAAAGGAGGGATCAGGGTTGACTCGGAATGGAAAAATGAGGGAAAATAGAGGGAACAGGACATAACAGGGGTTTGTTTAGTGTAAACAGCCAACAGAGCAGTGCACTTGTCCAGCCATGCCTTGTGCCTGGTACCTGCAGTTGGTGCTGGCTTCTCAGTCGACTCCATTTCTATCAGTTTTCCTGGATGAGGGACTCTGCATACATGTGTGGTTGTATGTTTGTGTAAGGGAGCCTGAATGCAGCCACTGGAGAGGGATCAAGTCACAGGGATCTGTGAATGCTCGGTATATACAGGTCACAGGGACCTGGGACCCAGGGTGCAGTGAAAAAACACCTCCAAACAAACAAAAAAACCCCCCACAAAACCACATCCCAGAAAAGAACCCCACTAAACAGAATAAAACAGAATAAGATAAAATATATGTAATGTTTTTTGAACTTAATAGCATAACTTGGAAACTCAACAGAAGTTAAAATAATTTTGACTTACAGTGGTAATGAAGTAGAATTATGGTTTGCTTCCTCTATCTTTCGTGGCAACAGCTTGAAGCGTGTGTTTCATTTCAGAAAAAGCAAACAAACATTGCAGTTGAATAAAAGAAGACAGAAAAGAAAGATGATGGCCGAGCTAGATATTTTTAAAAAAAAAAAAACCTACAAAATCAGTATTGAAATGTAATAAGTGACAAAGTAATATAACTAATCTTAAAAAAAGAAAAATCAGTATCTGCATCATTCTTCAAGTGTCATAAAATATTAACAGAATCATCTGTAATGAGTGATGAACGAAGACTGGTGTTTTAAATTGAAGCAGTGAGTAAAAATTAAGCCTTTGTTGAACACCTTAACTTTAAAATGAAGTTCCTTTAACCTTGAAAATTGGCAGCTGTGAGGAATCCTAAAAGTCTGTAGTGTCATCTAAAGATTTTATTAAAATCCATCTCAGAGGGTTGCTCAATGCAACAGTAATGGCTGTAATAGAGCTGAGATTTGTCTTCAGGATTCCTGACAAGTTTGACGCTGAAATACTAGCCTTTATTAATGAAATGGTACTACACAGGAAGAGTGAGTGCCACCACTTGCTAGCAGTTGAAATTTATCATTTCTGAAAAGCTGAAATCGAACAGGATCTGCAAGCCTCTTTTGATAGCTATGCTAATCTTAGGCTCTGTTTCATTACAGCCAATTTTTAAATCTAGTATTATTATTCAAAAATATAAATGAAAAATAAAAAAATCCTGATAATTCTATTTTACTTACAACAGTAACGGTGTTCTTAACTGGTGAACCTATTATCTTTGCTGATGAACTAACAATTCTTTCCCTGGCCAGATCCCACTGTGAGAGCTTCTTGCCAGGTTTCAGTGGTGTCATGCGGTTTCAAGCATCCAGGTTTCTAATTTTAGGCAGAGCGATGGGAGCAGGGCAGGAAGCAGGAAGAGAGGTGGGAAAATTGGTGATCATGCCTAAGGGATCATGCCCTGTGTCTTTCGGTGCAGTGATCATTACCAGTCTCAAAGGTCAAATACCAAAGCTGTCAAAGGAGACTGTATCATGATCAGAGCTCTGCCCAGCCTAAGAAAAAAAGGATGGCTGGGGTAGGTGGCTCTGCTGAGCTCTGTTGGACTACTCCCCATCTCAGAACTCACAAGTTACCCTGGGGATGAGAAGCTGAGGGTCCTATAAGAATACATGGAAAGTGAGAGCATCTCTGATTCATTAAGGTTACCTGGCCAAGGAAAACCAATTAATTTTAAAGGAGATAATAAGATCAGGGGCAAATGGTAAAAATGTACAGTGACACAAACCTGTAGGTAGGTAAGGATTAACAGAGGCAATACCAAAGATCAAAAGTCTCCAGACATTAGCTGATGAGCCATTAAGAAGCTCCAGGCACAGCTTCTGAGACAGCCAAGCTGAAATTTGCAACTGCAAATTTCCCTTTCGTAAAGGGAAAAGGAGAGTGACCTGAGAATCTGGAGTATTTGTGGGTGTCTGTAACAGGGAGAAGGGTTTGCAGAGAGCACTGAGCTGGTTCAGCCGGTGAGGTGGGGACCTGTCAGGTTGATAACAGGGACTGGCATCAGGGCAGGAGTGCCGGGGGGACAGAGGGGCAGTGGAGTCTGTCAGTGGTGCCTGTGCACCTGGTGAGTGCTGTGCGTGTGCTGCGTTACCGACCTTCGGTCTCCGGTAGCTGGAGAAGTGGAGACTTTACTGGCTGTGCTCTTGTTTTATGTGAGCCTTGTACCTACCTGGGTGCTGCTGAAGGCAGAACCTTGTCTAGGTCTAGCAGTTTGTCAGTGCCCTCTGCATGTGTGTCCCCATGTCCTCGCCACGTATCTATGTGTCTTTGAGACAAGCGCTCAGCTTTGCTGTTTGATCACTGAACCTTCCACCAGCAGTCTGCAGCTGCTGGACTGGGAAGCAGCATGTGGGTGAGTTTCAAGGCTTCGATTCAAATCTAATCAGATTTGCAGTGTGGAAGAGAATATCTTCCGAGGGAAATAAAGTAGAAGCCATTATTTAAAGTATCACTATTTACTAAAAAAACCCCATATTGGACCCATGCCTTTGATGTCCAACAACCCACATTTTTTTTTGTTTGTTTGTTTTTTTTTTTTTTTTTCTCCAGATCATTCTTACCCTTTACCCTTGTTCCATTATCATGTTCTTAGTTTTTTCAAGTGACATTTACACCAACAGATCTCCAGGCCGTAAACTAGGTCTACCTCATATGTTTGTATATGAAGTCCTACATGCACTTCTTATCAGCTACCTAAAAACAAATAAATAAGGTTTCATATAAAAACCCAGTTTTAAATAGATTTATTTTAAAATATGTGTAACAAATATTTAAAAATACATTCTAATTCTATACCAATTATATACTCTCAGTGTTTACCTTTGAGCAGTTTCTAACGTCAAGGCATTTGAGCTGATCTGCCACATATAGCTTGATATGAATCCCTCCAAGATGTAAGAAGTCTTTGGGACCTCACCCATAAGAAAGACTAATAGTTTTCACAGCACCTAAACCAGGTCCATAGGTTAGTTTTCAGAAGCTTTGTTATCAGAATAACCAAAAGTAACTAAAGACTGGATCAGGCATTCACAGACCTGATCTCAGTACCAGGCAGTGACAATGGCAAACCTCTCCTTTCCAAATCCTTATATGACATCATCTTTGTGGTTTATATATGAATCCTTTAGCCTTAAGAAATTACCTTTACTTAGATCAGCTAAAAAAATATTTCAGCACTAAAATTGTTTGTTGTACTGTTCATCAGTCCTTGGAGAGAGAAAGTGAGTGAGAGTGTGAAGATTTAGAAATAAATCTCTGTTTCAATATTCATGATGTTGACCATTTCTTTTTGCCAGATCAGTGGGGAGACCATGATGACTTATGGTTTTTGCAATTTGGATATAGCATTTATTAAATGCTGTATTTAAAGTTCTCTGTGGGACAGTCACTCCTACTGTCCGATTTTATGATTAGGATTTGCATTTATAAGGATTTTACCACATGAAAGGGGTTTCACTTGATTGAACAGTTAATTGTTGTAGAAGCTTAGACTCACTTCTCAGCTGATAAAGGACCACCAACCAACTTTCTGTACCATCTGCATTCTCAATTTGCCTTTCCTGTGTTTTTCTCAAATGTAAATGAGCACTACTAGTCTAGAAAATAGCATGGTATTTAAAATAAAAGCTACTGCAAGGGTTTTGATTTTGGACAGAATAATTCATGAAAGATATAAAGTGCTTGATATATATATATATATTTATATATATTTATATATTATTTGCCCTCTCCTTACAACACAGTTCTGTTCCACATTCAAACGCTCCGTTTTCTCCTCTGGTCTCCTCTATTTGTAAAGTTTGAGTAAGGGTTCCTTTCCCATTCATATACACTATTAGACATTTTTTGATCTAATTTTATTTCACAAGTAAAACTCTTACTGAGCTCTGCACAGAGAGAAACAACTGCCTGGACCATAATGGTGGAACTCAGCTGCAAATTTTTACTTTCTTGCTCCAGTGTTGAATTATTATTCTCTTTTTATGCTGATATGTAAATTTGAAAGCACTATGGAAACAGTACAGTGAGCTTTTCTCAGGTAGTTCCTCTGTTTTTAAATTTAACGTTAATATTAACTGTGTTATTAGACTGCAGCACAGAAAAGTCTGTGACTACATTAGTAAGCTGGGTGGTGCAATACAAAAGGATCTGAAAGCAAAACCATCACGGTTGAGAACCTGACACCCTCAATACTTGGGAGCTTTACTGCAGATTTTCTCCAATCCAAGGCTTTTCAGTAAGTATCCATTATTAACTGCACTCCTGAGAGTCACCTTCCTGGTCAGTTTCATCAAGAAAGTAAATGAATTCGCAAACAAATGATTTGAAAAAATGCCTCAGAATCTCAGCCCTCATCTGCTAGCTAGTTGTAAATAATTTTGTTTATATTTATTGGAAAAGCCTATATTATTGTGAAGTCTGAAATGTGTTTTGTACAAAATACTCTAAAATTTATGAGATCAGATCCTTGGTCCATGTTTTTGCTCTCATTGTTTCACTGTGATGTCTTGAATGATCATCTAAGAAATACCACTTTCACCTCTCTGCCATTCATTCTTCCTGTTCCAAGGACAGTTTTAAAAAAGAAAAATAAGGAATTGGAGAAAATAAGAAGCTGACTTGTAAGAATGATTTATCTTTATATTATAATGGACTAATGCATCTGACCTATACCACAGAAAACTGTGTCCTACATTGATGGAGACCCACTAATCCAGAAGATACCTGCAAAGTTGGGCTCTGCCATCCACCACACTTATCCCACAATTAGAGGATGCAATTGGAAACCCATCACAGAATCAATGTGAAAAGGAAGAACAATTAGCTAGAGTAATTTAGGAAAAAACAAATGAGTCTGTTCTTGACCCTCATTTGGCAAGAAAGGGACTGTTACATTAGCAATTTAGTACAGTAGTTTCTTGCAGAAACTAATACAGATTATAGCAGAACATAATTCCACATGAGAAAACATGTAACAGGACAAAATTACTCAGTATTAGGTGGCAATTGCTGCATGAATTGCAGCAAGGGAGAGAGAGTTCATTTAATGGAGAATTTCAAAAAGTAAAAGCTTGTGAGGCAGTACTCTCTTAAATGAGAGGATCTCCTGGATGGGCTATTTAAGAATATGCAGTAGGATTTCCATATATTCTAAGAGAAGAGAGTAATTTTCTCTCTGTGAGTTGACTAAGGTTTTATATCTTTGCTTCTGTTAGTTCAAAAAGAAGTTACCTGTAGGGCTTCCTTTTTCTCTCAGGGTAGAAAGAAATGAAGAAAAAGTTTCAATGGTCTTTTCCCCTTTTTTGTTCTAGGCTTAGGCAACTGTGTTGCAACTTCTATTCCTTCAACTAGTTGAAACAACTGAGAGAAAAGTGGAGAAAGAGAATAAAACAGGGTGCTGGGCAAATTGACTGACTATATTTTCCTTCAAAGAAGCTATCAGATCCCAGCTAGAGGATGAGTATCAGTCAGTCAAATACTTGCCAAGCAGTATTTAGCTCACATAATCATACACTTTTTTTTTTTTTTTTACTGTTCTACATGATCTGTAGCTTTTAGTCACCTCTCTATAAGCTGCAGAGATAAAATGTGTAATCAAGGTAAGTTGGATGAGCAACCAGACTACAGAGTTTGTCAGAATAGTTATTACCAGGGGAGTCCCCTGAGATATCATAGTGATGTGAAATTGTTTTCTCCTTCTGTCTACAATGTTTGGAAAAGAAACAGTTTTCATGTTGCTTTTCCACGTTTTGAAAATAAATGTTTTCCAGCTCTTCAGGAACAGCTCCGTTAGGTTACTTGCAGACAGTTGCTTCACTCTTTTCCTGTTTGGCATTCTGGGCCATTAGTGCGGAAAGAAGTTTAGTTTCAGCAGTTTTGTCATTTTCTCATGAAAGAGAGGGAATTGTTCACCCTAGGCCCACTTCCCTGATACAGCAGCAGAGGCTGTGGAAACTCCAAGTAGCCTCGTAGATGGGCTGAGCAAGAAGAAGTTTAAAAGGATGTTTAGAGCATGCTGTTCCTCTTACAGAGTTTTGGGCTATGGCAAGGTACATGAAAGAGGTGACAAACAGCTGAAGGCAAAGTTCAAGTCTGACAGCCCCTGCAGCATGTGGGTGTGTAGAAGTGGCTGTTGGGAGAGCTGTTCATGAAGACATCCAGAGCCCAAGTGCTTCTAGGCAATGAAACTCTTGCACAGGGAAGGGCAGATAATTTTTTTAACTGTGCAACAAAACATCACCTAGTGCATCACTCAGCTCACTCACCTGTTTTCCAGACCAACCACACCCTTTTTTCATAAGTAGCATCTGCAGTAGCCTCTAACTGGATTTGGAATTGCATGTACTCCAGTGTTGGTAAATTTGGAAAATATCTTGGCCAGGTTTGATTGCTCAGCTTCTTCAGCTGACTGTGTTTCATAAAACAACATGCTTCTTTAGAGCACTTTGAAAAAGCTGCTGTCTGAGAATGACTGGTAATAAAAGTGCAGTGGATATAAAAAGGCACTATAAATCATAGGTGTGCAAGTAATAAACTACTATACTGAGCAATCAGCTCCCTAAGAACTTAATATACCCAGTTCACACTGTGAGAATAAAACCACTAAAATGTTAAGTCCTTGAAATATGAGGTTTTGTTTTCTTCCTTCCTACTATTTATTTGAGACAAATCTAGCAGCAGGTGACATGGGTTAACATGACTACTTCTTAGGATGGAAGACCAAACCACACCACAAGAAAAAAAAAAAAAGAAAAACACTAAACCAAAGCCAATACAGAGGTTTTGATTGATAGGGAAATAGCCAAGTGGTGATGGCAAATGAAAGAGATGATGGGAGAGAGAAAAGACTCTAAGAAAAATTTAGAAATATGAAAGCCACTTACTTATCTGTCATCAAACCTGTCATTGCTTTAGTTTCGGTCTGTTTGTTCGATTCCGTCTGTTACAAAGACTGCTGTGATGAATTCATCAGGCTCTCATTGAAATGTATCCCAACCACTATCACCAGTACTTCTTGGGTGCACATCCTATAGAATTCAAAACTCAACCATGGGTCACACAAGTGATAGGGCATAGCACTTCGACCAGAAACAATTCTGTAAGAAATGAATATTCTGAAATGTTATATTGTGTTTCCACAGTATAAAAATATATTTCTGTATCATCCAATTCAATATAGAAGGGGAAATATGCAAGGCACAGCATGCAAAACCAATAAAAAATTATTTCAGAAATTATTTTAAAAAATAACTTTGAAGTTCATCAAATGATTATTCTGGATTTTCCCAGAATTGCATGTATAAATTACTCAGTCGTTCTACCAGATATCACATCTATTGTATAAATTACCTATATTTTATCTCTTTTTACTGTTTTTCCATTTGGCTACTGATGGCATTCCCATTTCTGATGTTTTAACATTACAATTTTCACAATTGCTTGACCTTTTAGACATTGCTTAAAGAATTGTGAAATCGTATCTTATTATTCCCAAAAGAACTGAATTTCTTATTCCTTTATGTGAATTGTTTACACCTAACAAACCTGGCAATGTCTTTATCATGGGAAATAGTAAGAAAAATGAAACTGAACAATTCGAAGTGCACCTACTGTATAGGCTATTTCCCCTTAAAATGATATCTCATGTCAGTGCTGCTACTGTAGCAATGGCTTTTCTTCCAGTGAGAAGGCAGTACAAGCAATTTGCTCAGCAGCAGGATCCTTGGGACATGGGTGTGATAGATTCAGATCTACAGCAATGAAATAGAGATCATACTCAACACAGTGTTTATAGATATTTTAAACCTATCGTACTGAATGCCATAAAAATAGCCTGCCTATTTCCACTGTCCATTACCCTTGTATGATGAAGTTTAACTAGGTTACATTAATAATTAAGATGTACATTAAAGTCTAAATCCATTGTCATACTCAGGGCCATATATTCCAGAAAAGAAGGTCTGAGAAGTATAAAAATAGGAAAATATCTAATTCCCATGTTAATTCCTTCTGATTTCTTACTTTGACAATACTTTTTTGACAGAGGAAACGCAAATTCAGCCTGTTCAGGATGCTTGACACTTTATAGTGTAAAGCCCCGTGATTACTTTGACTCTGCTAAACTTGGATTTAAATTCAGGCTGAAATCCTCCATGATTAGTGTTAGTTCGGAACAGAGCTTTTTGGAACCAGTTCTGCAAGTACTCAGGTGTTGAGGTTTTTTTAAGCATGATTAGAAAAGAGTATATTGCTTTGCTTGTTTTATTATTCTTACTTGTTTCATTGAAAATCTTTAGTGACTCCAATGTATTTGCATCTGACAGAGGAAATTCAGTGCCTTGCACTCTTGGATGGGGTTTCTGCTGAGTTGATGAAAATATGCCTTCTTATTTTCTAAGTGCAGTGACTAAGTTATGAGGTGCTCAGATGAGGCTTCTCAACATGTGTAAGTCAAGATCTTTAGAGACACCATTTCCATGAAGCTCAAATCATCTTTCCACTATGTCTACCCAAGGGACAACCTCTGTATACATGTGTGTGACTGCCATCTTCCTCACAGTGGTACCTTGGTGCCTCTCTGCGTCTGAAAGGGGTCTTGCTGCTGGTGCTACCACTATGCTGGACACAAGGAATGAGGATTAGGAGGTGGTCTAACTCTTGACATACTCACCTTTCTCTGTGAGATAAAAATCAGACAAAGGATGTGTCTTCAGACTGTAAAGTTAAAAACTTTGTGTCAGAAAGCTGGAATTTTGAACAGGTAGCATTATTTCTTCAGTTTATTACTTTTCCAGACTTGCTTATAATCCTTTTACCTGTATATTAATTTTGATGCAATATGTTTTTGCACAATGGCCATGATATAAACAAGACTTCTGCTCAGATAGGACCTCTGTGGTATCAGGGAGGAAGTCTATATCTAATAGGCTACTACAGGATTTGGGATCAGATTTAGTAATGCAATAATGTTGCTGTGACAGATTTGAGAAATATTAAATATAGGGGAGAGTACTCAAAAGCTGTATAAGCTACATATGAGGTTTTTTTTCTGATGTTTACATTCCTCTTTCTATGAGTATTTTACACCTTCAAGCACATATGACTTTTATTAATTTTCAGTAATTATGCCTATATCTGTTTAGCCCTGGTAACAATTCTACACTTCTATATTCTACACATCCTTTGCTTTTTTATCGGTGTTTGTTTCACAGGAATGAAGTCAGAAATGAGAAAGCTAACATAAGCTTCTTAGTTTTTTCCAGTTTACCTAAATTGTCTTGATGTGTACAATGATATAATGTGGGTTTTTATGATTTTTTAAAAAATCTACTTTTTTTTTGTAGCTTTCTGAAAAAAAATCATAAAGTCTTATGATCATTACTAGAATGAACTTCTGGTGAAATTCCTGGCTGGCTCCCAGCTGTCTTGAGCTACAATATTCATTCTGGATCCTTACAGGTTTCTGTAAACATATTCCATATGTAATTAAGGCCTCAGACACAAAAGCTACCAAAATCATCATTTGCCTCTTTACTTCTGGAAGGGTCACATTTATAATAAAAAAAGGGGTTTGGGTTAACCTGAGTGGGTTAGAGGGTTCAAAGCTCCCTGTATATAAATAGTCAAGTCTTGGAGTAGCAACTATAAGATATTGATAATGTATTCTGGTTTCTTTAACAAAATGTTTCCACCTGGATAACCACATAATAAGTATTGGAGTAGCTTCATAGGACATGTCTGTGCTCTGTGACGTATGTCAGAGCATTCATAAGGATGTTTATGCTGTGCAACATATATTAGAACATTTAACCACTGATCTGTCTTTAGAGAAAAAAGGAGAAATTGCAGGCCTGTGTGGTATAGATCATATTGCAGCCATTGCTATCTTCCTTTTCTGTCCTAACTCTCCAGTTTCGGTTCTAATTCTCGTGTTTTTCTCCAGTACCATCTAGACAGTCTTTTTGTAGCCTTTGCCAGCACCCATCAGCTCATCCTACCATGTGAGCCACAATGAAGTCCCTATTCTATTCCTGCAATGGGCTCACTCCTAGTGTTCATAGCAGAACTGAAAAGACTTCCAGATCAGCATTTCTCAACCTGCTTCTAGGTGTGTGACAAGAATATGATTTTTTTTTTTTTAATTTTACTTTTTCATATATTTTCTAGTTCTTGGCAATATCTCTAGATATATGAGCCAAAGATTTATTTGAAAGCAAATTTCTTCAGTCTCTCTGAAGTCTCTCCCTTGATTTCACTTTATTTTCAATAATTATCTTTTTAGGGTAATCAGGCATTGGAATGGGCTGCCCAGGAAAGTGGTGGATTCTCCATCCCTGGAGGTTTTTAAGATGAGACTGGATGTGGTACTTAGTGCCATGGTCTAGTAACCACAGTGGCAGTGGATCAAGTGTTGGACTTCATCTCATAGGTCTTTTCCAACACTGCTGATTCTATGATTCTAAGAAGACACATTATATACATACGTGAATATAGATATAGATGATATAGGTAAATAAACTTTGACCCTAAGCCCTAGTGCAAATTTGTGATTCAAGCAGAGACTTCAACGACTTTTATTTTTGTGTACTCAAAAGGGCACAATGAGACCCAAGTTATGATTGAAAATGGAAGGATTTTTTTCTACAGTAGGGCCCTGCAGCTTGCTGAAGCCAGCTGATACTTACAGTACATGGCTTTTTAAAATTTTTATTGCAGTAACAACAGCTCCATGCATAATGGTGGTTTACACTTGAATAAAGTATAATTGCAGATAATGGGTCTGTCAGCATGAACGGATTAGGGGTCTCAGCAGTTGTTCCATCACCACAGTGAAAATACTAATTTAAAATCCCGTTTCCTTTCCTTTGACCTTATGCCTCATTACTTTAATGGCGTTAAGAGTTAATTTCTGGCAGAGCACTTTATTTATTTATTTATTGTATTGCTTCGCTTGGTATATAATTTTTTTTTTTTTTTTTTTTTATAAAGGGGGTTTATATTTCATATGGAATTTGGCATTTTACAGTTTACTTCTAGGAAAGCTGGCTGTTTTTTACCAGTTTGAGGGCTGGCAGTGAGTAGGTGGTGGACGATTTGGGTAGTCACTTGAAATGTAAAGAGAATACAAAAACTTGAGGTCAAACTTGCAGAAAGAGAAAGATTAGAGATTCCTACCCTCATCTTTTCATAGTTTACCTCTTTTATAGGAACATATTATGAATTGAGCTTTTCAATGTCTATTCCACTATGTATTCAAATTTGCTATTTGTAAATATAGTGTGCATATTGTCTCATCACAATTATGTAGACTTACATTTTTTCACTTGGAGTCTCCTATTTAAACATATGAACTACGAATCATGCTTTTGGTTTCGTGTATAGTGGCTATTTGAAGACACTTTGCATAGAAATGAAGGAATTAGAATACACTCACAGAGATAGGATATTCCACAGCACATCCTATGAGTCCATTTAATGAGTCTCCATAGAGGAGAGGAAAGTTCAAGGGAAGTTTTTTACCATCTGCTGAGAAAAAGACGTTGCATTTTGTGGTTTGCCTCAGCTGCCTCTATCTCTTTTACTTTCCCTGCAGATTTGCGTGACTGAGTTCTGCCACCAGGTAAAGGAGTCACGGTGGCAGGAGGTCAGCACACTGTGCAATGTCAGAGATGAGGAGAAAGGGAGCAGATGGATCCCCTCTGAGACCCTGCAATGTTAAGAGTCTGAACCCCCAGCCGTACTGAAGGAGAAAAAGATAGTCTGTGCTTATCAGGTTGGAAAATGGAGACTCCCATGATGGTCAAACCTGGGAGCTAGTGGCCACAGGAGGATGGCTCCTGCTCCACCTGCAGATTTGCAACTGCAGAATAGGACCTGACAGGGACCTGGGAGCTGTGTCCAGTGAAGGATCAAATCCAGCTGAGACTAAGCCCTGCAGCAGCACCTTGATCCTGTTATAACGTTTAATCTGAATTAATTCACATAGATTGTTCATAAAAAAAAATTCTGTCAGTATTCTAACATACAGGAGCTTCAGAAAAATTGATCAGATTATAAAATAGCTAAATGAATATTTGACAAAAAAAGGAAGTTTGCTTTTTTAAAAAAAGAAATTCAGCTAGCATCTTTAAATTTAGTTTCCTAATATTAAAATCTGTATTAAGTTTAGAGAGGTTTTTATCTGAGTATGAACTAGAATATACTGAATGAAATGAAATCTAAACAGAGTCAAAGAGAATAGGGATGTAACTCCCTCCTTGTAATAAAAGTGAGCCAAAACAAGCATAGGAATTAAAAAATCCTTATTAAAACCTAGCCCCCTGAACATTTTTTTGAGTATTTTACTGGCTGATCTGCCTTTAAAGTTATAAAGTAAGGAATTTCACTGAAAGAAATTTCTCTATGGCTCCTAATTCTTTCCTGAGCCCAGGCAGTATTTGTCTCTGTCTTTTAGAGTTCCTGCCGAAACAAAAGACTGCTTCCTGATTCAGTACTCTTCTCTTACTCTGTCAGTAGGAGAGAAGAGACACAGAAAAACAACAAAGGCTAAAGGCAGCAGAAAAGAATTTCAGGAATGAAGGAAGCCCAGCCAGAGCAGAAAAAGATTGAGTCAAATTTCCAGTCAATGAAATGAAATGGAAAAGAGACGTAAGGAAAAGTGAATAACCACGGGCGAAATTGTGCTGCCTGGTGAAGTCAACCAAAGCTGCTTCTGAGAACATGATGAATGCTTAAGAACTGCAGGAATCAGTCCACAGATTGTCAGAACAGTTGAAACAAAGCTCATGGAGAGAAGAGAAAGAAAAAAACCTTAAGGAGATTGAAAGAAGCCTGAGGGAAACTTGAGGAAAGGTATGTCTAGAGAGAGAATCAGTAAAAGATGAAAATAGAAAAAGACAGGCCAGATTCTCAGCAGAGGCTGACAATTTAACCCATCTTCTGGGCTGTTCCTGTCAGACCTGTATGTTGAAGAGGGCTAAATAAATTATAGAATCATGACAAATGGTAAAATATATTACATTTAACACCAGTAGCAGGGTAAAACCTCTACAACTTTTCTGGAGTATTATTTCATGCCACATTTTATGAGGGGAATTATATTTAGTTTCTGTTATAAAAACATAACAAGTTGACATCTTTAGTTTTTTTCTTAGTATTAACTGAAAATTTTCCTGTAAAAGTATCAGAAAAAATTGAAATAATTTTCTTTTTAGCTTATTTCTGATTTACAGGCATGGTTTCTGTCCTCTTTACATGGTATTTCTATCAGTCACTTTTTCCACATTAGATCTGTTCCTATGTGATAATTTACTAATGCCACATGCACTGATGGTCTTTTTGTAAACATTGTATTTTTCATCAGTCGTTTGTTAAGATTAGGTAGACAAAAATTACTGTTGTAAACAGTTGTTCTAATGTTATGAACCTATGCGATTATACTAAATCCAATGGCTTCACATGGATCCATTTTATACCTATCATTCCAAGGATGAGGTATGTTAAATGTTACTTGGTTTGTAAGTTTTCTGGAGAGGAAGCCATATAACAAAACCATTCTGTAACAGTACCTGTGAAAGAGGAAAAATTTTCTTAAATGAGCAAATGCCTATTGTGAGTTTTAATGGGATTATGAAAAAATAATGATGAACTGTTCTAGGTATCCTAACAGAAAAGTTTAAATATGGTTTTGGAATCTAAGTTAGGTACGGTTATTTGAGGATGTTCTGAAATCCATTGAATTAAATAACAAAACCATCATCCAACCATTTAGATGCCTTGCATCAAGCATTTTTGCATAGGGACTAATTAGTCATAACTTCTGGAATCCGAGAACCTCTGAAAGTGACTGACTTATCTAGGCAGGAGTAAATAGGGATTATTGCATCTAATTTCAGGCACTCAGACATGACAATGATGCCATCAACAAAATATGACTTGCCATGTCAAAGGTCCAGTGCTATGCATCTCTACTTCCTACTAAGAATTCTTGGCTTTTGCCAAAAGCTCTGAACTGAATCCAGGAACTTAAGATACCAGAAGTAACTGAATTAATTTTTGTTTAGAGACTGAGACTTAATTAATCAATTAGTTAGGATAAATTAGCATAATTAGTGTTCATGAAGAAATATTCCATGTTTTCTGTGCATATGTATGTGTTATTCATGGAGAGCCTGTTGCATGATAAATGTTATTGTAGAGTGGTAGCTTGGTTGTTAGGTTGATATTCATGTGACAGTACTAAGGTTTCAATTATCTACTTGCATCAATCAATCTTTTCGTTTCCAACACTGTTGCCTGAAGTAATGTCACAGCTTTTCTGTCAGACAGGAGAACTTTGTGGGAAATGTTATTCATTACAGCTGCAAATCTGTCACTGCGCCTGGCATGGCTTGTTAATGACAACATTTATTTCAAAGAGTCGTGTTTTGCTTTGTTGCTGGAGAGTTGACTTTGTGATCACAAAATATAATGAAATGCCAAGAAGATGAAGTGAATGAAGTTTGCCAAAAATGTAGCTAAAGTGATTCAGATCTACTAAAAAAAATGCACACGCAAATACACTCTTTATATTTTGTTGAAAACATTTAATCACTTACTAGGAGCATGAACATGGGCAGAGTAAAAATGTTGGTCAGAATACAGTAAGTAGAGCAAGCATGCACAAACAGAAAGTTTGAGCTTCATTTGAGTTCTTCTGGAAAGAAAAGACTTTATAATGAATCTTTTAAAACAAATAAACAACTACAGCATCCAGCTCTTCTACTACTAATATTGAGATGTCATCCCTCTTCCTCATCTCTTCTTAAAGTACTGGTGCATTTTTCATATGAGAAGAGGCTGACAGCCGGGACTGTTTATCCTGCAGAAGAGACGCCTGGGGAGAAGTACATAAATCCCTGATGGAAGGGAATGAATAAGAGGGAGCCAGACACTTCTTGGTAGTGCCCACTGACAGGAAAAATGCACTGGGCAGAAATAACAAAAACAACAACAGAAAGAAATGGAAAATGTCATCAAAACACAAGGAAACACATCTTTACTGTAACTGTCAAGTGCTGGTTCTACAGAGAGGTTGTGGTGGTACTCAAAACTTAACAGTTTAAATTTAAGAGCACAGGCCTGTACAACCTTGCCTAGCTGACTGTCCTTGGGCAAGGGCGTTGGACCAGAAGACCTCCAACCTCAACTGTTCTGTGATTTATGCCTGTCTGGCAGTTTTCTGGAGGACTTGTCAGAATGGGAAACAGGTCTGGAAGGGGAAAAGCTTTAGGTAGTTTTTCTTCCCATGGAAACAGAAGTTGTGCCCATTACACACATCCTGAAGTTCCAGCTTTCTTGGAGCAGGAAGAATTTTCAGTTTATAATGGGACTTATGAGCCTACCATGTTTATGCTACTGCTGTGGAACTGTGGCGTGTACCTGAGATACTGGATCAATTATCTTTGCTTTTCACAGGAAGTGCTGTACTGACTGCTCCACAGGCATATGCTTAGACTGCAAACATCACAGGTCATCTTTCATTTGCCATATAAAATGCTACTGTCTACTGATGTGATGTAACTAAAACACCCTAATTCTTGAGAGATATGTTGTGTTGGCATCAAGGCAAAACCTGTCAAAGCAGGATACACTAGACAGGGACACAGTATCACCTTTTAGTGGAAATACAGTCAGGACACATGCCAAGAAATACTCATGTTGCTCTTTAATTTACTGATGTTGCTACACTTCCCGTTTGCTTGTTTCCTTCTCCAGTGGCATTTTTTTTTTTTTTTTTCCCTTGGACTGGCAGGTGTCCGTGGTGGAATCCAAATCTCTCCCATGTTCTGGAAAGTTCAGTTTCTCCGTTGATTCAGAATGACATCCACCCCTGTACTGGGTCTGGCTGGGATGGAGCCAACTTCCTTCATAGCAGCCCATATGGTGCTGCTCTTTGCACTTGTGGTTGAAACAGTGTTGCTAACGCACCAATGCTTTGGCTACTGCTGGACAGTGCTTGCACAGCATCAAGTCCCTCTCTCTTACCTCTTGGACCCCAAAGCAAGTAGGCTGGGAGTTCTCAAGAGGTTGTGAGGGGACATATCTGGGACACAACTGACCCCAACTGTATTCCTTACCCCATGACACTGTGCTCAGGCTGAGGGAAAAGAGGAGGAAGGGGGGACATTCATAGTTATCGTGTTTGTCTTTCCAAGAAACCATTCTGTGTACTGAGGCCATGCTTCCCACAAAGTGTCATGACATCCACCTGCAAATGGGAACAGTGAATGAATTGATTCTTTTCCTTTGCTTGTATAAGAGCTTCAGCTTTTCTTATTAAATTGTCATTATCTTGATCCATTATCTTGTCTTCCTTCTATTTTCTTTCCATCCTGTTGGAGAGGGGAGTAAGCCTGGGGCTGGGGAGGTTGTTTGGCTGCTGTTCAGGTTCAATCAACTACAGAAATGGTTTCCCTAATCAGAAAGAAGAACTAAAGTCCTTGAATCATATCATTGTTCTTTAAAACTTAAATTGACATTACACACAATTAATTTCTGTCCTTAGAAATATCGTTTGCAGTCAAAACGAAGCCAACCACTTAAAATTTAATGGTTCAGGATGCTGGAGGGCAGTTCTGTTTGGACCCTCTTTAATTTTAGTATCATGACAGTTCCAGCTCCTTGGCTGCTCTGTGCCTGTGTCCAGCTGTTCTTTCTGAGCAGAAACCCTGCAAATCCTAACAGGTTTTTTATTTTTTCAGGTCTATGGATCCACATTCAGGGAATGAACATCCTTATGTAAGAAAGTGGCTTTCTAGAAATAAAATATAGTCCTACCTTAGGGTTAAATGTCTATCAACAGTAGGTTGGAAAGCTTCAGATCAAAAACGTGTGCAAACACTAGTGCTTCTCCTTGTTTGCAGAATTATAATGCACACAATGGTTGAGGACACATCTCGTGTTTGGAAATAGTACCTCAGTACTATTAGTAATGATTGTGGATGCAACACAGGTCTAAAACTACTTGTGAATTTCAATTATTTTTTGAAAATTTCAAGTATACTCTCTCTCAGGGACTTTCAGAAAGATGTGATATCCTCGCTAGTAAGAGCTGAAAGTGACATAGAACAAAAAGAAAAAGAAGAAGAAAAATAAAATAAAGCCGATCGCTTTAGGAAGAGGCGAACACGCCTGTGGGTTCTTGGCTAATTTTGCTGAGTCTTTTATTGCATCAATGAAAAGGAACAGAGACCAGCGAGAACAAGAACCTTGAGGGGAAGCAGGCGAATTGCCCGGGAGGAGTGAGAACGAGGGTTTGTATAAGGTTGGGTAAGGAAGGTACTAGAACTTGGGTGGAGTTACACAAATATGGAAAGGGAAGGTTGGGCTAGCTCCGAACATGAGCAAAAAGAGGTTGGAACATTACAATTAAGGGGTGGTAACAGGCCAAATGAGGAACATCTGCATTGCAGGGGAAAACTAACCAATGGAAAAATAGGAATAAACTTTTTAAAATTATGAGGGATAAAATATATGAAACTGGGGTACAGAACATTCAAACATGCATTAACAATGCTACTACACAACATGCTTTAACTATAACAGTCCAAGAACAAGTAGAAACTGGATAACTGTGAGGTGTCTTTATGTATTCTACTTCTCGTATAACGCTTTTCTCCATCCGTTCCACTTTTCTTGAGGTATTTTGACATTCCCGACAATAAAAGAACTCTACATTGCCAAACACGTAGTTCTATTTCAGCCAGAAGGAAAATATGAATGTTAGCTATTCGCATACTGTGTTTCAAAGCACAGGTTAATGTAGTGTCAGTACATGTTAGTTGTAAACCAGTACACCAGCCGAGCGTGGATATGGAGAGAGTTATTAATTAAATGAATGAGGAAGAGGAAATTATCAGCAAATTGATGATTTTATCAGCTTTATGTATGTCCCAGTGCTATAGCAAGGGCATCCCTCCTGCTATTCTTCACATTGCTCTCTTTATGATACCACTGCTGGATAGGTGGAAGGACATTTCTCAGGACACAGAAACTTGTCAAGTATTCTTAGTGTAAACTGCAGACTTAAATATCAAAATGTGATCTTGCTACTAGAAAATGTGATCTTGCTCCTTAACTTTTTTTTCTTTTTTAATTTATATCTGATCATCTATTGCATATTTCCAAATCAGGAGAGAGAAAAAATACCACAAAACATTAAAAAAAAAAAAAAAATCACACAGATAAAAAAAAAAAGTGCAAAGATTTACAATCCAGGACAGTTAGAAAAATCTTAGAATATGAGTAACTCCTAGAAGTTTCTAGTACTTTGTCATAACCAGTAAAAGAAGCTATTTGACTTGAGAAATAAACTTTTGCTTACATTAGATTAGATTAGACTCGTTCTATTTCTCTGTGCAAAGCTGTTGTGTGGAGAGCAATCAATAAAATATAACTGTAATTTATGCTAGGCCTTGCCCTATGCCTTTACAGAAAAGTGTAAGGGCATCAGAGATAATAAATTTAATACATGAGCACAAGAAATACGAAAATATTTATATTCTGAGTATGCAGAAGGAAATTCCTTAAATGCTCTGTACCTGGGATAAGATAATCAGATGCAACCAAACCAATGAAAGTTCTTATTAATTACCTCATTGCTTGATTTCTTCTTTCTCCCTGATACCTCAAAGCAATATAGCATGTAACATTATTGATCTGTTTGTCATCTGAGAATGCTGTCTTGTGAGTTTTTGAGTTCTCAAAGCATTCCTTGTTAAATAAATAAATTATTAAAAATGGACAAGATGAATAATTACTGCTAGCTAGTTTACTAGGAGATAAACATGAACTTTGTATAGACATGCTGATTGTAATCCATCAAGCAGTGATTAAAGAGTAATACTGTTCATTATTCAGGGAGAATATTAAGGGCTTTTTTGAACTACAATTAAAATTCTTGAAACAGATCATAAAGAGATGTCATTTTCTATGTCTTTTCACTGAAATAAAAGTTTTGCAGGAAGATAGATGAGTGATGTACAAGTGGATGGCCTGTTGTATTCAGCCTCAGAATTCATCATACACGTAACTTAAAAGAAAAAAATGCTTATTCTATAAATAAATGTATCCTTAAAGGAAAAGTAAGTGTAATGGTAATCAAGATATAAAACAAAATTTTTGTGAATGAGCCAACAAAAGTATGCTTGTCTTCCAGTGGAGAAAACAGGGAATATTCTACAAAGAATATTGACTTTGAACAATTTTACATTTACTTTTGGAAGTATAATTAATTTTGTAGAGTCTATTTAAGAGACAGTCTTGTTTCTGATCCCAATTATTTATGGTTCAAATAAATACGTGTCTGACTAGATGGTACTTAATCTTAAATGAGAAACTGAATAATCAAGATGATTAAAATGTTAAACACACCAGCTGAAAATATTGGAACTGACTTTTATCTCAACTATAATTTTGATTCCTTTGTTCAATTTAAGTTCAATTTAATATGGAACTATTTAAAGGATTGTAAACAAATATTATACAATCCTTTTATTTCAGTAACAACATTGCTTCATAATTTCTTAAAAACTTTTTCATTGGATTTCTGAGAAGCAGCTGACTGGTGACCATGAGTTAAGCCCTGTCAAGCCAGTAATAAAGTCCTATGCTTTAAGGTTCTTCTCATGAAGATACAAACGGGGACATCTGTAAAGTAATGTATTCAGACAATTAACAAATCCATTACTACAATTCATGGATTATTGTTCCCTACATCAGGAATTGTGGAGAAGGGGAATGTGAACAGTAACAGTGTTGTTAAATACAGTCCAAGCCTCTAATTTAATTGACTATCTCTAGACCAGACTGGCAGCCAGCCTTCACAGAGAACAAAGGCACACTTTGACCATATCAGACACCTTGGAAAATGCACAATATTGTCCATTTTTGCCAGCTTTGCATTCTATCTCCTTACACTCAGAACAACCAAACTACTTCAACATGTTGGCTACCTCCTCTTCTTCTTTTTCCTGGTGTCCTTGTACTACATGTCATTTCCCATGGAATGGGCAGGATTGATCCCTCTTTGGACTTTTCAAATTCTCTTCTTAACAAGTTAGTGTTTTGTGCCCTTTAGTAAATTGCCCATTTCTCTAGGAAATTTATTACAAATTGATTTCACATCTTGTGGATGAGCTTGCCCCCCTGTTCATAGCTCAAACAAGCTCTCCCATTCTCTACTGGAAAATGCTGAAGGCATTCTGATAACTTCTTAGATGACTTAGACACTGGAATATAAAGTGCTTTGCTGATGCCTAGGGTATTTTCACAGACCTGTTCTTTCTTTCTTTAAAAAGGAAGAGATCTGTTCTTGAAGAAGAACAGATTTCTGTTCACAAATCTACGAATCAACATGGATTTATTTTCCAGACATTAAAAAAAATCCAGCATATCACCTTTACTCTGACTTGCAGTTCTGCCAACCCAAACTTCATTTCCACGCTTGTAGCATGTTAAAATACACATCCAAAAACATAAAGTTATATTTCTCTCTGTGATTGCAAATAGTGTATTTAGCAAGCTGAGAAACAACTTTTCTGTTAACAACACAAATACATATGACTAAATAATCTGATGGCTTGATACCAATTTTCTCAACTCCTACTGAACTTTATGATTCTTGTTTCTTAGATAAACAGGAAGCTAAGAAATATATCAAAACGATGAAACTGTTTCTAGTTATTCTATTTCTAATGTATGCGATTTTCTTTTTTGACATATTAGCCCAAGAAATTTCATCTTCTAAAGGGTCACTTTTGCCTCAACCTGACTTTGTGGATAGCATAAGGATGAAATTATGGTTAATTTTTTACTGTGAGGAATTGAGTTACTCCAGTCAACTGAAAACACAGATTAAATGGAAATGAAAGAAAGCGGCACACAGTTTACACATGTCACCTGGGTCTACCTGGGCTTGTTATCTCTACAAAATGTGAGCAGCTCTACAAGCGTGTTCAAGTATGTCCCTGTTGTAGAAATTCTGCCCTTAAAGTACTGAGGCCTTCTCTGCACGTTACTGTAGGTGGCCTATACAGCACATTTCCTCAGTGTGGTTTTTCATGCAATTTACTATTCCTCTAAACCATGAACACCCTTCTTCTGCCCCATATATCATTTTTATGGCCTGAAAGAGTCCCCAGACTATCTTTCTAGGATGTTGCCTACCTGGCAAGTACGAGCATCTTCCTACCTCAGAAGAAAAATGTTATTCACCAATATGCAGAGTCTTTAGATGTCGACTCTCTCCTGGGAGTGTCCTACTCTGGAATCTGCTGCTCCACTCCAGCCTCCCTTCTTAAGGTAACACAATCCCTCCTCAGCACAAGAGTCTGCTTCTGGCCTATATGTCTGTCCCAAAGAGCCTCTCAGTTTTCCTCTAAAGACAGTGAACAAGCACACAGACATCAGGTGGTGCAATTAGTGGAAAAGTCCTCTGATCTGTGACCTTATTCAGTGGCAATACTTTGGCTCTGGCTATCCAGCTACCTGGATGTGTGGATCGGCTGCATGGTATTTCCAGAGTTGCATTGTTTTGTTTATGTTATGCATGATCATACAGTATGTTATAATTTTCATTAATTGTGCTATGGAGCATGCTTTTAGGTTGTTATTGACCACCTTTATTTAGACAAGCAAACATGATTGACATGACAATCTAATAGCTATGATCTTGATTTTTTGTGTATTGTAGCTTTCCACTTCTAAGAGCTTGTTGTCTTCACTATGTTTTGAACCACACTAAACACGGGACAAAGTCTCTGAAAAAAAAAAAAAAAGAAAAAAAAGAGCTAAATTAGAATAACTGGAGTGAAAAACTATAACTGCTGCTTGCAAATTGAGAGTTTATTAGGAATTTTCATTACAAAAATGAGAGCTAAATAGCCCTAGAATTAGCCATGGAAAGCATAAGAAATGCTACATAGATCATAGGAGTGCAATGTGCTTTTTCCAGATGGTTAAATCATATCCCCATTCTCTAGAAAAATGGACTTGCTCTTAGAAAATGTTGTTTGCTACAAGAAATAATCTTAGGTCTAGTGACTTTTTTTCATACACTAAAACTGGTTATGCATAAGAAACCCACTTAAATCACATGAGCCTTACTAAAAGTGTAAGGCAATGAAAGATCAATATGAAGTTGTCTTCCTCAGGTTTTTTATAAATAATTACTCAATAGTTCCAAAGTAATAGATTATTGAATAGTTCCTTGACAATGTTTTCATTAATATCATTCAGATCGTTGAAGTTTCTTGTATTAACCTCTCTGGAATACTTCATATATTTCGTGAAAAAAAAAAAATAGGCTGAATCCAAAAATAATCATTCACAAAAATATTCCCCTTTTCACTCCACACTTTCAACACTTATAAAGTTTTTAGTGTTTTAGAAAAAAAAAAAGTCTCTTGTTACTAATCTGGATTTCTCTAGTTTCAAATTGTGGACATGAGATCTTTATACAGCAGATATGGTAAGCAGGAGAAGTAGACAGTGATTCCCCAACCCTGATCTCTATATATAGAGTAATAAAATCAGCTGTTAGATTAGTATTTGAAAAATGAAAGAGTCGTGACTATTTTCTGGTCATTCTGACTTTTCTGAGATTTTCTTCTAAAACTTCAGTTTATGAACACAACATCCTTAGCTACGGACATCAAGTCTGGAGGTAACCAAAAGACAAGATGTGATGTCAGAAATGGAAGGTATATAACTTAATTTCTGTTTTTTATGATTCTGTTTACATGTTCAGGTGTTACATTAGTCTTTTAGATTTTACTCTTTGAAGATTTTTTTGTCTGTTGATGAGAAACATTGAAATTTCTCAGCAATTTTCAGAAGTCTTTAAGTACAGTTAGTAATCTTATTCCTAGGTATATGGCCCTGCATTTTCTTATATTGATACACATGCTTAGTAAGAAATTTATTAAGAAATTTCTGTTCTTCCATACCATTGGCGTGGCTTTATTATTTATGACCATAAATGTTACTGCTTGCCAACTTGACCACAAAGAAGTGTACAGTTTTTCTCAGATGGTTGAAAAAAAATATAATTAATCAATCTTTCCTGAAAAGTTATAAACTTTCTATCATTTACATTTATTTTTAAAGATGTGTTGGCCTGTTTTAAATTAATTTACTATTTAATCCATGCCCCATTAATAATATTATATTAATTTTGGATACCAACTAAAATTGCACAGTTGCTGCAGCATATTAAATTAAAACTGGTTCTTTTATCAGCCTCTTTACAAATCTAAAAAAAACCCCATATTATGTTATTTAGACAAGATTTGATTGATATCAATTAAATTATTATCTTACTTCAGTTTTTAAATTAATTGAGCTTCATACCAATTGTTCCATCCTGCTGCCTATAAATGATGCTATATGACAGGATTATAATTACTTGAGTTGCTATGTAGCCTCTTAAAATACTGGGGAAAAATTAGCTTAGTTCAACTCCTCTGGAATTTCCTCAGTATTCCAAGATTTCTTATAAATTAACATTAGTTTCCAAAGATCTTTCAGCTCTTTTAAAATCTTAGTTGTAAAAGTTTAAGTTAATTATCTGGTATTTGGGGGTGGGGAAGCACATATGCCCTAGGGAGTCCTTAAACTTTCCAAGAGTTCTTGCATTTCAAAAATCCTGTGCATTAGTTATATATTCTTCCATTGGGGCTTTATTTTTAGAACTATTTCCATAATACTGGTAGTTAGCAAATGATTTCCTAATAAATTAGCCTTGCCTTTTAATTTCCGATTTTCTCCTTAATTTAGAATTTCTACTTAATTTAGTACAGTTCTTAGCCATAAATCAGGGTGTTGGTGCATAATTTAGCTCTAATGTACCACATTGTTCACAGGGCCTTGACTGCTGTAACGAGTGCCCCTACTGAGTGAATAGCAATGAGCTTACAAACTCAGGCTGAGACTTTTGTGGGGTCTGCTTGTCAAATTTCACTGAATGCCCTGGCAGTTTGATGTAGCTCTTCCTCTATTGCCTTCATTTCCCGTCATAGCTGAAAAATAAGTTGAACCTCTAAGGTTGTTGGTTGTCTTGCTATGTCCAGAAAAATATATGTTTCCCACAAGAAGGAATGCATATATTCATTGTCACTTTTTTCTATTTTCTTTTTAGTTCTTTTCTCAGTAGTGGGCATGCATGACAGGGGAGATTCCCAAAATAGGAGCCATGGCATGCAGCTAAATATTGCACGGGGTGATGTGCTTTTCGAGGAAAAGCGGGTGAACTGTTGTGCAGTGATTTACAACAGCTGAAGAATTTTTTGTGGAACATCACTGGTAATTGTGGTGTTGGTCAGAAGTTACCCAAGGTTTAGTTTTAAGAATTTGTAAAGAGGAAACAAATCAGAAAGCTAAAATTTTCTTGTAAATGGAAGAGAGCCACAACAAATGTGTTCTATAAAATTATCATAGAATCATAGAATCACAATATTTTGTGCTGGAACGGACCTTAAGATCACCTAGTTCCAACATCCATGACATGGGAAGGGGCACCTTCCGCTAGACAAGGTTGACTGAAGCCCTATTCAAACAATGTAAAAAGAATTAGCATTACTTTTTTGGTTAGGATATACCTGCTAAGATTTTAGTTTCATTCTATGCATCTGTTGTTATGTGCTTATTAAGAAAAAGGAAGTTATGTTTTTCCTTTTGAATTTAGACAATGTGAAATGTTTCTAGCATATGTATGACTTAAAAGAAATCTTGTCAGCACATGGAATATTTTCTCTGTTTCATGCAGAGTGACTTGGATTGGTAGGATTAATTACCCTAAGGGTGACCATGATAGAATAGTACTATGACCTTAATGATCAGTTTATAAACTCCTCTACACTATGAGCTAAAGAAAGCTTTCATTTTCACATATGGTAGTTTCAGAGCCATTTTAGATGTAAAATAAAATCGTGGAGAATCCCAGCTGATATACATATACTTTGTTTTTCTTATTCCTGTTTATATATGTGCAAATACTGATGTTTCTATTATGCAAGGCATGTGTTATTACTGCACGTATTTTCAGTAGTAATATTTTATCCTTTGAGGTTGGTGTATAGCAGAAAGCTCATCAGTCCAAAAAAAGTGAGATTGTTAAACAAATCTCTATCTGTACCTGTTATAGCTCAGATGATGTTTTCTCTTCAGCATGTCCAACTGTCACTGTATGTCATGACATTTCAGGCTTACGGAACACCCAACACTGTCACTACAAGGTACTTTTTCTCCCTCATGCGTCACATCAAATAGCTGTGGTGGGAAAAAAACAAATCATGGTGCTGCAAGACTGCTAGTGCAGTGCTGCGCTCTCAGGGATGGAGTGCCTGCTAGATCAAGTGGCCTATGATGTTAATGTCTCTGGGACAGTGGAACAGATTTATAGGTAACTTCGCAGTACCCTAGGTCCCTTCCTGCCCCCATCTTACCCACCTAAAAACCTGAGTGTAAACTTTCAATTTGTAGAATATCAGTCCCTATAGACCACGTTGCAAATTTCTCTGTTGCTTGCTTAAAACTATAGTCACCTTCCTGTTTTATTCAGTGGATCTGAAACATTTAAGATTTTTTTGGGACAGAAAATATTTATATGACTCTTTTGGTGCAGATATGAACAGTTTCTTAGGTATTTTCAATGTCTGAAATGAGTTTTCTTGGAGATACAAAAGATACTAAGGAGACATTATTTTTTTTTTTACCATTGGCCCATAGTGAGAAAAAATGTGACAAACCCTAAGTTTAAACATTTTCGTTGTGGGTAATGAGAAATGTTCTTGTGTAATACATTGGGAAGTGAGAGATGCAAAAAATATGTGAGAGTAAAAAATATACATAAGGGTAGACTTAACTTTCCTGTTCTTATTGAAGACCACCACAAGCTAACCATCTTGCCTTGTCTTGAAAAAGCATTTTTTTCAGAATTAGGGAAATGAGGGCAAATATTTTAAATATAGGTCTCCGAGATCTATTATTACGCTTAGAACTGTGGGCTTCCAAGGAATATTAAATATTCTATGCTTTTGTGCTTTGCCCCTGAAAAGAGCATGTCAATTGTCACACTCAGCCCAAAGGCAGAACACAGCTTCTCCTCCCTAGGTGGGGATCTGTCTAGGACAAACCCACTGTCATATTCTCTTTGAGCAGGGGTAAACAAAAGTTGTGGGGCCTGATCCAAGCAAAGCACACCAAACCTGATTAAAAGACTCCACACAGACTTTAGATCAAACCTTTCATCTCCAGAATGATATGTAGGGTCCATTGAATAGCACTAATGTCATTTGAAAAAGAAAATAAATGTTGTTTCCATCAGGTTAAGGAAAACGTTCTACTAGCGTTGATCTTGATAGCGTCGGTGGTGCCAAATGGGGCTGCACAGATGTATCACTTGGTTTGAACTAGACACAAGTGAAGCAAATAAGGTGTGATTAGTACTGTTGCCAGAATAATTCATTCTTGTGAAGAATCAATTGATCTTTTTTAGTTTTATTTCTATTTCTCTTTTTCTTTTTTTTTTTTTTTCCTTATGTTGGAAAGTAACTAAACTCGTACCACAATCTGATAGCTTAACATATAAAAAGGAAAGATCATTTTCCTTGGTATGTTGTCTTCAGATGTGTAGAACTAAAAAAACCCATTAAAACTGAAACAGCTCCTGTTAATTCTTTGAACTTGCGAGAGACAATTTTCTTCTAAGCCTCTAAATTAGATATTATAATTTCTCAAATTGTCAGGAAGGAAAAAGAGAACAGAATCTCAGTCATTGTGAAGTTGTCAATATACTTTTGTTATTTTTATTTTTTTTTCTCATTATAGCAATTACATTTACAATATATATTTATTTTCTTGATAAGTGCTGAGGGAACTATTTGACTGCCTAACAGGTTTTGAGAAAACCTAAACATTTCAGGATTTTTTTGCATGTATGAACTTTCATATTTCCATTGCAGTCTCCCTGATACAATTGCTTAACATAATGACAAAATTTTCTAAATATTATTTTTCTAAAGAGAGTTCATCTATTTAAAATAATATGCTGCTGTCACTGATTCTATTTGTTTGTTTCATGATAATTACACTTTTTATTATACGTTTTGTGCAAGAAAGTAGAATCTATTTTGAAGGAAAATGAAAGCAAAGTTATTCTGGAGAATGTGTACATGGATTTAATGATATACTTTACTGATCAAGAAGCAATCTCTTAACAGGGAAGGAGTAATTATGGTTTTTCAGTGCTGCCACAGTTACTCCTGTCTGAGAGAACAGGTTGAACCAATGAATGGATAATGAAGACAAGCAATAGGCATAGAACCTTATGCTTCGTCAACATGCATTAGCTGCACTGCTGAAAGGTGATGTAACGTAAGAGGAATAAAAAATTGCCACCCAGGCTTAAGGCAATATTGTCCCTATCAGAGGCATCTAACTGCCTGTGGGTTTGCCCTGTGTAACTCCCAGTGAAGGACTAGCTGAGAAATAATGGAGTGCTGCTTATGGGTAAGTGCATTATGTACATAAAAGGGGAGAAGGTGGAATATAAATGAGTGTATTCCTTTTCCCCATCACCCACTGTAAGCAAAAGTGTTTTGGCTAAAGGGATGTTTACTGTGATTTAGCAGCACCAGGAAGTAGGGATTGACCTGAACATAGCAGCAACTCTCAGGCTTCAGCACTTTTGTTAATCATATAAAAGCCTAAGGATGATTTGGGAACTAAAATTTAAGCTTCAGGGTTTGAAAGCTTTGACTGTAGGGTGTCTTAGCTCCGGGACTGGGACTGAGCATAATGAGCTGAGAAGGGACAAGCAGCAAACCCAACATTTAGAGCAAAGCCTTCTGTTTGGGGCTGGGGTACCTATAGCTCCTGCCAACTGCCTGTCTGTCCGAGCCTCTTCTCACCCAAGAAGTAGCATTGGCTTACAAGCTCCAGTGCAAGTTTGCTGCTTGAATGAAGTAACTTCTAATAACTGGGTATCCATTTTATCCCTTTGTCTTTTGGTTTATTTCCAGTTACACAGGCCAGTACTTGAATAATGATACATTTTCAGGCTAATGTTCAGGTATACACTGGTATATCACCACATTTCCTCAAACATTCCTCAAACATCTAGGTAATTACTGCATTCTCAGGTAGCTGTTACTAGGGAGTGTGAATAGGAGAAAATGTGCTGAGAGAAAATTGCTTAAACATAGGTCTGCCTGTGCTGAGGCAGAACTGAGCTAATAATGGCTCAATGCTATTTTGTGCAGTGCTTGTACAATGAAGCATCAGCTTATCTTGGAGCTTAAGATGTGACTATGACATCAGTAATGTTCAATTACATTACTGTAGTAGCATTGTTTTTATAATGGCTTTTAACCTGTGATTTAATTTTAGGCTTTTCAAGATGTTAATTCTTTACTTTTGCTTGGTGCCTACAATCTCCACATTGAATTTTATGCACTGGGAATAAGGCGTTTTCAGAGAGTGGTTCTTGTATTCATTTCTTAACTACTTGAGCTTTTGTCCTTTTATTATAATGGTATCAGATGAGCTTGGAATATTTGTTACTTTTTTGAAAACTACTTTTTATTTTTCTGCTGAAAGGAGTTTCCTGTTAATCATTTTTGCTGGTTTACACCTCAATCTACCTAGATTTTTGACTTGTTTGACCTGAGCAGAATATTGTACAAGTAATTATTGTCCACATTATATGAATCAGCAATTTGAAGCATTTTTGAGCTATCATGTAAAGATGACAATAATTCAGAACTGTGTGACTTCTGTCACCCACCCGAGATAAGAAATCTCTATTTCTGAACCAGACAGCCCTGTGCTCCCATACTGGCTGGGGAAGGGTAGGTGATATTTGTCTGACATCTGAGACAAGTGATGTTTTTACAGGGAATACTCTGTAATGCTCAGGTTCATAACAACCTTTTCATCGATCCAGATAGTGCTTTCCTGTTTCAGCATATGCTAATGTGAAGGGATAATATTTTATTTGCTGTGTGTAAGAGAAAACACAACTGAATTATGGAATTTTAATGTTATATTATGAGCACATGTAGAAAGTCTTGCAAAAAAATGTAATCTGGAAAAGTCATTAGTGTATCTAATTAAAAAAAAAAGCATAATCACAGTATTATATTATTTTCATCCTTTTGTGTCTATGTATTGCAACTATGCATTTTTTTAAAGGCATGGAGAGACTAATTTTTCCACATGAGCCACAGAGTTATGTGTAAATAACCTGGCAAGTTGCCATAGCTATGAAATGACTGAAGCCCTGACATTTTACTGTACCTGCTTTTAGCATTCTGCTTATAGAGAACTATAAACCTGTACAAAAGAAAGGGAAAGCTGACAGAATACCCTCAGTTACAGCTCTAGAGAAAAAATTACTTCAGGAAAGCCATTTTGGAGAACCATTTCAAAGGAACAGAGGAGGCACAAAAATGATATCTCTCTGCTTTCTGCTTTACAGTAAAACTGCCTACTATTTCATTCTGTCCAATTCTCTTGGTCTGTTTGTATTTTTTAGACTGAGTCTATTTCTTCAATATGAAGCAGCAAACAAGGAAAAATGGCAAAAGAATAGGTATAAATAAGTGAACAGTCCATCTTTAAAGAGCTGCCTTCTTTATGGGAACTTAGCTGTAGTCTTTAATGGAGAACAGAGCTGAAGAAAATAGATCCATACTGCAGCTGAAATAGGAGCTGAAGTAAACCATTTCTACTGAAAATTAATTTCCAGACACTCAAATTAGGTACTACAATGTAGTACCTAATTATTATCAGACAGGGTTTTTTCTAATTTTTATTTTCCTAATGGGACTAACATTATTTTTTCTCTCCCTCTTTTTTGTCTGTCTTGGTGCATATGTGTGCACACACATTCACATGCAGAGCCTTCTGAAAGAATATTAAAGCACTTAATAATGCCTAGATAATGGAAATATTTATTACTCTGCAATAATAGCATATAATGGGTCTACCCAAATTCCTGAACATATAGTGCCATATGCTGTAGAAACAGAATAAAATGCATTTTTACACCTCCAACACTTTAAAATACAAGTAAATAACTTGTGAGTCAAATATACTGTTTTTTGCTGAAAACAGATGAGTGCAACTTGGACAACTCTTCCATCTGAAGTTTGTATTTATGGTAGTTTTTCAGACAAGGGTTCCAGTTGTACAGACTGTAGAATTACACTGGAAGGAACAGATCATCTATGACCAGTTGGAATGAAATAGTTGGAAAACTTAATCAGGAATTAAAAATCAAGTGAAAAATAGGATATCATCCATAGATTTGTAAGGAAGAGGAGGCTATTGACAACTATAGAAACTATAGACAGGTAGTCAAGGTTTGGCTACGAATCAAAATGTATTTAAACCAAGCTACAGAGAGATGAACCCTTGGGAATCCTCAACTACATTTTATAATGCTACAGCATGCAAAGCACTCATCAGTGCTAATGAAGGATTAAGGACAACATAGTCTCTCTTGCAAACCAGTTCTTGCTTACAGTAAGATTAAAAGCAACTGTTATTTAGGAAGTCTACTGTAATTTTAAGAGCAATTCATGAAAAACATGTTAGGATCTTGAATGTGAGAATTCAGAAATTTAATATTAAGATGAAAAAGGCAGTACCAGAGGGTAGAACATTTCTCATTCATCATAACTTAGTATCTAACATATTTAAATAAGATTAGAGGAGGTGTAATCAGATAAAAGACAGAATCATTCACTGACTGCATTACTTAGAAGAATGTATTTTCCCCCCTAATACCTTCATATACAACATATTTTTAAGACACAAATGAAGAAAATGTAAAAATGATTATACAAAAGAGAGTATGTTTTATGTGATTTCACTAAAAGACACCCAATGTATTTCCCTAGTGCCACAGTCTATACTGCTGTTCTGTGACTATACTCTCCTGGAAGATCATAGGTACTGAATGAAACACTTTTCTGTGGCTGTGTGACTAGAAATACAGACTGCCTGACACTGCCTAAGACCTTTTGTTTTAACAACACAATCTTTTTCTCCCTCTGATCTAGAGACATCATACAAGATCAAAAGACAAGCTGTGAACTACTTGATGTAACCTGTGCCTCTGGATGTTTGACTCACTTTTTTGCTTGCCTGGCAGCCCACGGTGTTCAGAGCTCATGGGCTGCAGGAGTGACCCACCAGCAGGGGTGTCATGTTTGCTATAAATTCTCATCAGGCTGAACAAAGACCCCAGACCCAGTGTCAGGAACCCTTATGTTTTTATTCTACACTCACCGTAACTCCAGCAACCAGCCCATTGCTTAGACTGAAAAGGTGTTGGATAACAAGCCCTTAATTTTGTACAGTACACTTTAATAAGTTCTCAGCTCCTGCAACAAAGTCCTCCAAAGGTGCTGGCTCACAAGGCACAACACACCATTACAGAAAGGCTCTGGTTTACAAGCCCCAACACACCTCCACAGTCTCCCCACTCCCACAACAAAGTTCAGTAGGGAGTATGGGGTAGAATATGATAGCCTTGCTTTGCCCAGGCAAAGAAAGAGAAGAAGAAAAAGAATGTCACCAGCCCTTAGATCCTGCATTGTTCCTGCCGTGTGGGTGGTTGGCAGCTGGGCTTGGGAGACAAAGAAAGTGAAAGAGAGGAAAAATGAGACAGGAGAAAGAGAAAAGAAAGAGATCCAGGGAAAAGAGCAAGGGAAGGGGTAGTCAGTCTGGTCTCTTTTATAGTTAACCTGGTGCACGCCTCTTATGCAAACTAGATTTTTCACACTGTTCTGTTTGTACATGGACAGTCAGCCCTTCTCCAGGAAGTGAGGTGGGAGGACGTGACTGAGCATGAATGTCAAGGCAGAGCAGAAAGTTGTCTCAGAACAGCACTGCTCCACTTCCATGAGACCCTCTCATCTGACCACTTTTCCTGTAGCAATACTCAGAATGTCTGAGGCAAAACATGCTTAGGTCTTGGCCTCTACGGTGAGCAATGCAAAAGGGAGTGAGTGATCCCAGAGGTGGGGAAGATGCTCCTATGTTATCAAGGTCTTAAGAAGAGACAGTTTAAGTCGCAATTTAAGGGAGAAGTTTTTTTCCATTTTTCTGATGAAATCATTTTAGTCTCTACTCCACATTAGGTAAAAGAGACATCAGGTCTTAGCCAATAATCTTTAAATAATCTCTGTATTATACATCCCTATTTTGAGACTTTTTTCTAAAATTAGTTTAAACCTTTTTGGTGTATTTAATTAAAAATATTGTTATCCTTTTAGCTAGACATCATTCAGAAAGAGGGACACTGAGAAACAAAGAGTAGAATCCTTTAGAAGTAAATTTCATCTTGAATACTGAATTTTTCACACTGATTCTTGAAGTGGCAAACACTTCACATTGTGCTTCAGCAACACAAAAAGCATGCCTATTGCATTCAAATCTGTATATACTACTCCAAAGCTACTTAGTAATGCAATTGGTAGCAAGGTCAAAGCTATCATTACAGCAAATTATATTTCTAAATAATTTTCAAATATCAAAATATTTAAAATAAATATTTAAATTGTGTAGTTGGTGGGGTTTTATTTCAGGAAACTTCCTGAAGTGAATAAAAATAAAGACAGAATTGGCAAAAAATTTGATTTTCTTCAGTCACAAAGAGGAAACTTTTTCAAATTTGATATGTCAGCATCTTGGAATCCTATTTCTGTGCCTGCAAAGGCAAAACAATGAACACAACTCAGTGTATGTTTTTTTTTTGTTTTCTTTCCAGGAATTGTATTCAAAATAGTGATATGGGTAAAGCATATCTGGTTTTTCAAATCTGGTGCATTACTGCTCATTTTCTAGATGTTCATTAGAGTTCATCAATGCAAGCAGTCTCCCTCCACTTGTGGAATACGTGTAAATATTTTGCTTATACCTGTTGAATACAAACATGTCACATAAATACATTTTCTGGTGGCGAAGGTAACTCTGATAGTAGTTAAATCTTCTTTGGTTATTCCCCATTCTACGTAATAACCCAATAATTTGAGTTATCAGACTTTTTAGATGAACAAAATGTATACTCTGGAGTCCATTGACTTCAAATAGAATCTTGCAAATTGAGCCTGAGACATAATGATGTATTCAGAAAGAATATAAATAGTAGGTTAGTCAATCCTCAGTGAATACCATGAATAATTTAACTTGCACCCATTACTATTCAATGTGACCCATATATTATCTCTCAGGTACCAATCAGAAAGAAAAATGTTGCTTCCATTAAATTTCATAATAGACACTGTCATTCTCTTTCTTATTCCGCTTTAGAGGAGTAATCCAAAGCAGACTAAAGTTGCTACTAATTTGTCAGTATCACATTTTCACTTTTTTATTGTCTACAAACAGAATAGTAAGGAAACAGTAAGAAAAAGAAAAAGAAAAAAATTCCAAGTGACATACTGAAAATACACACACACAAAGATTATAATATTTTCTCCTTCTTAAAAATATAACAACTTTTATAACCTTTTAGGAATATACCACCTACTTCCCATTTGCTTTTACAGGGAAAATTTATCTTTGTTTTAATGAGATCTCAGTTGAAAACTCAGTCCTAAGTTTTGGCTTATTCCTTACACTTTTAATCGTAAACATGCACCCAAAAGATTTTACTTGCTCAGAAATGAATACAGCATTCATGAATGCAAAGCTGTTAATGGGAAAAGGGAAACAATAATTTGGTATATTATTATACCAAAATTATATATTAGTAATTTGGTGCACTGGTATTATAACTGCAGCAAAAGTATTGGAAAGAGCATCTTGAGTAGATTTGAATATAAAAGAAGGTTTGTAGTGAAAATCAATATGATATATTAACTATTATCCAGAAATTTAATCTTAAGAAGTAAACGCTGGTGAGAAAAGTAAGATATTACTTATTTTAAAGACCCAAAACCTTATTTTGGGCTGTTATTGAATTAATACTGATAAGACTACAGTGAAGTAAATGTATACTATGAGAGTATTATTATTAATTAATTAATAAGAAACAATAATAATATCAACAATACTAATATATGGTATGTGATCCCAGAAAACAAAAAAATTCTAGGAAATATTTCCAAGGATATTTTAATAGTATCTTCACATGTATATTTCATTATTTATATGCTGGGTTCCTGTTTACAGTGTATTTTTCTTTATTTAGATCCTTTTCATGAATGAGGCCACAGGACCTTGTCTGCTCTTACTCAGAACAATAGTATAATAACATTTTGAAGAATTGGACCTTCTCAAACACTGTGGAAATGTAAACAAGTATATAAATCTCCCAGCAAGTCCTAAAAGGCAGTTTTTGAAAGGGTCAGGACCTAAAAAGTGTTAAAACTACTCATTATGTTTTGGGTTTTGTCAGGGTACTTTCCCTTGCTCTTTTGTTCTCCTTACAGGTTCCATTTCTGAGAGCTGACTCTTATGGTGAAAAAGGGTGGTCAAAACTGAGAAAATATCACAGTTCAGAAAACAGGGAAATGATTGCTAATGACATTAGAATGTTTGTAAAGCTACTGACTTTGATCACCACAGAGGTTTCTGTCCACAGAAGTGGAAGATAGTTCAGTCTTAGTGCCGTCACCACTTCCCTGGGGAGCCTGTTCCAGTGCCCGACAACCCTCTGGGTAAAGAGCCTTTTTCTAATATCCAACCTAAACTGTCCCTGACACAGCTTTTAGCCTTTCTGTTGGGTTCTGTCACTGGCCACCAGAGAAAGGAGATCAGTGCCTGCCTCTTCTCTTCCCCTTGTGAGGAAGATGTAGAATGCAATGAGGTCTCCCCTCATTCTCCTCCAGTGATCTCAGCCACTTCTCATATGGCTTCCCACCTAGACTCTTCCCCATCTCTGTACATCCCCTTTGGATGCCCTCTAATAGTTTTGTATCTTTTTTTGCATTGTAGTGTCCAAAACTGTGCACAGTACTCGAGGCTGCACCAATGCAGAGCAGAGAGGGACAATCCCTTCCCTCAGCCGGCTGGTGATGCTTTGCCTGATGCCCCCCAGGACACGGTTGTCCCTCCTGGCTGCCAGGGCACTGCTGACTCCTATTCAACTTGCCATTGACCAGGACCCTCAGGTCCCCTTCTGCTGCACAGCTTTGCAACATCTCATTCCCCAGTCTGTATGAAGAACATACAGGGTTGCCCCCTCCCAGGTGCAGAATCCAACACTGATTAAACACAATGAACATAAGGATTAAACACAATGAACACAATTTTTAATGTGAAAATTCTGATGAGGTATATTCTTTCACCATGAATGGGATCAAATACTAGAACAGATTGTCCAAAGCTGCTGTGAAATCTGCAATCTCCCTCCCTGCCTATATTCAAAACTATCTGTTGTGAGCAGGATATTGGACCAGCTGACCTCCAGAAATAATAAATTGTTCTGTGTTTCCAAGAATCTGTGATTAACATTTTATTTAACTGACTGCTTAGATTTGTACATGTTGCAGGTAGGTATATAGTAGTTTGGCATATACCAGAATGAAGAGATTACATCAGAGCGGATACAATGAAAGCTACATTGCTCAAGCACATGTTATAATATTGCAATCAATCCCATATTTGCTATCACAATGATATGTTGCTTACAAATCAAGCATATAGTTCAACTGGTATTTTAACTTCAGTGAATCACATTGTTCTAATACGGTTAACTCTAAACAAGCCTTTAGTTTCTTACTATAAACTTTTCGTATTTGGCAATTCTACATTTTTTGTGATTGCTTCTTTTGGTTATTTAGGACCTTTGAGGAATAATTCTAGCTATCTTCTTTACACAAAACGGCTCAGAACCTGAAGCAGAAGTCTCTAATATGTAAAGAAATTTCCTGAGGTAGATTCTCAAAAAGATAAGAGTGAAAGGGGAAGAGTAGCATGTTTCAACTCTCCTCCTACTGATAATCAAAATACCTAGTAAGAGAGCAGGAAACATGGAAAAATAAACCCCTTAGAAATACAGAATAAGCCAGAAACATTCAGTGAACAGGGAGCTTTCTTCCTGGCAGGAGCAGACATACCTTTCTCAAATCAGGGAACGGAGCACTGAGGGCTGTATGAGCATCTTTATCGTAAATTAACAGCAGGGACTGAATCAACAAATCATAACGTGATCACCTACATTGAAGGATAAATTTTCATTACACTGACTTTTATCCTCTCTGTAGAACAGGCACGAGGAAAACTAGGCAGTGGAAAGAAAGGTCATCTTCCTTTTCTAATTCCTGAAAAGATAATACTGTGATAGATGAGAAATCTCCTCCCAAAGAGGAAGGTGAAAGCACTGACAGGGGAGTCTAGTGGGATGCCTACAACAGAGTGGTTGTCACATTTCACTTTTCACTATTCAGCTATTCCATGGTTTTTTTCAATCTCTAGTTGGCTCTGGGATTTTGCCAGTAAAATTTATTGACTACAGTAGCTGTTGGCAGGTAAGAAGAAACACTAACTCCATACCCCCTTTCTTTCCTCTCTTCTTGCATCTCTAGTATGTGCTGATTTTCTGTCCTTTCCCTCCATTCTTACCATGAAGAACCATCACAAGTGTAGCCAGAAACATTCTGGAAACAAATCAAAAGGAACTCCAACACAATTCATACTGCAATGAAAGGCAAGGTTGCTACTTTATGCTTAGTGTTAACAGATTTACGGTGGCTTTTTGGGATGACAGATGACTTCACTGACCAAAGCAACCAGATTTCAAGTCAGGCCAGTAAAGGGATATTCACTAGCGTTCACCTGAAAGAATCAGATATTCTTTCAGCTGCCATAAACACTGATATTTCATAACAACACAGATTGTTTTCCAGAAGGAAAATAAGGAAGTAAAGAGAGAAAGATTAATCTGCCATAAATATATATAAAGCCTCTGATCTGAAATTAAATCTGATTTTAACATTGTTACTAAACTTACCAGGAGAAAGAATGTCAAAGGAGGAGCTGAAATGTGGTGGCAGTGAAGTTTCTTGAAATTTTCCTCTGCTACAAGGTGTTTCAAGGAGTGATTTAATTCTCTGTTACAGAAACTATGGACTGGGTTAAAACTTCATCTAGAAATGTTCTTGAATCTTTTCATATTAAGACACACCTTTGAAAGTGTGTCCCACAAAGTGAGAAAACCAAAATTAGGAGGCCAGAAGTTCAGCCTGGTGTACCTTAGAAGCCTGAATAAAGAATTCCTGAAGGCTTTATAAATCTGTTAGCAGTGTCCTACAGGGCCATTAAATTCCAGTAAAAGATATAAAAGATGTACTAGGTCTCTGGAAATTGGTAATGGGATGCACAGCATTCACCTCTGGCTTGTTAGGTCAAATCCAACCCACATTGAAAGGAGGTCTTTCTGATGCTGATGTCAAAGTTGGTGGGTTATCTACAGTTCTTTTCTAACTCAAGCAACTTTGCTGATTGTTACCTAGGCCTTATGCTGTGAGCATATGTACACAGAATGATGTGCTTCCTTGAAATAGGTCATAAGAGTCTGTGAATTTACTGTGATTATACCACTTGGCACTGTAGTTTTCCAGAGAGTGAGATAGTTATTACCATTCAGCATAACACTTCCAAACCAGAAACTTACTGTATTTAGAAGTAAAATGTTTTGTTAGAAAACAAGCACACCCCCACTCCTGCCCAGTCCAGGCCAATATCTATTATTTTTCTAGAAAGACTAACATTTGTTCAGACTTTCACTATCACTTAACTTACAATCCCCTTTTCTTTACTTTCCTGGGGAATGTCTCATTTAAAAGCTACTCACTCTAGATCATATTATTATCAGGAACAGTGTGGCCAGCAGGAACAGGGAAGTGATTCTGCCCCTGTACTCAGCACTGGTGAGGCCACATCTGGAGTGCTGTGTCCAGTTCTGGGCCCCTCAGTTCAGGAAGGATATTGAGGTGCTGGAGCAGGTCCAGAGAAGAGCAACCAGGCTGGTGAAGGTACTTGAACACAAGTCCCATGAGGAGAGGCTGAAGGAGCTGGGGTTGTTTAGCCTGGAGAAGAGAAGGCTCAGGGGAGACCTCATCGCTCTCTACAACTCCCTGAAAGGAGGTTGTAGCCAGGTGGGGGTTGGTCTCTTCTCCCAGGCAACCAGCAGTAAGACAAGAGGGCATGGCCTAAGCTGTGCCAGGGGAGGTTTAGGTTACATATTAGAAAGAAATTCTTTACAGAGAGAGTAATCAGCCATTGGAATGGGCTGCCCAGGGAAGTGGTGGATTCTCCATCCCTGGAGGTTTCTAAGATGAGGCTGGGTGTGGCACTTAGTGCCATAGTCTAGTAACCACAGTGGTGTCGGATCAAGGGTTGAACTTGATGATCTCAGAGGTCCTTTCCAACCCGTCTGATTCTATGATTCTATGATAATCTTCCCTTACTCTGCCCATTTATTGCCTTTGGATTTGCTGTTTTTTCCAGTCACCCTGTAATTACCCATGAGTGTTTGTTTGGAGGCTACTGTGGCCACTGTGTTACTCTGCTGCTTACTTTCACTGGCATCACCCTATCAGCCAAAATTAATGTATTGATAAAGAAAAATATCCAACAATCCAATATAGGAATGAATTACTGTCATATTGACCATCTCACTCATAGTGTTCAACTCTATTTTATATTCCTAGATAATGCATAACATCACCCCTTTGTTTCCTATAATGTTCCTGGTTGGCTTTAGGATAATTCCCAGAAAGTGAGAGATGTCTTCCTTACAAAGCTAGAGTCAGGCAACCAACCTTGCTAATAATAGCACAGAATGCTTCAGTAACACTTCTGAAGTGATTACATCTTAAATCCTAATGGAAAAATGGAGGACAGATAAACTCAGTTACCACCTTCTGTGCTGTTAGTCCTCAGTGGACTTAACGTTCAAGGACTATGATCCACAAATCGCTTCTGTGCTAATCACACTTAAATGCAGTACAGAACAGTAAAAAAAAAAAAAAACAAAACATAAAATTTGGTTTTGACCTTATAATGATAAGCAATCAATAATTAAATAACACCAAGATTAAAAATGTTTGAGCCTAATTTGCATCCAAACTCTTCTTTGTGCAAATGCATTATCATACTGTCCTTAATTACATGGTGATATGCTGCTTCTTCTGCAAGACTTTCATTAAGTGGAAATCTGATAAGCTGAAGAATCTTGCTTGTTTAGCAAACTTTCTTTAAACAGAAAATCTCCATAAATGCCAGCAAACAAATTTTAAAAGTTTTCTATCATAAGAGTAGTTTAATTGTACAGAGATTATAAATCCATCAAGGTTTCAAATCAAATAGAGAAAAGCAAAACAAAAAAAAAATCAAAAATATTAAAGTTAATAGTGAAGTCTCCTTCCCTCCCTTCCTTTCCATTCTTTCCCCTCCTCTCCTCTTTGAGATAGTCTAACATGTTTTATTCTTTTAGATCTTTATAGGCAGATGGAACAAATAGTGTTATAATTTTATAGGAAAACTACCATCTTTAGGAGTATATTCTGAAACTTCTCTAGCTTTTAAATATCTTAAAAGTATGTTTCAAATGCCATAATACATTCTTGTTGCAGTAAACCTGCAGGATATGGGAAAATTGTTTGTCTAAAGCATGTTCCAAGATGGCTTGTTTGTAATCCTTTTGCTACCTCGTGGTTCTTCTTCCCAGTGACCCCCACAGCAGGTATTGTCCCATGAAAGAATGTCCCTGAAAAGATACCTTGAGTGCTCTCATTGGCCCCCTTTGACCCCTTCCTATTGGTTGTTAACCCCTTCCTGTTACCTGTAATTGGTTACCCCTGGAACTCTAACCCTATAAATGTACCTCCCCAACAATAAATCGCTCTCTTGCCTCCTCTCCGCGCCCGGGGTGCTGTGTCTGTGCCGTGCCATGGGACCGCGTGGCAGGAGGGGTGGGGGAGCAGCTTTCCCCTCCAGGCTCGGGGCCGAAAGGAACCCCTGAGCTCTGGAGTGTTCCCCCTCCCCATCCACTCAGCCGGCGGAAATGGGTTCCTCAAACGGAAACAGAACTAGAACTGGGTCGCCCCAACGCTAAGCGGGGGTAAGAGACCCGACACATTCTGGTCTTATAAATGTTTATGTTGTTTTAAAAATTGTACAGATACTCCCTTCCTCAGAAAAGGACCAACAGTAAACAAAAACCCTCTTTTAGAGTTACTAAGGTAACACAAGCTGGTAGGGTCTGATACTGAAAAGTTCAGATCTAAAGCCAGTTGTATTATTATTCAGATCAGGAAAGACCAATTTTTATCAGAATTATTTACAAATTTCTGTAAGCAATACCAATTTTGAAACACGTGTAATGCTTCAGTTGGGGAAATAGAACTGATTTTTCTCTTTAACCAGCAGTGTGAATCAATATTGCTTTTATAATATCAGTTAAAAAATGAAGTTCCAATTTGATATCTAAAATAATTGTTTGAACTGAAATATCAAAAATTTACACATTTTTTGTACCATAGAAGTATTTTTAGATTGCATAAAAGTGTATAAAATGTATTTTATATAGCAGCATTTTGCTCCAATTCATCCTGGCTTTTGTGACATGTAAAAGTGATACAGTAAAAAAATAATGTATCTTGTTTATAACACAAATGCAAGACTTTTCTTGGTCATTTCTGCATAAGTGTGTAGTATGGCTGTTTTTTTTCAGATGTCTCCAAAGACAAGATAAATTTTAAGCAAGATGAATATGTCAGTGAATGCATGCAAAAATTCTTACTCTGCTGTTGTGGTTTCTCATCTTCAATTGACATGACACTGAGCTGTCAACATCACATACCATATCAACACCTCTGGCACCAGAAAACCTGTCAATTATTATGACAGTTTCCACATGATTGTAATTCAGACCACATCAATGACCCTTGTTGAGAAAACCAAATAAACATTGGAAAAAGAGAGAGCTTTAAATGTTTGACGGCATTTCTTTTTCATTTCATAAACTGTTTCCAGAAAAGCTCTAACTTATTGCTTGTATTTTATTTCTGCTGATATATGGGATTCTTCCAACATGGAGCAAGCTGGTAGAACTATAAAATAGAAACTTCTCCATGGGTTATCAGTGACAACAGAACAAGAGATCGCTCAGTTACTTATACTTAAAGAAAAAGAATCACTGCAGTTTAGTGAAATCATCTGCTGGAAACTCAGGCAGAGTAGAAGCTGTGATTTCCAGGTACTCTGTCTATTATCCTTTGCGTGAGTCCATCAGCAATCAGTAACTGAAATTTCACTTTCAATTCTCGTTCTTGTGAACTCAAAAAACTTTACAAGTTTCAATCTCACAGATCTCTTCTTTTTGTCACGATAGAGAAAGGGATCTGATTCATCATCTTCACTAATTTTGTAATGCAAGGGCAGTGGTGCTCACCCAAAGTCGTTAAATTCACCTTGCAAGCTCTTTAAAGACATTATAGCTGCATAACCAACTCTAAGAACAATTAACAACCACAGGTGCAATTGCCCATGGAATCTGCATCTGGCAGCCTCCTGAGTACTGGTGGGGTTGTGCCAACTCTGCAGGACTGACTTAGGCTGTCAAATTTCAGGTTGACTATGGCACCTGGGGGGAAAATAGAGAAGAAAAGGGGGTTTAAAAGAAAGGAAAAGGGGATTTTTTTTGTTTGTTTGTTTGCTTGTTTATTGTGTCATTTTTTTGTTTGTATGTTTGGAACTTTTTTTAGGGAGGGGTGTGTGTTTATAGCTGTAAACTGCCTCCAAATGTCGAAAGGTGGTAAAATTAATCATAGCTTAAGTTTAAAAAGCCTGTTGAAGATTTGAGACTGGAGCACTAGTGTTTAGATATGCACCTGGAGTTTTCCTGTTTTCCAGGCACAAAGCTGTCAAAACCCATTAAACTACAATAAAAAGGACTGACCATTTCACCGAGAAAAATTTGAGAGACCCCAATATGCAGAGCTTTACTGCACAGGTGCCATGGATCTGCTTCTTTCTTTTTTGAGGTGTGCAGTCTCTGGAAACTTTCTTCCTCCCTTATCGCTGAAGGTAGGGAGGAATTCTTAATGATTCATAATGGAATGGATATGATGGCTTGTATCATAATCTGTAAAAACCTTTGGTGTAAGTTTATTTGCAGCATATAGGGATAGTATATAACTTGCTTGCTAGCTGATTATTGGCCACCTGCCTCTAATACAGTGGACATTTCCACTCACTCTGCATGGTTTCTTCTTCCCAGGCCTCACTGATACTTTTTTTTTTTGTTCTTGCAGAAGAATCCAATAAATTTGTTCTTTTTTTCACACTCTGTCTACTGAATGCAATACTAATAGCTCCATTCGTCTTTACACAGGCTGTTCTCTTTGACATCTGGAGAATCACTGTTGTGTATCACTGTCTAGGTATAAAAAAGCGTGATGTTTGTTAAGTCTGCAAAGTTAACCCCTCAAAAGTTAAAAGATGGTACACTTAGACTTGGCTTTTGAAATGTTAATACGCTGTCTTGTGTATACATGTTAAAAGAGCTTTACATTGATGCTGCTTTTTTAAAGAGACCCTGAAACAATTAAGTGAAATCAGTATATTCTATTTCTGTAGCATAAAGTTATTTGTGTTGATTCAAATCCATTCAAAATAGAGTTATTAATCTATCCCTGAATTGACTAATTGTGGTTTCATCAGAATACAGAATATCTTGGTCTTTCTTAGACATCAAAGAATGTATTTTCATGACAGCGCAATAAGGTCCATCACTATTGATTCTACACAAGGGCCTAGGCAGAAGTGGCACAGTACAAGTTACCAACTCATTCTATATGCTCTTCTTGAAACATCTGAGTCATGACTTTCCAGAATAGTTAGCAATTACATCTTGCTGAACAAATTTCATGACTATTATCTCCTGGTGTCCAGAAAATGTGAAGGATAGAACTTCTACTAAGCAAGTGCAATGTGAAACATTTTGGAAGGCATAATCTAACTTAAAATGTCAGACTCTGGGGGGAGTTGTTTCATAAGAGTGGCTAAAGGTTCTGGGTGAATCTAAGACAGTGCACAAATGTACAATCATGAAGGAGCTCATAGGAAATAAAAAAACCCCTGTACATTATAAAAGGAAAATAATCTTATGAAAGGAAAAAAAAACCTTTCTCNCACAAATGTACAATCATGAAGGAGCTCATAGGAAATAAAAAAACCCCTGTACATTATAAAAGGAAAATAATCTTATGAAAGGAAAAAAAAACCTTTCTCTAATTTTTTTGAATGGTGAAACCATTTAAGTTATAAATTAAGCCCAAAATTAACTCAGATCTGCCAGTAAAAATGCAGAACACTAGTTCACCCAGAATGGGAAATAAAACAAAACCAGCACAAAAGCCACATGGGAAGATACATGGCTTGAAAAATTACAGCTAATCAATTGAAGTTTGACAAAGTAATGAATGAGTAAAATCGGGATGTTGCAAGGGGGAGCACTAGTATATTTTCTTTATTCCTACTATAAAAATAAACCTTAAAAGAGAACATGTTGCTTTGTGTTGCCATACAAAAGAATTTTATGGTTTCCAAATCAACTGATCTAGCTGCAATAAAGTGCTTATGCCTCTGTACTATGTGTTGTTTGAGGAGGGGATAATGAACTTTCAGTTTCTTCTAAGGATTAATTACAGCTCCAAGCCTGGAAAGTCACTGTTGTATGGCTTTCTTCTTGGTGAACCACAGATAATGCATAAAGTATCATCATTCCAATTTAAATTCCACTCTGCATCTGTAAAACTTTCTTTTTCATACTTCTGGTAACTGTGTTTTGCAGAGGGTGAATTAATTGCTTTCAGTTTCGGGCTGGCGATGGGAGGCTGGTGGTGAGGCACAAATATCATTATTTCTAATTTCTAACTGATTCAAATTCTCTTAGTTTTGGTTTTCTGTTACATTCCAGCTGACTTGCTTATGCAAAGTAGGTCAACAATACTTTTTTGATTAATTCCTTAACGATATTTTAATAGCTAAACACTAGTAAGCTTGCAACTCTGTTGGACAATGCTCTGAGGCATATGGTGGGATTTGGGGGTTGTCCTGTGCAGGGCCAGGAGCTGGACTCGATGATACTTCTGGGTCCCTTCCAACGCAGGGTATTGTCTGATGCTATGATCCCACAGAGATTTGCCCATCCATTTGGATCTCTAACAAACATCTTGCTCTGACTCTAGCTTCAGTGTACATCTTCCATCTCCTTTTGTTTTTTTTCTTTACCACACAGTGATTTTGAAAAAGGTTTTCTACAGTCTTACTTCTTGAGGAAAGATTGCTTTTACATGCAGTGTCAATGAATTAAATTTAATGAAGGCTCTAGCAGCAATGATACAGTGCCAAGTCTTAGTACAGACACTGTATATGAGCTATTTTTTACTTCCTTGATTTTACATATGAAAAGTTTGTAAAACTGTGGACACATTCCTTTAGAGTAAAGAACACTGTTGTTGAAAAAGGTCTAATATAAAATGATCTGAAAACTTTTGCAGTGCAATGAAATGTAGAACCACATAAATAATTTCTTCAACAAGTGGGCCCATGTTTCTTTTTAAGGATTTTTTTTGCCCTTTAGGGTATGGATGGAAAGTAATCTATCTGGGCTTTGCCTGCTTTTAATTCTCATCCACGTTTCCTAAGCTCAGGAACATGAGGGGGGAGAATGAAGAAAACTATCGGTAAGGAAGTAAAGCTATTGTGATATTCCCATGAAATGTGAAATACATATTATTACTAATGACCATTTCTCTATCACAACTTTTTCCTTAGTTACCTTTCTTTCAAGTATTTTAAGGTGTTTGTGTCATACCCAGAAGAAAGTTCTTCCTTTTTTAAAAATTAATTTTAATTATTAATTAATTTAAAATTTTCATTCATTTTAATAACCCTTAGGCAAGCTTATTTCTGTGCATCCTTAAATAATTTACAGTGTGATAGAAACACACATGGTGAGGTGTTACTATTGAACTCCCAGTAAGTCCCTCTGTGTGTGTACTTTTTTGTGTACATATCCTAAAATTCATAGCTGCTACTTTCTTGACAGGGAAAGGGAAGTACGTCTAAACAAAAGCTTGGCCTGTGACAGTTTAAACTGTGGAAAAGAGCTTCCATTGAGAAGAAAACACTACTTTCATTAGAAGAAGGTGAGGAATGCTAGAAAACCATTTAAGATATGATTTGATGAGCTTAAAGGAAAAATAGAAACAACAAAACCCTGACTGCAAAGAGGCCCTGAATCTATATTTGCCAAGACCCAACTGTAAGGAAATCAGAGCAGGTTAAGGAGTCACAGAGCAACAAATCCTTTGGTATTCATATGCCTCCCAGCTATATTTAATGTCTGTGTATGTGTAGCCCATGGAGCTCATTAGGAAAGTCAGATTTTAATCTTGCTCTCGTCTATTTAACAGCATGGTCTGTAGGCAAACCTGATGTTTGACATGGGCTGTGTCTTTACTAGCAAAAGAAATAGTGCCTTCATCAGCTAGCACTTGCACGAGCCCCTGGGCCTGGACAACACCTCTGGTGGTGCAGGCCGGAGACTGTTATCGATAAACAGCTGATGGGTGGTCACCATTTGTTGCAGGGTTAGAAAGCTCGTTATTAGGAATGTAGATCATTCTGTGCCAGCTCGCCTCTGTGCTGGAGGGCAAATTTAGGCATGCTAACGAATTTAATGGAATTAATAAAAAAAGCTGTTGAGATACTGTTCAGAGTCTTGAGAAAAGGGCTCAAGAAAAGGGTGACTTGTGTTCTGAAACTTTGTGGAGGTTCAAAAAACTGCCTTTGTTGTTCATCTTGTAACCTGGATTTCTCTGAAATTATACCTATGAATTTATATGGAAGGAAAAAATATCAGGAAGACCTGTTCCCATAATGGGATTTCAGCATGTCAGTATCATCATCTGGGAGATTGGACCAGAGATGCCCACTGTGGCCCCTTCCAACCTTACCCTTTCTGTGATTCTGTGATCTTCTAAGCAGAAGATCTTAAGTTGTCAGTTAGATTCTCTGAGACTGACTTTGGGGAGAACTGCTAGCAGACACCCATCACAACCTGGAGACAGGACCAGTTCCAGCTAATCTACTCCTCATGCATCCTGCAGCTCATCTTAAGAGCACTCCTGCCCATGTACACACATAATTTCATAGACAGAAAACCGGAGAAGATAACTCTGTCCTATTTCGAAGAATGAATTACTTGGGTTTGTTTCTGTTTTCTTTTGCGTTGTTTTGTTTTTAATATGATCTTTTCCTTTACAGTTCTTTTTGAAAGACACATAATCTAAAAATCTTTTAAAGTAAAAAGAATAATTCAACCCTTTCTACCCTTGCAGGTCATCAGGATCACATGTGTGTCACATTTAGCTATACAACACCAAACTAAAAATACAAAATATTAAGAAGGACTTCAGCTAGCTACATCACTTTTTAAATAGCAGGGTTTGCACTGCAGCCCAACAAAAAGTTTTCAAATTTTAACAAGAGATGTATCATGGAAAAGATCATAATTTTCCTATCTGTTTAGCTAGAAAACCTTGCTCACCATCATGGGTTTTAAGTCTAGCTACAGATATGAATATAGCTCCCTTTTATGTTCACCTTATTGTTTCCATTTTGAAGACTTAGGAAAGAGGTGGAGTTTTCAAAGAAAACTGAGACAAACAAGATCTTGATCAAGACACAGATCAGAAAAATGCTGATTAGTATATGAGGCATTCCTTGCTGTTTCTGCAGTAAGTTTAAAAGACCAAAAAATGATCTCAATGTCTTTGTAATGTGTGCAGTGTAATAACAGTTGATCGATTGGCTTCCCAAATGGGGCACTGTAACGCTATGACGTAGACTACTTTATCAGTTAGCTAATTCAGATTTCATATCTAAAAATTAAACATGGTCTTATTAAACTGCAGTTAAGTTCGGAAGAGTAACAGCAAAAAGACCATCATGGGGATCCCATGTTCATAGTCTCTCAGTTATTTCACAGGAGATCTGTTCCCTTTTTCGTAATTGCTACTTCTACTGAACATCCCACTGAGACCTGAAATTCAAGTTCTTTCTATCTGATATCACTAGAAATATAGAAATTGTGCACATAGAAATACTTAAACTAGCATGTATGAGAGAGCAGCCTGTATATTTTACCAGTGTGGATTCTTACTAACAAAAAAATGGCAGCTGTTCAGACTTATTTAGCAATAAAGAAATGCAGTGAGGGATATCCTAATATCTAAATATATTTGGAAATGGTCTACGCTAAAACTCCGTAAATTTCAAAATTACCGCAGGTAGAACCCAGTCTCCAGTGTAGTTTACAGAGCACTTAGGTTTTCATTCAGTCATCCTTGTACAATCCTTTTGGTAGGAACCACAGAACTTCTCCTAGGTGGTGAAACTGAATATAGAGATATCTAGAGCACACAGTGAAACATGAGAAAGGTGTTCTCAAGCTACCATTAACTAACAAATCCATACAGTGTACTGCAGTACTCTGCAGATGCCTCTGCCACTTCAGCGTAATCTACCATCCTCTTCCTCCTCTGTTTCTTCCCTCTTTCCTCTTCCCCAACTTCATAAGATAGTTACTATTGAAATAGCAGCCAAAAGAGCAGCAAACCTGCTTTTTCCTGGCTCTGTAAAAGTGGGACCATTGCATTTTTGTTGTTCTGACTGTTAGTTGCTCTAGACAAACGCTTATTTTGTTCATGGCTTTATGCACATATTGACAAGCCCTGCTGAGATGGTACTAGAGAATGTTTCAGAGAAGCATCTTTAGAGTCCTTCCATTGACCTCCCTGACACTTTTAGTTGGTAAGGCCCAAACTGTGTACATATGCTCAAGCAGATTGTGCTTGTGCTACGATAGAGAGAAAGAGTTCAGAATAATTGGTACCTGTGCCATTTTAAGAAACTAGTAGAAAGAGGAAAAAAGTGGAGTTTGGTTCCTCTCTTCTCACACCCTTTTATTTTATTCCCACTTGTACAGTAAAACTTCCTAGACTCAAAGGTAAGAACCATATTCACCAGGAGAGGAGGAGACTGTATTTACTCTTTTGCACTTGAAACCGTCCTGTTCCTAAGAATATATTTATGGCATAAAATACAGTTTTTTCAGTGCCCTAGAAAAGCTATTCTCCTCTTCCCAGGAAGAAGAATGGAATTTTTGAACTCCCGGACTTCAGAAGTATCCTGTTTCTAGCTCAGTCTGTAGTAAGCTGGTTGTGTGAACTGGAATCACTACCTACTTTGCCAAGCTGGAGATTTTCTTTGGTGAGAAAAGAAGATTTTGACATATGTGCTGACGGAGATTTTGCTCTGAAATCTCTGAAATTGAACACTGGTCTTACATACCTCTCCTATCTTTCTCTATATACCTATTTCAATTATTCGTATTGGATACATTGTCTTAGTGCTGACTGGATTTCTTTGAGCCGTGACTTGACGCTTAATCTAGAAAAAAACTCACTCTAAGAATTTCAATAAGATAATTTTTTATTCTCCATTTACATTTGTCCTCTTCATTTTGCCCAAAATTTCCATTATGACATATGCACTTTTTGCTTGTTACTTGTGTATTAAAATACCTCACACTTTTTGATGTTTTTATATGCAGGAATTTTATAGGAGGAAGAGGAATAGGGAACCAGAGGCTTATCCATAATTCTATATTATTTGAAAGTCAGTTTTTCCTGTTTAATATCAAGCAGATGGTTAAATTCCCTTTTACTTTTTTATTTTCTTGTGCATGCTTATGTCTTAGTATACATTATAAGGCAATAGCCCAATGTTTACTCTCTTTGCAGAAGAGAATAACAGAGTGGATTTGTGTGTGGCATCTTGTCTTGTTCTAGTATCATCTGACTTCTTTCTAATTTTATCCCATTTGATTATTTTAATTAGTTTCTCTGGTTTTAATTGCCAGTTCTCCTATGTTACACTGTTCTGTGAACACAGTGAACAGTTATAAACCCAGAGGTGAAATGATTCTTAACTTAGATAATGCAAGGTCAAGACATTGTTAGTGTCTTCATACTGCATTTGCAGTTTCTTACTCGATTTTACCACTTTTTAGAAAAACTAGCTAGCTTTT
>VXAY01000619.1:256165-268171 GCA_013399855.1 Oxyruncus cristatus | reverse complement strand
TTTCGAAAAATCTTGCTTTTTTTTTTTTTTTTTTTTTTTTTTAAATGGAGATCCTATGTGGATTTTGATGATTGCAAAATTACATGTTTGTTATCTTATTGCTGGACTAATTTTAGGTAGTTCTTATTACTGTTATGTGATAAAGCTCTGGAAAACAGCATGTCATCTACAGGTAGACATCTTAACTCCCAGTATCTGTTCACCTTTACTTTCTTGTCCTGGCTTAGAGTTTTCTTAAGATTTCATACTGGTAGTTTTATTATCTCTTTTTTTACCTAAGAATAAATGAACCATTATTTGCAATTTCTGTGATAATTTATGCTTCTAATTACTAATGAAGAGGTACATTATAAAGAAGAAAAGCCTCAGAAGAGTAAATTGATACAAACACCACTGCACATCTCTTAGCCTCATTACTGGTGCTCTTTCAGTATTTAAACTTAACATGTTGATAACCATTCTTTACACAATTTTCTTTCATTGCTTTCATAGTACCATGGAATCTCTTTCCCTTTAATGTGAATTGCTGCTGTTATTACCTTCTGACTGCTTTCTGTCTCAGCCAGGGTCAGTTTTATCAAGTCTGAAATGAGCATTCCTTTTTACCATCCTAACATCTCTCTTTTTTATGGGTTCATGAAAAGCATATTAAGATCTACCCAGATCATGAAAGTTAGTATAACTATGATTACCATCTCACTGCAAGAGAGCTGGAAGATAGTACAGAATTTTCAAATATCCATATCTTTGGTTTACCAACATTTCTTATATATTCCTTCATCTTATGCTTCCTCTCGACCCTAGCATTTCCTTATCATTCAACAATGGAAATTCTTGATGGAGACATTGTCTAAGAGTTACTGAATTGTCATCAGGTGTTTCAGAAGATAAACAATGCTTTTTCTGATTGCCATGTTTTTGTTTGGGAAGCATTTATTCTGTTTACTCACAGCAAAATTAAAATATTGCTAGGATTCTGTTCAAACTTTTGGGATTAATTTTTGTTAGACTGCAGAGCAAAAAAGATAATCTAGCCATCAAATCTGTTTTATAACATTACATTACTGTATGAAAACAATATGATTACTGGATCCATGCTTAGCACCAATAATGACAAAGAATAATAATTTGTTGGAGGATGCATTTGAATTGAACATGCATTTTGTTATACTGAAAACTGTTTAAAACTAATAATGGATTTATTCTAATCCTTTGCTGAAGATTTAAAGGGACAGCAGCATTAACATAATTAGAAGAATAAATACTCTTAGTGCTGAATTAGCTTTTCATGAAAATAAAGCAGGTTTGTTTAACTTAGTTTAAGAATATGTCTATGATGGTGGTTTGAGAAAATTGTTTCCTGATCACAAAAACTATGGGTCATTTGAAGGGACTGATATACAATACTTTCTCATTTTAAATCTACAACATTAAATTTTACATTGTAAGGAAGAACATTTCTACCAAAATTCAAACAATTTCTGCAGGAAAATGATGACTCTGCTTTAACTGAGAGATATTTTTCATGACAAAAGAAGAAGGATTGACATTTTAATAACAAGCAATAGCAATGTGATTTCTAGGAATGCAGTAAAAAGAATTATACAATAATTATTTAAATGGTTAACATGCTTGCCAAGCATTCGTTCAGCAGTTATTTATTACAAGATTGAAGCAAACAATGATATTTAACAGACCATGACTGGCAAATGCTGAAACTTAATGGCAGTCATATGTAGATAATGATCTACATAATTTATCAATTCTTGACACTCTATAAAGCAGATTCCACAAACTTCTTACAGGGAGTAGAAAATATTTAGTCAACCAGGATGAGTTGAAGGACTATAAAGATCTGCATCATCCAGTACATGAGCTCTTTCATATGGGCAGTTAAAAGCTATTCAAAATAAGGAAATCCTGAGGCTACTATCATTCTAAATAGAAATTATTATTCTGAATTCCTTCCCACCCTGTACCTCACACACAAAGTATAAAATTCTGCTATCTAAGTGTCTGCACACTAGCTTTGCAAGACGGAGTTAACAAGGAAAACACACAGTTCTTATGTTTCCCAAGTCAAGCTGTCTACAAATGGGCACTGTCTGCCAGCATATTGCAGGCAGTCTCGAAAAGTATGTGATTGTACTCTCAGCCCACTAAAAACTGCAAATCCAAGTTTGCTCCAAGATCCTAGCGTGTTATCCATCTCCACGCTGTTACCAGCCTGCATCTTATCCGTGTAAAGACTGACCGAGGAACTCCAGAATCTAAAAGAGGAAATTGAAGATGACCATGAGAAACTTAAAGACAATTAAAGAGGAAATGTTCCATGCCCTGCCAGTACAGACCTGCTACCCCTGCAATACACAATCTCTGCTGTAAGGAGCAGGTGCCCCTCAGCTCAAGTGGGAGGGTACATGAGGTAACCTGTGGTTTTAGCTGCATGAACGTGGAGAAGACGTGAAGAAGTGGTATGGAAAGCCCAGCTCTGCCCTAGCAGCATGGGTACACGAGTTGAGAGGAAGAATGGCCATGACAGGAAACACTTTGAGGATAAATGCCACTCCAGTTTCCCATGGGCAAGTCCTCAGGTAGAATAGAAGGGATGATGTTATGTCCAGTGCTCCTGAAGAGACCTCCAGGTCACATTTACAGGAAGTGAGCAATGAGTGCCATGACCATGACTAGACAGTCCCTGCCCCTAACCAGGTGGAGGAAAGGGGATAATAGGATCTATTGGACCGTGTGAATCTGATGGCCTGCCACATCAGACCCACAAGAATATAAGGGTTTAGTTGACACTGACACACCATGTGCCCTGATGACATCAAGATATGTTGGGGCAGAATCCATTTCTATTTCTGGGGTGACAGAGGGAGCACAGCAGCTGACTGTATTGGAAGCTGAAGTGAGCTTAACCAGGAATGAATGGCAAAAACACCCCCTTGGGTCTGGCCCAGGGGCTCTATATATCCTTGGCATAGATTACCTCAGAAGAGAGTATTTCAAGGACCCAAAAGGGCATCACTGGGCTTTTGGGATAGGTGCTGTGGAGACAGGAGAAACAAGGCAAGTATCTTGCCTGTCCTTTCAGAGAACCCTTCTGCTGTAGGATGGGTGAGGGTTGAAGAACAACAGGTACAAATTGCCACCACAACGGCGTACCATCGACATTATTGCACCAATTGGGACTTCTGTGACCCCATCCATGAGATGATTCATGAACTGGAGAGCCAGGGATTGGTCAGCAAGACTTGCTCACCTTTTAATAGTCCTATATGGTCAGTGTCTAAGTCCAACAGAGAACAAAGCCTGACAGTGGACTATTGTGGCCTGAACAAAGTCACGTTGCTGCTGAGCGCTGCTGTGCTGGACATGCTGGAACTTCAGTACAAACTAGAGTCCAAGGCAGTGAAGTGATGCCACCACTGACATGCGTTCTCCATTTCTTTAACAGCAGAGTGCAGGCCACAGTTTGCCTTTACCTTGAAGGGTATCCAGTACACCTGGAACCAACAGCCCCAGTGGCAGAAACACAGCCCCACTATTTGCCATGGACTGATTCAGACTGCACTGGAAAAGAGTTAGGCTCCAAAACACTTGTAGTCCGTTGATGACATCATCATATGGGGGAACACAGTAGAGGAAGTTTTTGAGAAAAGGGAGAGAAATGGTCACTGTTCTACCTCTACATTAACTCGTGGGTGGTAGCAAGTGCTCTGTGGGGATGGCTGACCAATTGAAAAAGACTTATTGGCAGTGCAGAGGTAAATCCCCCTGGGCTTCTGAATTGTGACAAGACATTGCTGCCCAGGCAGAGAAGGTGGCTGTAAAAGTACATCATGTAGATGCACACGTACCCAAGAGTCAGGCTACTGAAAATCTTCACAACCGACAGACCAGCAAGATTAAAGTTTCTCAGGTGGCTTTGGACTGACAACACAAGGGTGAATTGTTTCTGACTTGGTGGGCCCATGATGGCTCAGGTTATCAGGGAAGAGATGCAATATACAGATGGGCTCGTGAGCGAGGGGTGGACTTAACCATAGCCACTCCCAGGTTATCCATAACTGTTTCATACACGTTTCAATACGTCCTGTGTGATCAAGCAGACCAAGCGGGTAAAGCCTCTGTGGTATGGGGGATGATGGCTGAAACATAAACATGGGGAGGCATGGCAGGTTGACTACATCACACTGCCACAAACCTGTCAAGGTAAGCGCTCTGTGCTTACATAGCGGAAACCACCACTGGATGGCTGGAGATACACCCTGTGCCTCATGGCACTGCCCATAACACCATTTTGGGCCTTGAAAAGAAAGCCCTGTGGTGACATGACATCCCAGAAAGAACTGAGTCAGACAACAGGACCCATTTCAAAAATAGCCTCTTAAACACCTTGGCTAGAGAGCATGGTAATTATGAATGGATATATCACATTCCCTATCATTCACCAGCCTCTGGGAAAGTTGTATGGACGGTTAAAAAGCACATTGAAAACAATGGTTAGTGGGACCTTCAAACATTGGGATCTACATTTAGCAAAGGCCAACTGGTTAGTTAACACTAGAGGCTCTAACAGTCGAGATGGCCCTGGGCAATCAAAACCTCCATGTACCATAGAATGTGGTGTACCATAGAACGTACGTGGTGCATATGAGGGTATACGGTGCATATGAATAATGTGTTAAGGGGATACTGTTTGGATTACTGCTGCCTCAAGCAAAGGCAAACCCATCTGTGGGATTGTTTTTCTCAAGGAGATGGGAGCACTTAGTGGGCAATGCAGAGGGATGGGGAAGGATGATGTGTACCTGAAGCAGATTTGATTTTGGGTGAGAACAGACTGTAACATTGACTTGCATATGTAATATTGGTTTCTGAATGACAGTGCCACTGTGTGTCATAACTACCATGGACAATGAATGTGGACTCGTCGAACACAATGAGTGTGTTCTCCAGATACACCACTCATGAATTAAATGACTTTAACAGACGTCTTGTGAGGGATGACCAGTGACTACTGAAGTAATATCTGTTCTTGTGTATAGTTATTTGTATATGTATATACATGTACATGTATATATATGTATACACATCTATATGTATATATATGTATACGTGTATAGTTGGAAAGTGTAAGGTCTGGGCATGACATAGATGGTATAGAATAAGGGATGGATAATGTCCTGGTGTGGCCAGGGTATTATTCTATACCACCTGTATCATCACTGGGGGGCGTGGTTTTGGGAGGAAAAGCTGAGTGCCCAACTGGAAGTGTGCCATTTTTGCCTCTCACTCTCCAGTGAGAGGGTATCGGTATCAGACTTGCAGACCCTGTCCTCTACACCACTGTCCATTTCTTTACCCCCATCCTGTGGCTCTGGGATACTTTGAGGGACATGGCAATATGGAGAAGAGAGGTGTGCAGTTTGTTTATCATTGTTTCTCAATGGTTTGGGGCTGGAAGGCAGAAAAGGAGCTGCGGGAGCTCCCCTGCCATCTTCCCTTTGTTCCTGACAACCATGTGGGCGGTGCACGGGAACAACCAACATACCCCTTTTCTTTTTGTAAACTTTTTCTGTTAATATTGCCGTTGGTGTTGTGTCTTATTCCCTTGCTTTGTGCTTTCAGTAAATTGCTACCTCAACCCATAACCTCTGCTTGCGTCCCTCCCTTACCGGAAGGGACAGGGGAAAGGGGAGCGGCTCATTTGGAGTTTAATTTCTGGCTGGTGTTAAAACCAGCATGCGTCTCCTGATCACTGCAGAATTCACTAGCGGAGCACCAGTGTCCAGTCATTTAGTAGAAAGTGGGTCACAGTCATAGCATATGTACCCAGACTTGCCTGCTGAATTACAGTTTCCATGGCGAGACGAATTTTGCTAGAGGAACATATATTTTCTTACAGAAAATACAGATACTTTTCTTCAGATGTGAACTGTTTTAAGAGATTTAATGAAAAAAGCAGCAACTGTGAGAAAGGATTACAGTTCATTTTATGTGGTAAACTCTTAATGCTGAGAAAATTTAGAATTATAATTTTGAATTCTATAACACTTAGCATAATAGAAGCTAGTTTGGATTGGATCCATGGGAAATGTCATGTTATTAGTGAAACTAATTTTAATAGTAATATTGATGTTTGCTGAATTTAAGAGTAATAGCTGTTTCCCTTTGTAGAAGGATATGAATTTTCTTTCTGCACAGTAACACATTTCTCTGTTCCTGAAAAACCAGAGTAATAGTTTGCATATATCTGCATGAACACAAGCACTGAAGTGTACTTCCAAACTGTATAGCTTTTATAGAAAAGCTCAATTAATAGCTGACAAACTTGGTTGCTGTGTTAGTTTTGGTTGAGGTAGAGCTAATTTTCTTCATACCATCTGGTATGGGGCTATGTTTCGTATTTGTGCTGGAAATATCAGGGTTGTTTTCATTACTGCTGAGCAGTGATTCCATAGAGTAAAGGAATTTTCTGACTCTTACCACACTCCACCATTGAGAGTGTTGGGGAGCCACAAGAAGGTGGGACGGGACACAGACAGGATATTTAACCCCAGCTGACCACAGGGTTATTCCATACCATATGATGTCATGCTCTGCATATACAGGAGGAAGAGGGGGATGTTCAAAATTATGGCTTTTGCCTTCTCAAGAAGACATTATGGATGGAGTCCTGCTTTCCTAGGGATGGTTGAATACCTGCCTGCCAATGGAAAGTGGTGAATGATTTCCTTGTTTTGCCCTCCTTGTGTGCACAGCTTTTGCTTTATCTATTAAACTGTCTTTGCCTCAACTCACAAGTTTTCTGTTTTACTCTCCCAATTCCCTCCCCCATCCCACCATGAGGGGAATTAGTTAGCAGCTCTTTGAGATTATTTGCAGCTGGGGTTAAATCATGAAAGCTGCACATTTATAAAATGACAAGATTTTTTTCCAGTGTGGAGTGGTGACTTTCAGTGGAATGACATTGAAACACTGTTTCTTCATGAAAGGAAGTTCAGATGTCTTTCTAGGTCATAAGGAAGACCCAGAAGCACATTATTTGGACCTTCTAGATAATCTTTTTCTCTGCTTGAAAACCCTGTTAAAGAGTGAAACATCAAGCAGTTAAACAATCCAGGTAAATGTGCAGAGGTAGCATGTTTTCAAGATGCCATGTCAGTTGATTTTATAAGAAAAACTACTGGGGCAGAAACACTCCTTTGCAAGAAATTGACCTGAAAGAGAACACCTTCTGCTGTTTCTTTATTCATCTGTAAAATATGAACTGTATGCTTTATCACTCTAGACAAAGTTTCCATATTTGTGAAATTGTTAAATTAAACTGTGAAACCTAATTTTCAAATACTTAAAGGCCAACAGCTGGACACAAGGTCCCAGAGTTGTACATGTATCTCTCAGGTACCAGTGTATGAAAAAGCCTTGCAGATAAATACCCATGTTACAAAATTGATCTGGATTTATTTTGCAAAAACAGAATAAATTACTTCATATCTCTGAATCAAATACATACCTGCATACATACCTAAATGTCCATGTCTGCATTTATGTACGTATATGGGCATTTATAATTTCAGTTGTGAATATATCAAAACATGGCACAGTAGCCTGTGATTAGTCAGACTATGGTCTTCCTATTTTCCTTTTCACTCTTTCTCCCTCTTAGTTGTTTTCCAATACAGAGCACTGGGATGAAATTGGGTTTTTTTTCTAGGAATAAGTGGATATTTACACACTGTAACTTAAGACAACTTGTCTGGAGGAGGCACCACATTCAGTTCAGTTTTCTGACTTGAGTTGCTCTGCATAGCAGACTTTGTTTGTCTGTTTATTTGTTTTTCATCTTCTGTTTGCAGAGGAAATATAATAAGCAGACTAAATTTTTGGGTTGGAAAAATAAACATCCTACTAGATTTTTAACCTACTCTGCTTCCTCTTCCATTAAAAAAAAAATAAAATATTCATGTTTCTGATAAAGAATCTCAGGGCTTCCTTTCTACCCACTGGCTTGGAAAGGTGTATCTGGTAGTTAACTTGGGATTGTAAAAGTTCACAGCCGAATGACTATCCCAGCAAGCAGTGAAACAGATTTGAATAGAGGAATATACTTCAACAGATTTTAGAAGAAAGTGCTTGAAATTGTTGAGGACCTATATTAGATAAGCTATGCATAGGGGAACATGGATATACTTGGTGTGCTGTTGTGGTATTTGGTATTTGTACATAGAAAAAAATAAGTAACAACAGAAAATTAGAGTTATGAACACTAACTAGAGTTAGGAACTGGAAATAGATAAACTAAATGTTTTAATGGGAGTGGTGTCACATGTTTATATCTGTGTTTATCCAAATGATTGGAGCTGACAAAGCACTGTGTGAGTAGTGTGCCATTTGACTTGCCTTCCCTGCTTGTCCTTTCCATTACTCTTTGCTGATTGTATTCATTTCATGTTGTGTGCGATGCAAACTGCAAACACTTCAATGTCATTATGATCTTTTTATGGCATCTTTGTCCACAGCATGTCAGTCCTCCCTATGTCTGCAAATGCCACAGAATAAAAGCCAAAGCAAACTTTACAATATTGAGCATATATATTTATTTATGTTCTTTTAGGTAAAGGTAAATCAATCCATTCAGCTGTTTATTGTTTTGTGTGTTGGCTTTTAGTGTGCAAATATGGCCTGCCTCATTCACAACACAACCTGAAAGATGATTCTCTTATGGAGTGTCATTGGCCACGTGAAAATTTTCTTCAAGAAAAAGACTTTGCTTACCTATACTATTTTTTTTTTTGGTGAAGTGGGATGTATACTTTTCAAAAACAGAGTTGTAGATGTTAAAGTTTAAACTAGTAAGAATGAAAATAGTCTGAGAACATCGGCCTCCTCTCTTATTCCATAAATGTGAATGATACATGACATGCTGGGAGTTAAGGGACTTTGTCGAGTAAAATTCGTTTTCCACTATTCCTATTTGTGGGTCAGAAATAATTTGTTTCAAAAGGAATTTCAAACTTTTCACAGATAAGGTGGACAAATTCGGTGACAATTCAGTGAGATGTAGATTCATTTCAAAAGGGAGCTGGAAACACTAAAAATTGTCTGATATGACTAAGCATTTTCCCAGGAGATGACAAAGAAGTGAACCCATGCCCTCAGTCCCAATCATGCATCTCATCAGGTGTTCATTCCTTGTTTTTTTTCACTATTGTGTACCTTTAAAAATATCCCTTTTATATTCTGAATTCTCTCCTGCATTGAGAGTGTGTCAAGCTTTATTGAAGGTTTCAGTGACTTTCTCAGCATGGGGAGGCTCTCTAGAACTCTATTCCACTGGCCATAAAATTTACCTGTGATCACTACCTACAAGGGAAAAGAAAAACTATTAACCCAGGCTGCTGATGCTATCAGATGAGGTATCTGAAATTCTCAGTGTAGCTGAATGCCTAGAAGAGACAGAAAGAGGGAAAAAATATGTCTTATTTCTGCCTCAGAATGACTTGTTCAAAGAATAGTTCATTCAAGCATCTGCTTAGTATTCAGTGAAAAACATTACCCAGAAATTTTTGAAATAACTTGAGATCTTTGAAAAAGTAATTTCAGTGTGGTTCACTGGATAACAACAAAACAGTAAAATCTCTGAATGAGCGAGGTAATCCTTAAACTTAATGAAACTTATGTTAAAAATACTCCATGTTTTCTAGTCCAGCATCTTTACCATCTGTGAATTCAGATATACCAGCTGTTTACACTTAATGTATCATGTTATGTACAGTATTTGCTGCAGCAGAGAGGAGCAATTTATTGATTTTTGTAAGAACTTTCTTAGTAACAAAGAGGTAGACTTTAAACTTTTTTCAAACAAAATGGTCCACAATTTCGATTGCTCACCATGATATCCATATTTGAACAGGTCCTTACACTGACTGACAAAATCCTGTTTGCAGTATGATGGCTCTGTCAGGTAATTTTTATATTGCATAGTGCCTCTCTTGTTAGACAAGCCATTTAGAGCTTTCTCAAAGGGACCTGCTGATATTCCATGCAAGTATTGTGTGGAATATGAAAGTGAACATATGGATGACGCCTGTTAAATTTCACTGCAAGTCATCTGGAAGAGAAGACAACGTATGTTCAAGTAAACACAGAATTTGGTTGGCAGTCTACTGTCATTCCAAAACCTAGGCCGTCTGGTGTCTGGGAAGTAAAGAAAGAGGCACATCCCCTGTGCTCAGGAGAACACCTTCACCAAAAAGCACAGAATTGCTCTCTATATGTAGCTCCAGATTGGTGAAAGACAGCTTGTTTGACATTCGGGGGGATGCAATAGCACCAAGAAGAGCTTTCTTGAGGTGCTTTCATCTTTGCCAGCTTGCAATGTCATCATGTATCTCTGGCAAATAGAGCTTGCATCAGTTCAGTTGACAGGTCCTCATGAATTTTAATATCTAAGCTCCATATTCATGTTAGGAACATTAATGTTCCCTGAAGCCTTTTTATTTTAGGAAGAATATGAATATTTCAGAAATCACTTTCCCTATGTTTGTTCATGTATGTTTCTCTGTGTGTGCATATGCACATGTATAACACCATTTATATACCAACTTTTTACCAAAGTTTAAAATTACTTTTGTCTTGACAAAAGTAAAGCAGAGTCATTAATTTGGGTCTCCTGTACTCCAAGTGGATGGTATGTCCCCATTTTTTAAATGGACCTGTGTTTTTCCTAGTGCAAAAAATATCAAAAAGTTTGTGGATACGTATCATGTCATATTTGATTCAGGTTACAAATCTGAGGGCTGATTCCCAACTGGGATGAAGTGGTAAAGCTCCAGTGGAGCAGGGAGAATGATCTTGGCCTTCCACACAGAGAGATTGCATCCTTTTTAAGAGGCAGCAAAAGACACAAACTCATGAAAATAGAAAGTTGTTTTCAATGAAATTTGAGGATAGAAGCCTTGTGGAAAATTGAATAAAACATCCATGCTTAGGAATATAAAAGGTATTAAGAAGAATTTACTATTTTCTTATCTTGTATTTAATAAATCTGATATATATTTAGAGGAGCAGAATTAAAACTATTCTCAGTTGTTTAAGTCACTTGATCATGAGGCTACCAAAGGTTTCTGCTAAGATACTTCTTAATTGCCTTCAAATAGACTGAAGAAAAAAAACCCAAACAAACCAAAACAACAACCCAAAGCCTTTGGGAACTGCCAATTCAGCTCTTTGTTTACTGAAGAAGAAGAGATAAGAATTGATATTAAAGTCAATGATATGTGTAAAGGGTATCTCTTGCTGATAACACTAAATAGAATGACATAAATCTTCTGAGTGAAAGTTATGTATGCAAAAAAAGTAAAGAAAAGTCTAAGGTCATGTATATAATGACTGTGTGGACTGCAATAGTGTGTTTGAGAATGTTTTTAGTGAAAAAATTCTTAGCCAAAAATGTAGTTCTAATAATACTAAAGTTGTTCATTTAGTAGGAATTTTTTCACTGAATAATTTTATCTGGGAAAGACTCAGAAAAAATATTTTCAGAAGCCCATCTGAAGGAGATGGTTGCAGTCTCCTCTCACCTAGAGGCAAACTTCCAATGCTTCTCTGAACTCCCGTTCATCCCAGGCTCTGTTCTGAGGGGAGGGAGAGGGCTATCAATCTCCACTGATTTTCCAGTTCACTCAGCACAGGCTGCTGAAATATTCAATAAAAGACTGTGAGAAACGAATTTGTGGCACGGATGTTATGTCATTTAAACTGTCAGTGAGACATTCCAGTCCCACGCCTGTGACTATCTATGTCTTTATAGGACCAAAGCTGCTACGTCTGTAAACTCTAACAGGGTTTGAAATATAGTCAAAACTAAGCTTGGCTTTTGAACACCCTGGTTATGTCCATATTAGGTGATGTGCAACAGATTGACTATTATTATTATTATTATTATTATTATTATTATTATTATTATTATTATTATTATTATTATTAAATCAA
>VXAY01000619.1:212085-255901 GCA_013399855.1 Oxyruncus cristatus | reverse complement strand
ATTATTATTATTATTATTACTCCTTTTCTTAGTCTAGCTATTCATTATCTTGAAAATTTTTTCAAGAACTTAAAATCAAATAATTCCATTTTAAGTGGCATGAAATCTTTTATTTCAATCACAAGTTTAAATTGCAATTTACCATTCAGATTTTCAGATTATTGTTTTGGTGACAATAGTGATAAGTGCCATTCAGAATGCTGATTTGAGGGAAACTGCTTTGGGATGTTTATTTTGTGTATCTTTGGCTGTTGCACAAAGAACTATATGTTAGAGGTGAGTAGTGCTGTAACAGTGGATTAAAGAAAAAAATTGTCACAGATAAAATAGTGAAGGAATCCTACCAGCAGTTACTAAAATTTGTAGAGAGATGAGTGCTAAACCAAGTTCAAGATAGTGTCATAAAGCCAAGAATATATCTTAAAGACTTAAATGGAAACTATACATCATTTACAAACAATGAAATTTTATTTATCTTTTATGCAGTACGTCTGAATGACTGAGTCTGTTTTCCTATTAAACCCATAGGTAAAGATTAAAAATAGCCTGCTTTGACTGTGTACTTCCAAAGAGGGTATGGCATATAGTACTTCATTCAGTTCTTCTTTTGAAGGAAAAGTGAAGACAGTTGAACTATTCCCTAGAGAAGAATCATAAAATCATTTAGGTTGGAAAAAATCTCTAAGATCACCAAATCCAAACATGTAGCACTGCCAAGTCCACCACTAAACCATGTCACACTGAAACATCTTTTAAATACTGCCAGGGATGGTGACTCCACCACTTCCACGGGCAGTCTGTTCCAATTCCTGGCAACTCTTTCCATGGAGAAATTTTTCTGAACATTCAATCTAAACCTTCCCTGGCGCAGCTTGAGGCCATTTTCTCTTATCCTGCCACTCATTACTTAGGAAAAGGGACCCACCCTCCACTTGGCTACAACCTCCTTTCAGCAGTTGGAGAGAGTGAGAAGGTCTCTCCTGAGTCTCCTTTCCTCCAGGCTAAACAGCTCCCTCAGTGGCGCTTCATAAGACTCGTGTTCCAGATTGTTCATCAGCTTTTTTGCCCTTCTCTGGATGCACTCCCGCACCTCAATGTCTTGTAGTGAGGGGCAGAAAGGTTCTGCGGCTGGAGAGAGAAAAGAGTTTGGTTAAAATGGCTAAAAGCTGGGTATTCCCCACCTGCCTAATTCCCAACCCCCACAGTAGTCAGGATTTTTTTTTCCAGCCCTAGAGATGTCACTGCAGGGAGCCTCTTGTGAGGATGAGAGATGAGCAGCCCAGGAAAACCTGGACCCTTGTCCTCAGACATGGATTGTCTAAGTAAAACCTGTAGAAACCTAAATCAATTTTAATGGGATTTTCTTATTTAACACCTTGTTTTATGGCAGAAATAGCTTTCAAATAAATCAGTCTGAAAAAAAAGAATGTAAAGAAAGAATTCTATTGTCCCTGCCATGCAGTCAGAATGGACTGGCTTCAGGTGACATTTTGTAGTATTTACATAAAAGAAATAAAAACTCAAAGCTGTATTCCTTACAAACATCTTTATATATTCAAGTAAGAATGTTAGCTCAACTACATTTATGATCAACTTGTGATTGTGTCATATTTTCAATGAAAGCTGTGATACATTTCTGAGCTCTGAGTATACAAGTCTTTAAGAGAAAAACAAAACAGAACCAAAATCCACAGATGCCCATGTGCTACTAACTTGGCTTTAAAATCTGAGCAGTGAACAAAAGAATTATTGAAAAATGTAGGTGAGGATATAAAAAGTTAAGTACCTTTCCAAAGAGCTTTTTTACATCGTGGTGGGTTGACCTTGAGTGGCTGCCAGATGTGTTACCAACACTATTCTAGCAACAAGTAAAAGGCACAGAACTACAAGGGCTGTTATAGGGAAAGTTAACTCCATTCAAGCCAACCCAATACATACATAAATAATATAAACTAACCTGAAGTTCAAACATAACCCAAGCTGTACACCAAGCAACAGGCCTAGTCCATACATAAACTTTTAAATTTACTTCCTCTCTGTTATATTTTGTATTTTTTTTATCTGTATTTTTTTAATCTAAGCCTTCTTAAAGCTGATGCATTGTACCTGGCTACTCGAACCTTTAATATAAAACCACTTAGAGAAAACATCTCAGTGACATACAATTTCTCTCAATGTTGCTGTGTTTATAGAAGTTTCCTATTTTACAATGAAAAAAAGAAGGTGCAATCTACTACAGCAATATATCAGAAAATGTTGCAGATAGAGCTCATTCCAAACCAGGTTTTGCTCTCCAAATTCTATAAAGTGCTGTAAACCAGTACTTTTAAATATGCTATGTTTCCCCATAACGGTAATTTGGGGAAAGAGGTGTCACTTCCTCGTTATAATACTGTATAGCTGTGGGTTTACATATGTTGGTACGGTTCAACTGCTGTGTACTATACTAACACATTTTTCCCCTTGCTTTAATCCATGATTTATTAAGCTGTCAGAAACAGGAATCAAACAAAGATTGGCATTAACGCAATATATCTAAATCAATTCCCCTGAATCAATCTGCAAGTGAATTTCAGGGGAGGTGGGAGCTGACCTAATCACCATAGTTTTCAGCTTCCTTTGCAATGTTGTGTGGATGCTGGTCAGTGTGTGTAGCAGTGGATCTCCTGGTTGGATGTGAAAATGAAAAACAAACACAAATGTTATGGAACAGTAAATTCCCCACAATGTATTGAGTAACAGTCTGTCAAGTTCTGCAGAATATATAGGGGAGGCACAAAAATAATGTACAAAGTGAAGATCTCATATCTTCACTACCTTTTGTTTATTATCTGACCATTGTTCTTCCTTTATATCAGTGTGTCACTAGTCAACATCTGTTAGTCACTTATGTTACTATTCAGTTGAAATAGTGATTTTTCACAATGATAAGCAAGTTAAGAATGTGAAGATAGAAATAAAAATAAGACAAAATCAGCACTAGTATAAGTCTATTATTAATATATGCCTACTATAAGCTTGTAAGCCTATATAGTATGTCAGATAATATTAGTACACAGCAAAGAATCGAATGAGCTCATATTCCAATGTGTACAATTAGTAATTTTTCAAGCACACTACACTTAACAAAAGTCAACCTTTTATTTGCAAATTTTGAGAATTAAAATTTGACTTCTGAGATCACTACCTCCTGCTGTGGAGGTATTGTGGAAGAAATAATTCACAGATCTTAGGCTTTTTGGGACCCAGCTCAGGTGTCTGGCATTAATTGAGAAGTCGTGGTATTTTCATAGCTATGGGTAGTTCACATTTCACACTGACAGAGAACATGAGGTTCATCTTGACATTTTAAACTAAGTATCTAGTTAAGTCAACTAGACTTTCTCAACACTTACTTGCATGGACACTTCTAGAGGATGATTTTTCCCTTCTGCATAGTTAGCTTTGTTAAAATGGGTTCAACCATGCCCTGGAAGTACCCACCTATTTTACCTTGCTTCCCTCTTCTTATCAGGTTTTGTTGAACCTCAGGTTTACATGTGTGCTCCAGATAAGCAACCAGGCAGCAAATAGACTGTGTAAGGAGCCTGCCTTCTGCTTCTCCTCTCTTCCTTGGTATAGTACCAACTAAAAAACAAACAAACAAACACCCCCCATCCTCCACAATATTATATAATATAGTAGGTAGAATACAGTGCTTTAAAACAAAATATAGGTGAATCTTTTACTCATGAAACACAGAAGAATCATTTTAGTCCGTTAAACACATAAAATTCTACAGAAATTAATTCTTATGTTCTAACTATTTAAAATACTGATGATGTTAATGCAATAAGATACATACCTATGCTTACGAGGTCATGAAAATGAATAAATTATAATACAGAGCCATGGTATTTTAGTAAGACTCTCAACTAAAAATATTTTAATAATATTTTTAATAATAGAAGGAGCAAAAATATTAATTTCTGACAGAGGTTCTAAGAGAAAATTTTATTGTCTTTCATAATTTTTTCAGTAAAATCTTAGAAAACACCAGAAGATATTGAGGTGTTATTTTCCATCCAGTGTACCAGGCTTATCTTTGGTTATTGTGAATTCCTCCCCCCCCTTTTTAATCTAAGATTTATCTAGAACTCTGTTTTTTTTTTGTGTCAACTACATAAGATATTTCCACTTGTCTTCCATTCTTCCATATTCAGGAAGACATTCAGTTATTTAGTAATTTATGAATCTTTTTATTTCTTCATAAGATTAATGGTAAAACTAAGTACATATAACTCATATACACAGTATAAGGTCACTGTGAATAGAGAATTAAGCTACTTTTCTGTAAATGGAGATCTACATGTCTTAAAAATATTTAACATCTTTACATTAGCATAAAACTTAATTTATGAACATATTTGCAATTAGTTACAATAGTCTGTTTTCTCAGAAAATATTTTTAGTATGGAGCTTAGGTTCCAAAACACAGAGTAGAGAACTGCAAACTTCCCTCTTCTGTTTTACGTTTCTTTGAAACTTGACTTTTTCCAAAATTAAATTCTCTTCCATGTTTTCTTTTTTTTTTTTAATCCATTCATTTTTGTCTTCTTCTAGGTGCTTTCCTCTCTAAGTGCTTTCTTCTATAAACAAATGTTTAATAAAGAAATTATATATGCAAATGGAATAATAACTATATTTTAAATCTTTGCTGCATATTAAGACCAAGGAAAACAAGTGAGTTTAAGATATGTCAGTAGGATTTTCCAGGAACTAGAACAAAATCTCAGTCTTCAAAACCAAAAAAGAAGCTCCTCGGTTTTACTGTCTTTTCATATATGTTCCTTGGAACTGCTTTATATTTTGTATTCTTTTTGCTTTACATTTCTTTAACCAATGTTAATTTCTTTTTTTTTTGAACTGAGTTCTGTCACCTTCTTTTGGACACAGTCTTAGAAAAGAATTTCAAGAATTATGAATGTGATAAAGAGAGGTTGCCTAGAGCAATAAAATATAATTTTCACATGCTAATAATTGTATTTGCGTTTCAAATTTGAGCATTGTTTTATGAAAACAAATCATGTATGCAACACACTTCTTTTACAATTTATCTTCGAAAATTTGGGAAAGTTACTCAATTCAACATTTTTCTCTTTCAACCTCGTTAATCTAACTTTGTATTACCATATGTATTTTCCATTTTCATTGTACATTATCCATTCTGAGAATTATCTGAGTCAGAACTAGTGGCTGCTAATTAAATTACTGCCATTACCAACTTCAAGGGCCTTCCTACAACAGAAAGGCACAGCTGTAGTTTATTTACAGGCAGAAAATTTGAATGCCCATTGTCAGTGAAGGAGGACTTCTGCTCATATCTTTCTGTGTAAACAGGGAGTTGAGTACTTTATCATTCCTTAATGGGATAGGACAAAAGCAGAACTAAGAAACAGAGTAGTTAAATAGGCCTGTGGCAAATAAGAACTCCTCCACAGTGATGAATTCTGTACTAATTTCCATCTACTGTAAACATGTGTGTTACAAGCCTGAAGTTTATGAATAATGGCTTCATTTTGAAGTAATTAGAATTCTGTGCCGTTAACAGCAGGAAGTCCGGATAATTATATTTTAGAATTAAATGTCTGGGAAAAGACATTTCTGTCTCTATGACAATTATGTTTATGATTAATGATAGAAATGACAACATGCAATATAAATACAAAACAGCAAAAATTAACTGTATCCATCATGGATGGCAGTCTGCAAACTACAGCGTGTCAGTAATCATAGGTAAAAAAAATCTTGATAATCTTGTTTTGTTTCATATTGGAATATCCTCATTTCTTTCCCTTATTTTTGACATGTAAGACTTCCAGTTGCTTCATACCAGACTGTCAGCATAAAATACTACAGACGATTAGATGTATAATGAAATTACCTTTTGCAGGCAAGTCAAACCCTGTTTTGTGGGTGTGCTAGAGCTTATCTTGATGGGGTCAGGGGTGTCATTCAAACACTTCTGTAGAACAACTAGTCCCAGGTCTAGGAAGAACACTTGCTCCCTACATCGCTTCAGGTGAACTGTTTCTGTTCCCAGTAAGCACCGTGCCTTTGTGTCTGAACTAAAACAACCTCTACCAGCTGGTGACTTTGTGGTATTGCAGTGGGAAGTCTCCTGAGTTGCATCATGAGGAGCCTGATGGAAGGTTAGCAGGACTGGAGCCATGCCGTAACATATAAATCACTTCAGATCAGGCATAGCTGAAAAATTCCATCCTTGAAAAAAATCCATCTCATAGAGAACTGTATACCATGCCACAAGAACAGAAGAGCAGTCACATTCCAGATGAGTCATTGGCGCACTGCTCTCTCCTCCTCCTGCGACATCTATAGATAATTAAGGTGGAGGCAGAGATCACTCTTTTCCCTCCTGTTTATACCTTCATTAACGGTGTGGAGTATTTGCATACAAGAGTGGGTGCCTGCGTGGGTAGGCATGGGTCTCTTCAGCTAACTTCGTCAGTGTCATGAAAGCTAAACTGACTAACACAGGGTTTTGTAAGTGGGGGAAACTGACAGCCTCATCCATGAGAAATGGGAAGTCTTAAAACTGAAGTTTTAAAATGTCTGAAGATATTTATTTTCAATCATTTTTCAATTTTACACCACAACGGACCTTTTCAAAATAGAGATTCTTGGCAGGATATCTTTGTTGAATTTCATTTAACAGTAAAGTTTCCTAATGGTATTGGTCATCTTAACGTACTCCACTGATTTTATTTTTCTTTGGTTGACTGGTTGATGCTTTCCATTTGTGACTGCACAGGTAGTGACTTCATTGAATACCCTGTGTCATGAAACAGTTGTAACTCTGATATAACCGATTCCTCTTGCAGCAACAGGTTTGCTGGTTTGTTTTATTTGCTGAAGACTTTATTGAAAGATATTGTCTAGCTCTCCTTGTGTTTTGCTCCTTTTCTTAATAAGCTAATCTATTATCACTTAGGCATTGCTCTGCTAGACCTGTATATCTTCGTTAGTCAATTTATCAATCTAAACATCTCAAGGAGAAGGAAAAAGCACAAGATCTCCAATAAAAAGCAAAATGTGTAAGGAAAGCTGAAAACTGTCCCATAGTTTTTTCTTGATAGTTTCTGAATACTTACATGCTTTTGGAAGCATGGGCGTATCATTGCATAGTGTCTAAGAGTGGAAAATGCAATAAAATTTTTAAAGTTCTCCTCTTTCTTGTAGGATTTATTAATAGTATTTTCTTCAGAATCATTGAAAAATGTTTTGCAGTCAGCTTCATTCAAGAAGCCTGGGTTGTACAGATCTGTCTTCTGAGATACCTTGGGTATCCTTATCATGGTAGGCCCAGTCTTTTACTTTACTCTTTATAACTCTCCCTTTCCCTGAGATTCCTTCCAACAAGCATATTCTTTGATTCACCATCTTCTTGCAAAGATCTCGGTTCTTTCTTGTGCACTCTCAATTCCCTCTGAGCAAGTGGCAACATGCGCTGTGGCAATGTATAGCTGATTATCTGGCAGGGCACTGAGGACTTTCAGTTGTAAATTTTTATGAAAATCATGCAAAGTTACTACCTTTGATGCCTCAATCTCTTTGCAAATGTGGCCACGGTCAGTCAGCTTGTGAAGTGGAGAATCAGCAAACGACAGAAGGGCATGTGAACTATGAAAATAAATTAAATGTATTATGCACATGGGCTTAAGTCTGCACTTATAATTTCTGACACTGTAGGGAGTGACTCCAGTTCCAACTGAGCCTTTTGTTTCTGAAAAAACAGCTAAGGAGATGGATTGCAAGAATGAAAAGAGTAAGCCCTCCTAGGCAATCAGAAAAAGCCTGCCATTCAGTGAAGGTTCCTTTATTCCGAAGATGTTCAATAAACAACGAATAGCCTTAAGTGCCTACACTGCAACCGGGCGCCGTAATAGGAAATAACTATTCATGAACATTTGGTAATTATTTTCTCTATAAGAGTCCTGGCTTGTTCAGTTTATCAATCGTAACACCTTTTGTAGCACCTATCACTCTAAGATCTCTGTATTCAGCTAGCTAGGAATATATTCTTTGCCTATGGGGTTTCTCTTTAATAATATACTGAAAAATGGCTGCACCTACCATGAATACTCACATTCTGTTGAGCAAGAATGAATACACGTTTCTGCTGTTTGCCTTGAAACTCTTTGTCCATGCTACTAAGATGCAGAAAAAATGTTGTCTTTCCTTTGCACACTGCCCCACTGGCTTCAATTAACCTTATTAGCAATAAAATAAAGAAAAGAAACAGTTTGGTGCCTAATGAGGTCATGTCCAGGAACCCAAACAAATAAGTTGCTTAAAAAAATCTGTAAGGACAACTAGTATTTCTTGCTTAAAAAAACCCAAAACCAAAAAGAAAAGCCCAAAAGTAACTAAACAAAAAACCCCAAAGCCAACCCTCCCACTCCCTTTTTTTTGCAAACTGGGATTCTGATTAACACAAAAGGTGGTGATGGGGGGGCAAGGGGGCAGGTCAAGCTTCAGACCTGGAGATCTACAAGACAGTCAAAAGATCACCTCAAAGCCAAATTATGTACTCTTGCTGTCAGAGAAAAAGTAAATCTACATGGCCATGGATATTACCTGCTGGAAATCCATGTGAGACTGTAATGAATTCTGCACGTGATATCTTTATTAGCAGGAATTTCTACTAACAGTTTCTGCTTCTATTTCATACACACTAAATGATGCAACTGGTTTATACAACATCCTAGTGAATGCAATTGATTTTTTTTCTAATTAGCTGTTTTAGTGATTACTGAGTTGTTTTAAATACATGCTGCACTTAAATAATTCCTTGGTGCTAATTTTCTTTGTTTAAGTAGTATATTCAAAAAAGATGTTAAATTTTGGATTGATTGCACAGCTTTTGACCTCTGTACATCTACATATACAGTCAAATGAAAAAGACTATACTTAGGACTAGCATGTGCAAAGTTAATCATTATAACAGAAAGGAAAAATAAGGAATGCAAGCCTATGCTTATACTCACATCCCTTAATCACTACTCTTTCTCAGTAATTAACTTCAATGGGATTCTAGATGTTAAGTACATAAATAGTCACCAGAACACCAATTTTTATGCAAAGATCTCACAATGAAAGATGTAATTACTTCCAGTTAATACTGTGAAAATTTTCTAGATTTTCAGGTTTCTAGCAAAATCATTGCGTTTGCAGTTTCATTTATGTTTTCTGGTGATGACCTTCATGTGACTGACAGTTGACCTGAAAAAGTATTTCCCAGAACTGAAGGGAAGAGAATGTTAAAACAAAACACTGCAAAATCATGAAAAGGCAAAGGTAAATCTGAACTTTCAGCAAATCAATATCACTACGTGGTATTCTATTAACACAAGCAACCCTTTACAATTTTAAAAATTTTATAGCAAACACTATCTTAATAAATTTATTGTACCTTGAAATAAAGATTGTAAACAGTGAGGAGAAACATCAAGTCCGAAAATCACACCATCAAGACAAGAAAGTAATCTCGCAGCCTACACAAGAGTTTAAATTTTCACAGTTCAGTTTTGGCCCAATGCCTGCATGCAATCCTGCTTCACTTCTGATTTTCACGTTAAAATCTGTAGCTTGCTGTCATGTAAAAATAGGACAAAATTTCCTTGCTACAGTTTCATATGCATACTGTATCTTTTAATACTCACTTTGGAGATGTTTATTCCTTGGGTAGATTGTCAAAACCCTTTTAAGCTAATGTTGTTTAATACAGAGTGAAAAATTAAAAAAAAAGTCATCTAATGGAAATAATGGGTATATGGTCTTAGAAAAGTATTTTTGCTATACTTATACAATAGTGTAGAAATGCAGTGAGAATATATAATAGGGACCTTGTGACAATTCACACAATCACAGAATCCCAGAATGTGTTGTTGGATGGGACCCACATATATCATCAAGCCCTGCACAGGACCATCTCCAAGAGTCACACCGTGTACCTGAGAGAATTGTCCAAGCAATTCTTGCACTCTGTCAAACTTGGTGCTGGGGACCCTGTTCCAGTGCCCAATCATTTTCTGGGTGAAGAATCTTTTTCTAATATCCAACCTAAACCTCCCCCAACAGAGCTTCATGCCATTCCCTCACATCCTATCACTGGTCCACAGAGAGAAGATATCAGTGCCTGCACCCCCTCTTCCCCTCTTCCCCTCACGAGGAAGTTGCAGACTGTGATGATGTCTCCTCTCAGTCTCCTCTTCTCCAGGCTGAACAGACCAAATGACCTCAGCCATTCCTCATACGGCTTCCCCTCAAGGCCCTTCACCATCATTGCCCTCCTTTGGATGGTGTCTAAGAGCTTAATATCTTTCCCATACTGTGGTTACCAAAACTGCACACAATATTCAAGCTGAGGCTGCACCAGTGCAGAGTAGAGTATTAAAAACATTCTCAAATAAATGTAAACATTTCAGGTACTACCTTTTGAAGAATTTTGTGTGCATGGGAAGGAGAAAGTAATTTTAGAATGTATGATGATATTTAGAAGAATTCTATTACTAGAAAATATGGGCTTGCTATGGAAATTGTAGCTGAGTTCTATCAGATTCATGGCTTTTGCCAAAAGCTAGGAGAACTGTTTATACATTACCAAGTACACGACTGACATTACTTTTGAAAAATTCCATGTCTCTACGTGTATCTGACTGTGCATATTACATTTTATGTGTATGCATATATTTATATACATACACTTGTATATATTTGTATTCAATCTGCGTAAATATGTAAAAAGTAGCAAAATGAAACCGAAAATGTGCTGACCTTATTCTGCAGTGAATTTAATTGTATCTATTTCTGGTAATTTTATATATATGTAATCATATTCTGTGTAACATATAATTGTGTCCTATATCTAATCTTTCTGTAATTCTCTGTATCCACAAATTGGTCTCCTTTTGTCACATTCATGCCCTTTTTGAACTACTTAACACATCATTTCAGTATTCTATCATTTACTATTATTTAATTTTAGTTTACTTATCAATTTCAAAATTGTTAAGACATTTCTCTATTTGGTTGGTCAATATACTGATACCTTTTGCCTTCCTGTTTTCAGGTAAACATCTTAGTGCAGTACCAAATGCTCCCTTCTCTCAGACTTTGAAGATTTTTTCCTTATATAAATAGAAACTTCCCCATTATTCTCCCTTTTTTTTTCTGGTTTTCTTTTTCTAAAAAGTGCAATGGTCAGGTGCATCGACTGAGGCCATAGCTTACTATGGTGACCAGAGCTGTAACATTTCTATAAACATTATGGATCTATTAATCTATCTGTTTTGTGTAAATGTTAATTTCCTGTCTTATGAGAACACAAACATGTTAAGGTGAAATAGCTAGACTCTGGACTATAACATTTTCGACCCTTGCAAGAGTGAATTCTTCTCATACAACTTTTTTCAGAGTTTCCTAAAGAACACTTGACATGCAATAGATCACATTTTAAACTGTCCTACATATTCCTCATGTAATGACACAGTGTTATGTACATTCCTCATGTAGTCACAACTGTGAATTTTTTAAGGTATTGAGCTTATGTTTGCTCAATATTTTCCGTATGTGGCAAGAGCCTGGTCCAGTTGGGACCCTGGACAGTACTGTCTACCATCGTCTAGAATAGCAATAACTAGTCCTGCAGTAATTTCGGCTGTGTTAGCATGTTCATGTATTAATGGCCACTTCTAACCAGCAGTTTGGACAAGGCCATGTTGCTTGGAAGGAGGAGAGACAAAAAGGCCCCACACAGTGGCTCTCTCAACCCCCTGGGTAGGATGGGGAGAGAACTGGAGGAGTAATAGTGACAATACTCATGGGTTGAGATAAAGACAGTTTAATAGATAAAGAAAAAGCCACATAAATGAGCAAAGTAAACCAAGAAATTAATTCACCACTTCCCATTGGCAGGCAGGTCTTCAATCATCCTCAGGAAAGCAGGGTTCCATCAAGCTTAACAGCTACTTGGGAAGACAGGAAATGGCATCATTCCAAACCTCTCCCCTTCCTTCCCCAGCTTTACATCCTGAGCATAATGCCATGTGGTATGGAATGTCCTGTCTCAGCTGTGTCCCTTCCCAACTTCTTGTGATTCCCCAGCCTCCTTGCTGGTGGTGTGGGATAAGAAGCAGAAATGAACTTGACCCAAAGCACTGCCCAGAAATAGCAAAATTTGCCTATGTTATCAACACTTTTCGGCACAAATCCTAAACACAGCTCCCCAGTAGCTACTGTGAAGAAAATTAACTCAACCCCAGCCAAAACCATCACACAGAGTAACCCGTGTATCCCATAACTTTCAAATCCAAAAGGAAAAGAAGTTGAGAGGAGGACTGAGAACAGTGTTAATTTGAAGGAAAATGAGAATATTAGGATATTAATTCTGGAATGACCTGTAGCTTAAGCAGTCAGTTCATAATCTACATTTAAACATAATAATTAACATAATAATTTGTAATCAATCCTTGCAACAACAAGCCATTCTAACTTCTGCTGAACCTCCTCACAGTAAGAGGAGAGGAATGGAAGGGAAGTATTGGAGGGAATGGAAACAGAATCTGATGAACTGCACAGAATCCATAATAAAAAGAATTATGACTGTGACTTAGGGAAAAAAAAGAAAGGTACAAATGGCAAGAGTGAATGACAAGCATGAATGAAAAGTTGAATATTATGATCCCAGCATATGCCATCATTAGCTGACTTACAGGTAAAAAATTGTATTTTGTCTTACAATGCCAAGTCCTTCTTAGATGGCATTTGAGAGCCGAGTGTATGATTGTTTTATGTAAGAATACAGAAAAACAATTTCATGTACATTTTAAGGTTATTTTTGCAGGTGCTGCTTTCCACCAGACAGTCCCTTAGTACCTCACTATCTCATTCAGTGGTGCAGGCTTTTGAGGGAACAATAACTTGATATACGTTAAAAAAAAAAAATCAATCAGCTCTCAAAAAAATATGTTTGTGGGTTACACTATAATGGCTAACTTAGACAGACTATGCAGCATGACACGTGCCTGAAACACCTTTCTGACAGCTGAAACACCTCTCCACTCCAAAAGCCACTCATTCACTCAGAAAATCACATGGCATCTCATGAACTAAAAACATGTCTTTAGTGCATCTTTAACCTGGGTTTCAAGTCCTGATGAGTGGCTGTTCAGGAAGCAAGGGACCTACTGTGATCAGACTGTCTTGATTTTATCCTGAGTGACCTCAGGGAGAGGAAGCCAATATGAGAAAGCTCTTCCGAATCTGCCTAGAACTGCGGAGAGCTGCCCACTTGTCATGCTAGAACCACGATCAGGTGCAGCTGGAGAGTACTGTCTGTTGAAAATATTCTGCTTCTATCCTTGAGATTCTGCTTGCAAATTTGTTGCCTTCCTGGAAAATAAGGCTGGGCCTAAAGCAGCTGCAGGGTGCACTCTAAGAGACTGCATGGAGATCTTTCAGTACTATGATGAATCTCCTGCTGTGAACCTAATACTGCTCATACAGTACTCTGTGTCTTCAAAATGTCATAAAACCAGTCTGAAACATGGTGAATTTGCCTTCTCCAAGAAAAAACCCCAAACATATAGATTGATATCTCTCCGTATTAACAGAGATTTGGCCTAATTAGTTAATTCTCAAAAAGACTGTCAGATGAGCAAAGTAAAATATACTGTATATTTTATCGTTTTAAATTTTTGTGAAAGTCCTTTGCTTTTCAGCTGGAAAATTTTTTCAGATAGCTCTTGCTTCCCAATTAATATTTGATGTCAGCTGCTCTGAGCAATGCTCCCCATATTCAAAAACATGCAATGAGATTCCTCCCATTCCTCAAGTTTATATTGGCTTTCTCCAACCTCTTTTTCTTATTTTCTTTCAGTTTTCTGTCCTTACCTTTTCCATGTTTCCTTTCTGACTTTAATCTGGCATTCTTTCATACCCTTATTTTCCTCAGAACTGTCCACAGTCCATTATACATAATCAGTCTACACGGGCCCACTTTTGTGTTCCCCAGCCTCCTCAACCATTTCATTCCATTTTCATTTGTTTCTTGGCTGTTTTTTCAGGTTCCTCTCTTCCTCCAACAAAATCAATTCCACTGCTTCCCCTTCCTCTCTGTGTTCTGTGATTAAAAACCATGTACTGTTATACCGGAAGAAAAATGGACAAGTGCGTGCACACACACATTGAGTCATAACAAAAGCCATAGGAGAGCTAAACGAAATGGAATTGTTCGTGTTGGCCAAAATATTTGCTGTAAAAGAACATTCTGATTAACATACTTTTAAAAAACATTTAGAAAATAATAGTAAAGTAATCAATGCATGTCTCCACACTTCGCTACCAGTGAGACAAAGGGCAAGACAATCTGAAATATCTGAAGGTTGTTCAGTGTTTTCAGTATCCGAAACACTTACTCGTTTTAATGAAAGTTCTTTTTCCTCAATTGTGCAATTAAAGGGATATAATATTGTGCCATATATTGCTCTTCTTTTAATGCTAATGTTTCCCACTTCAACTTAGTACTTGCTCTTACCAACTTCCTGGGACTCGGGTAGATACTGCAGTTACTTGGTACCCTGTAAAATGGTATTTCAAATTGACAGAGGGATTAATGAATATTCAAAACCATTCAGCTTGGATATCAGTTTGGATATCATGAGGCAGCTACTTGCTCTGTGGTTTTGTACAATAGAATGTCATCAGTTACAGAAACCTCTTGCACGCACAAAAGGGCATTTGTTGTAAATGAATTTAAATGTAAATTGTTGCAGAGTAAATTCTTTCTCTGCCTGTTACTTTTTCAATGCAGAACTGGAATACTCATGAATTGTACTAAAAAAAATTGTTTCCCAAGTATTCATGGAGATGTATTAAAATGAAGCATGCATATATTCATGATGAAAATGAAAACTCAGAAAAAATGTCTGGGACAATTTTCTGCAAAAAGAACTATTTCCAAAGTACCCGTTCACAGATACCTCAACCACTCACCTCCTGAAATCATAATTTCTGTACCTCAGTGTCTATGTTGGCAAAGTGAACACCCTTTTCTGTCCTTGTAGATATCAAACTACCTAAAAATTCAAAAAGTGACACAGTCAATTCTTGTATACAGAATTTTTCAAGCTATTAATTCCATCATTTTATGTATATTTAATATATATATTTGCACACACATATATATATGTACACACACTACTTTAAGGCGACTGCATCACACAGAAAGATGTCATCACAAATATTCACTCCCCTGTACTGTGCTCCAGTGGAATATCTGTGCTCACCCAAGGCACCCGAGACCTTTCTGTAGGGAGCTGCATTGTAGTGATGGATGAAAACACTGTGCTTTATTTACAAGGACAGCCTTTCTTTCTCCTTCCATGAAAGCAAATGCCTTTTCTAACACTTTGAAACATACAGTACAGTACGAACTGGTAGTCTCCCTATTAACCCATTAATAAACATAGCACTAACGTGACCAAAGCTTTGCTTTCTTATCCCAACGCTGCTGAAGCTTGGCTCACTCTTTTCAATGAGTTCCAAAATCTGAGTAAATGAACCACCTGTTTTGTGATCAATGCTTACTGTTGTTGCTGAAATGTACTGACTGACTGGAAATACATATCACAACTTTTAACTTCCTGGTCTTCTTTAACACTGGGACTTCAAGCCTTGCTATTTGGATGTAGTGTTTGTATAAAGCACATCTACACAAAAATCCAAACATAATACATTCACATCAGTGCTAGTTAAGCTGAGTGAATAGTTTTATTTTGGGAAACATCTCTCTCTTTTTTGAAGGCAGGGAACTCCAGAAGTCAGTATGTACCTGGTAAAAGTCCTTCTCACAGTGAAGGGTAAATTCAGTTGTAGCTATTATGAAGATTTCCATCCTTCTCTTGTGTCTTATTTATTATTGCTTTTACATTTATGGGTTTGTGAAGTCATATGGCAATTTTCAGTTTAATTTCTGTAGATGAATTTTAGGGAATATAGAACCATTGCATATTGTACCATGGTCTTGCAGGACGCAGCACAATTTTGCAAGACTATGTTTGCGATCTGACCAGCATAAACATTCACATTTTAAGGGTTCAGACAGGATAAGAAGAAAATGTACGAGATAAGAATTTTGATAAATAGTGTTTTGGCAGAATTCAGTTGCCTAGTGATAGCTAGGGATCTATTAGTGTTTGCAAGGAAGCCCTGACTGCCTTTCTGCTGCTTTTGAAAGAGGAGGGAACATACATACACGTGTCATTTGGTCAGTCAATTCCCTTCATGTGTCTTGCATACCCTACAGTGTTTCATTATGTCCACAGTGTCATGGTTCAGGAATGGTACTCCCCCATTCAGTGTTCCCACTGAGACACTCCAAACCACATCTGCTTTCTCTCCCCCACTTTCCCCTCTCCCTCTCTGCTACAATAGGCTGCAGAGAAGAATTGGAGGCAGTAAAGGCAAAAATCGCAGCCTGAGATAAGAACAATTTACTGGAAACAGAAGAAAATCACCAGTAACAGGAACTATACTAATGACAAAGGGTACAAGAAAAGAAACCATTCATGTGGAAACGCCCTGACAACAGACAATACCAAGTGGCTCTCTCTGCTACCTTTATTTGACCAGAAGGAACCCCTCTCTCCCAAAGAGAGTTCCTTACCCCAGCTAGGGCAATGACATGAGGTGATATAGAATAACCTCCAGGTCCTGTCCTGGCTACCATGAAAATTTAGCCCTGTCCTGGTCAGATCCAGGACACATAGTTAGACAAACAAGTTATGCTTTTCCTTTTTAAATGAGAAATAGTTATCCACTAATGCTTTGCCATATTTTCTGGAGAATCCTCTCTCAAGACTCATCCTCAAAAATAATTTGTGTTGGAAAAGACCTTAAAGATCATTGAATTGAGCTCTTAACCCAACACTGCCAAGCCCATGGAATAAACTGTGTCCTTAAGTGACACATCAAAACATCTTTTGTTATACCTCCAGGGATGATGACATTTTCCCAGGGAGCCTGTTCCAGTGCTTGACAGCCCTTTCCATGAGAAATTCTTCTTCATATCCTATCTAAACTTTCCCCTAAACTTTGAGGCCATTTCCTCTTATCCTATTGCTTACTCCTGAGTAGAAGGGACCAAGCTTGCTACAATCCACCTATCTACAACCTCCTCTCGGGTAGTTGTAGAGAGTGATAAGATGTCCTCTGAGCTTCCTTTTCTCCAGGCTAAACAACCCCAGCTCATAAGACTTGTGCTTCAGACCCTTCACCTACTTCATTGCCCTTCTCTGGACTCACTCCAGCATCTCAATGTCTTTCTTGTAGTGAAGGGCCCAAAACTGAACACAGAACTCAAGATGTAGCCTCATCAGTGCCAGTACAGGTGGACAATCATGTCCTTGTTCATTCTGGCCACATTATTTCTCATACAAGCCAGAATACCATTGGCCTTCTTGGCCACCTGGAAAAACTGCTGACTGTGTTCAGCTGGCTCTTAACCAGTATCCCCAGGTTGTTTTTCTCTGGGCCACTTTCCATCCACTCTTACTCCATCCTCCTGTGGCACTGCATGGGGTTGTTGTAACCTAAGGGCGGTACCCAGCACTTTGCCTTGCTGAACCTAATATAACTGGCCTCAGCCCATCAATCCAGCCTTCCCAGATCCTTCTGCAGAGCTTTCTTACCCTCCAGCAGATCAACAGTCCTGTCCAGCTCACTGTCATCTGCAAACTGAGTTAGGGTACACTTGACCTTCTTATCCAGATCATTGATAAAGATATTAAACAGAAATGGCCCCAATGTATATATTTAAATATGCAACTTGACATACAAAAGTAACTCCAAACCCACTTTTGTTGTTTTGAAATACCAGGTATTGAAATGACTTGGAAATGGAAATTTCTTTTCCCCTCACCTCATTTTGTACTAGAACAGTGAGAAAAGAGAAATGTGAGAAAATAGCATATTAATTTGTAAGAGTTCATGCTGGAAGAGTAACACTTAAAAACATCCGTAGTGCTTTTCCTCATACAGAGCTGTCCTTTCTGGTCAGAAATCAATATGACCTATCAGTCTGAGGAAGGTGTCTATGAAAACCTTATAGTTCTGCAGAAAGTATGACCTAATTCAGTATTTAATGATCTCACCCCCTTCAAGTCTGTTCTGAATAGTTTTGGCAGCAGGGGAGGTGCCCAGTGCGACTCCCAGACAGAGTCAGATACTGATCTAAAAGAGCAAATGTTCTGAAACACTAGGAGATACCTCTTAAAAAACATATTTTCTTGTCATATCCCCAATGAAAGTCTTAAAAGACAATGTGCAAGAGCAGTTTTATGCCTCTTTCTTATAGATATGTGATTTTTAGGGCTATTCTGTAGAATTTCACATAAGGAGGTTATGATTTTAATTTTTTCCCTAAGAACACCTTTTTTTTTTTTATTTTGTAAAGTGTCTCCTTAAATTAAACGTATTCAGAATAAAAGTCTTACTGAAGCATTTTTTCAATATGCTTTTGATTTTCTCCATTCCCTGAAATCAAGGTGTCTTTTTACCACCCACATGGTAAGGAAATGGTATCGCTTTCTTACACGAAATCCAGCCTGCTTTTCTTTTTTTCTTCCTGATTTGGGACAAAAAAATAATACTTTTAAAGGGAAAACCAGCAGAAACAACAAAGGCAGAAACAACAAAACTAGGATTTGTACTGTGACTCTGCAAATTTTGATAGATACTGTTTTGAAAGCAGTGAAACATAGATATTGTCCAGGCTGCCAAAATACTGGGAACATTTCAGAGTTTCCAAAACAAATACTCTTCCAGACCTAGCAAGTGCTGACTCCAACAAGAGAGTCTGATTTCTGTGACACCAGGTAACCCCCATCCCAGCTGGAGAGCTTGTGAAGCAGCCAGTTGGAGAGCCTGGAAGGCCAGCATATCACCAGGTGAACAGCTGCGAAATCAGATGTCCTGGAAAGCTCGACAGTCTACTCTTCAGACAGCTAGTTGTCAGGAGAGCTGCCCAGGAGGCAGAGTAGTTGGTCTCACCAACCTATTTCCTGGTATGATTTCCATGAACGTTAAAAAAAAATGAACAATGGGGCTGACAGTATTCCATCAGAAAATATGTATATATAAGTATGCATTATATGATCTCTAAATCAAAGGTTTCTGCCTTGCCCCTTCATCCCATCTGTCCCTAGATCTTAATGCTTAATGAGCCCATTATTTAATATATGAAATTTTGTCAACACTATTACAGTTAAAGGGATGGACAAGCCTCTCTCATGGCTGTCATATCTCATTATTCCTTTTCTCTTTCCTTCTTGTCCTTATTTTTTTTTCTTTTATCTTCTTTGTTCCTCATTTGCCTCTTACCAATTCATTCTCTTTTTTGGTAGCTAGCTATTCGCCTCTTCTTGAAGTGTCTGAGATTGGTTCAACCCTTTTAAAACCACAAAATTTATTTGGGAGGCAAATAGATGAGGTATGGATATTTCTTCTCATATTGCCATTAGCCATCAATGTAAGCAAAAATAAAGCCAGCTGACAATTCATGTTATTCCTTCCGAGTGTTAGTAGAATATTTCATAACCCTTCCCCGCAGTTGTCACAGTTACTTGTCATTTAACACCTTGCTTTTACTATGCAATTTCTTTAGTTGAAATCTAAAATAAACAATAAGGGGCATCGGAATTTAATTTGATGTCACAGTCAGTAACACTATGGGGAAATGAAATGGTCTGATAACTTTTCTTATTTCTTAACAGCAAAAATTAGATAGAGAACACTGTTTAGGAGTCATTTTGCCCTTGATATCTTTAACTCTGGAATTATGGAATCTGCATGAGAGCATGAAATATTGTAACTATTTCAAAAGTAATACAGAAATTTGGAAAATTAGTCTTCAGGATGTGATTAAAACTAGGTAAAATAAATCAACCCTAGTTACGCTGAGAGAAAAAATTTCCCACAAAATCTGACAATTTTAAAATCAGAAGTAGAAATTTTAATGTCTATTGTTTTGCTGTTACCTCAAATAGCAGAAAACATATTCCTATGTTAATATCTCCAATTTTTGAAAATTTTAATAGTTGAAGTATATAAAACACTCTTTTCCTGAAAAATGCATACTGTAATCTCTCTGTGTTGGACATATTTTTAATTTTTGCATTTAAAAAAAGATGCATACCACATTGTAAAAGAGAAAAATAACAAATAAGTCAAAAAAATCTTGGAACATTATTTCATTTGGACAACCAGAAATTTTATCAGAAAGTGAAGAAATCTGAGGCTATAATAAATCCATTTATTCACCCTTTCTTCTATACCATACCTCTATTTGATTTTTTTACCCATTTCTGGGTAACATGTAAGCAATTCCACAGAAAGTTTCTCCATGCTGCCTGCCATCTGTCAACAAACTCAATTCTGACAGGAGTAGCCAGCATCTCAAGGGTGCAAATCAATTTACTGTCAGTGTTGGATGTGTTCCAGTGCATTTCCTCAGCACAGATGAAATAAACTGTGTCAACTGAGCAGTGTTGCATATGTTTTTATCTGCTGTTGGCTGAGGATTGAGCTAAAACTACTAAATTAACTAACTCAGAATCTCAAATTTTATTGGGTACATGTATAGCATACAGTGTGTAGGAAAGGGAAATCAATAGCATTGACGGGCGATTACAAAATAAAGAGAACCAGGCAGGTATGGTAAGAACTGATGCAGAATATAACTGTGAATGCACTCTGATAGGGAAGAAAAGCACAATGCAAATAATGGCAGGAAAATATAAAGTTCATCCCTCCCATAATTTTCGTGAACTATAAATTGCTTTGTAAACCAAGATTGCCACTTCAAGAACAAAGCATCCCTTCTCTAAAGAACTGTGAATTCCTTTCATAAAACAGTTCACCCATATCCACCTATGATGTTTCTTTTCATAAAATGCAGGGTGTATCAAATGCCCCATTTCTAGGAGACTATCTTATCTACACCATATAAATATAATCATTGATGGTAACAGATCAGAGCCTATGAATTTGACCTCTGTTTTACCTGAGCAATTAGAGATAATAAAGAGCACACAGAAACTTTCCAAACATACATTCTTGATGCCTCCTTTGATAAGGGCAATTTAATGATCTGAAAGAGTTTGAAGACGTGGGCATTTAATCCCTGTAAATCCCACTACCACAGTTTCAGAAAGCTGTGAATCCTGAAAGTTTTCCACATTCGAAAAAAGAGAGTTAGTTCCACCCCTAAAGTGGTAATGTGTAATGGGGCGGGGGGTGATGGGGTGGTGGTAGGTATATTAATCACTTTTAAATATTGACTTTTCTATGTATAATCTAATAATTTTTTCACAATTTGAAATATACACTGAGCTCATTTGTTTTTTGTGGACACTGTGGTCTGCTCCAGGGTTATTGAAATCTTACTTTTCCATTCATATGTTCATAGATTGATAAAAAAATTGCAGGAGCTGTTAATAAGAACCTTATCCTCACTTCTATCAATTTAATTGCTAGCCACAGATGATGCTTTTTCGGTTTTCATATAAGATCCTCAGGAATTTTTAAGAAAAAAATTAAAGAAAGCAGTAATTATGGTACATCAGTTGCCAAATTCATGAGTGCTTTTTAGTGAGATCTTGACCAGATCACAATACAGAGAGAGCCCTTCATACAACACTGAAGCAACCTGTAATCACCAAACACACACACCTTGCTTGGAAGAGCTCACAGTGAGCTGAATCCTAGAATCACAGAATGGTGTGGGTAGGGAGGGCACATTAGAGGTCATCTAGTCCAACAGATCTGTCATGGGCTGGGTCATCTGTCACTATATCAGGTTGTTCAAATGCTCGTCCAACCTGGTCCTGAATACTTCCAGAGATGGGACGTCATAATTTCATTCTTATTCTGTCTCCAACCGTAGAAAAAGTAGTGAAATACTTTGCTTTCTAAATATTATGGTTCGGTTTTTGTACTGTTCATGTAAATGCTTGCATTTCTTTTCAAGAAGATGGCAAACTCTGTGTTGGGAATATAAACTGTTGTGATTTAGAATGCCTGTTCCAGCAGTCATTGCAGAAATAACCTATTGGTCCAAAATATCATGCAGAATAGCACATATGTACATGCCGTATAGATGTATGTGTATTTGTCATATTTTGTCTCTGATCAAAACCTGTTAAAGGACAAATGCAATAACACTGTCTGGAGATGTGAGATCATCCTCTAATCTCTCTGTCTCATGAATATCTAAAGTGGAAATTTTCTAAGATCTCAGCCAAGGTTGGAGAATTCACTGCTCCAGAAGATGAGAATAACTACAGTCTGAACCACTTTCTCACTCACTTACAAAATTCTCATCTTTGATTCACTTTTACTCAGTGAAGTTTTCAAGAACAGACAAAACATTTCAGCTGATTCATCTTCAAGTAGGGAGGAAAGTAAGAGTGGGATGTTGTTATTTCTGTTTTTTAATATTTGGTTATTATAGTTAATAGTTGCCCAGGAAAAGAAATAAATAACTAAAGGATTAGATAAGAATAAATGAAAGAAACACTTCAAATAGCACACTGCCAGTTTATGAAATTAAATACCTCTGGGTATAAAGTTCTCAAATATTGTGTAGAAGAATAAAAGGGAACCAGATAATAATGACTCAGAATATATCTATTAAGATAATCAAATCCTGTACTTTGGATGCATACTGATCACTCCACTGTACACATTACTTCCTTTTTCTAATGCGTAATATATTATAGAATTTTCTGTGTGGACTTGGGGCATTTTTCATATACTTTTTAAATATTATGACTGGAGGAGAACCAGATACATTAACGCAAAATACAAACAAATTAACATTAAATATATGTGATATTTGAAACAATGTTTACCAAAATTTAAGAAAGTGTAAAAGGATACCCAAGAAAACTGGTGTGTTCTTTATTGGTACTTTTGTGATCACCTAATGTAAGATACATCACAAATTCTATGAAAATATTTCAGAATAAAAATAAATACAGACACAATAATGATCATAATTTGTATCTGACTTCAGAGTACTCTTTTCTCAGCAAAAGGAGAGGAGAATTGCATCTCCAGGGGTCATGACTGCTGACAAAACAACAAGAAAGTGAGATCTATTTATGTGCTCTGGAGTAAAAAATGTTATAAACAATTAAGATTACCACTGTCTGCTAAGGAAGGTATATAAGGTATATAGCTGGGACACACTAACATACTCATGATTTACATTCCCTGCTCCATGAGATCAAAGTGACAGAAAATTTTATAAACATCTTAGACACCATCTTTAAATAAAATGGATGTGTTTCTTCACTGTTCATATTGGAAAATAGTTGTAGATCACCACTTTCTTGTGTGAAGAAACTCTGATTTCTAGTTCATAAATGTGTCTTTTTAATGTCATGCCTTTTATATTACATATATGTCTGAGTGTGTGTTTATAAATAATATATATTTAAGTTAAATATAGTTAATTTCTGGAGGTTACTTCTAAGATATTTATAAAGAGCAAAAATATCTTCAAGCATACTTTGCTAACTTTAATCATTATTTTAAAGTCTAGCATATTCATTTATGCAAAAGCCAATCCGTTCCCTTTACATTCCACCATATTTTACAAACACAACCATTTGCTGGTGTTACTCATGTAGAAGTATTTGTAGCACTGTAGTCTCAATGTCCAGTTTCCTCCACTGCACATTTTTTAAGTTCTTATGCTGCTCTGAAACATCAAACAAGCTGCCAATCTCCAGAGCCTGAAACTTAATCTGAAAGTTGTTAACAATCCCAAAGTTTTTCCAGAGCCATTTGAAGCTTTGCCCTTATCACTGTTCAGGAACTTGCAGGAGTTGCAATTGTGCAAGCTAAGCATGGTTACTTTTAACTTCATTATCTTCACACCTTCTTAAAAAGGGTGAATGTAAAGTTATTCAACATCCAAAGCATTGCATTGTCATGGTGTATAAATGTGTTTGCTGGCTGCCTACTGTACTTTCTTTATCTGACCTTGCTCATTCAAAGATGCACTTGTTATAGTATGTCAGTCACTAATGAGGCCTAAGTAATTGAGCCTGATTGAACTGGCAAGATGCTGCCTAATTATAATGATAAATGGAATTGGTTGATCAGCTATGGAGGGTGAATGGCATGGAGAACATAAAAGCAAGGTCACTCTGCAAAGGAGAACCACTTTTTTTTATTTTATTATTTTTTAAATTATTCCCTCCCTTTCTTATGGTCCTCTAAATTCAAACTCTTCATCTCTTCATCCTACTACATAGCCAGACACTCAGCATTTAACTTTACTGGAACTGTTTAGGACAACAGCACTGTAGACAAGTACAACAGGGATCTCCTCTTTCCCATGACTATACTTGAAAATGCATATGGAAAATACTTAAAAGACATATGATGGAAGGGTTAACAGACATTAGATGTTCATCTTACTGGATAATACAATCCACACACTGTCCCAGAGAGAAAAACTGATTGTTTTTAGATCAGATGAATGAGTTCTAAATCATTTTTAAAGAAATCTTTAATTAATCCCACCTCCTCTTTATATTATTTGACTCACTTCAAATCTGTGACCAGAAAGAAACTCTCAAAGATCTCTTAGGAAAAGTCCCATTTTTTGAAGTGAGGTATTACTGTTTCATCTCAAAAAGAACCTGAAATGTTCTCATAAGGAGTCATAGTTTAAACTGTTTTTTTGAGCAAATGTTACAGCTTATGTTCCATGAGCTGGTGGCTGTTCTGAAAACAAGGAAGACAGGGAGTTACCTGGAAAGAGCTGGCATAAATTTACCAAGGACAGGTTATGCCTTACCAATCAGATTGCTTTTTGTAATTAGATTAATCTCTCTCTGTGGACCAGGGGAGAACAGAGGATTTTGTAAATTGAGTCTAGGAAGGCCTTTGAAAGAGTAGCCAGTAATTTCTTGATAGCCAGGTGGTGAGATATGGATCAGAGAACAATGAAGTACGTGGAGAATGGGAGGGACACCCGGATTAAAATTGTTGCAAACAGGGTCAGAAAGTAGAACTGCTCTTTGGTTAGTAATGCTGTCCTTCAGGCATGAATAGTGGGACCAGTACTGTTTGCTGCAGGTGTACACGTCTTCATCCCTTTTGTTCATCCATCTTGTTTCCCCAGAAGGACCTCAGACCTAATTAGAAGCTCTGCTTTAAGTGACGTATTTGGCCACGTCTCCTGATTCATCACTGTGTGCTGGATCTGTCTACTGTGTCCAGACCCTGTGAGATGATGCCAGCTGGTGAGGATACAGACTGAGCTAGAGTCACCCTTGGCTTCCAGATTTCATCCCTCGTAGACAAGGCCTGCTCCAGCTGCCTTCTGACAGAAAGAAGTCTCCTGAAGTTCAACAAAAGAAAACGCAAAATCCTTCACTTTGGACAGAATAATGCCCTTCTCAGAGACTGTGAGCTGAATGAGTAGAAAGCAGTATTACAGGAAAGAACCTGAGGGTCCTGATGGACAAGCTGAAGGTTAAGTCAGAGTAGCTTTGCAGAAAAGAAGCCCAACTAAATATTGGATGGTACTAGCATGAGCTATAAAGTTAAGTGATCCTTCCCCTCTATTGGGCACCTGTGATACCACGAGTAGTGTATCCAGTTTGGGCACTCCACCAGAAAGAGACAGTGAAATCCTGGAAAAATCAAAGAATATGCTGAGTTGGACATACCCATACACAACTATGTGAAAAAAATCCCAAAAAACGCTTGCAAAAATCATCCTTTTTATATAAGAAAAATGGTAGATGGAAGGGCTGTATGCTCTTTCCCCCGCCCCCATCTCCTTCCAATGTAATTGTAAAAGATTGAGTGAGTAGTTCATGTATGTTTCTGATAGAAGGTGAGAAAAGCTGGAGGAGGAGAACCACAGTTAAGCCACTAATCATCATGTTGAACTGTTCCCATCAGAGTTTTGTGTGCTAAGTAAAATCAAAAAGCAAGGCAGAAAATTATGTCAGTGGCAATAGAAGGCCACTTAAATGAAGATCATTGAAGTTGAAGTTCAAAAATTCCAAGGTTTACTGAATCTCTGTGGGTAGGTTTATTTTATAATTGCAGATCACATTTAGAAGAACAGGACTAATTAGAATTGATTTAAATGTGTTTAGGCTTAATCGAAAGTAAGATTTTCCCATGTTAATTCAAGATGACTGTGTGTTAATATATAGTTTCACTTTAAGTATATTGTTGTGTAGAACTAAAATCTGATATCCATATGTCTTTCTTCTGTGTACTAACTTTCATGAGTTTTTTTCTATTAAATGCTAAAATAAATTCTAGACAATCAAATTACTTTTGGTCTTGAGGCATTTGAAATTAATTTGGAAATATTTTATTTCAGAAGTGGTTTTAGTACAAATAATAAAGAAAAGAATGAAAAGGTAAAATTCCCCAGAGAACATGTAGCTTTTTGAGTGGCTATATTTGTTAGCCTAATGTTTGTCATCCACTACAGCTATGATATATATATATAAGCTCTAAAGCTTTTAAATTATTACAGATATGAAAGTGAATAATAGTAATAGGTATATTCTATTATTAAGTAAATTTCTAATTAGTATTCATAAGTTCTTGTATTTTTCATTAGTATTATGGTCTTTTGATTTACATAGTAATGTTCTTATGTCTCCTAATTGGACTGCACATAAACAGTGTTCACAACTGATGATAAGAATGGTTCACTACCTCCTTATTGCTGAATTCCAGGCTAATTAATGATGTGCAGCTTTTACAATCTGGGAGTCTTGAACACAGCCAATAACTTTATGGGTTAAACTAAGCTCTGTTTGCTAAATTTCAAAATGTGTGAAGAGCTGATCTAAACACTATTGCAATACTCCATTTTTACTGGAAAGCAAAGCTTATTCTCATGGAACTGTGTCTTGTTTGTCTTTTCTGACTAAAGAAAATGAGGAAGACAGAGACAGGCTGTGACATCTACTCAGAAGATAAACCAGATTTCTCTGATTAGTGTGCAAGGATATGAATAGCATGCTTCACCAGTGAGAGTTAACAGGTCAGTAATGAATGTTGAATACTGTCATTTAACAGCTGGGATGTAAATGTATGGTAAGTAAAGAATTCATAGTCATTTGGAAGTAGAGCAGTCTGTCATTGAAGTTTCCAAGAATAAATCAACATAATGTGGCTGATTTGAGAATTCACTTTTTAAGCATGTAGGACTCTTATGTATGTAATTACCTGATCAAGCAGCCAACCATCTGACCATGGCTGTCAGTGAAAAAGAGTGGACCTACATATTAAATTTTTCATAAGATGTAAAAGAGAAAGTCTGGGTCAGCTGGCATGCCTTGACCACATACATGGCTACAATATTATACAGATTTGTACGTAAAGATGGAATTAATTTCTTCACACGTAAGACACATAAATTGAAATGCCTACATTAAAGTAAGTCTACACAGCGTAGACATCTAATATTAGATTATAATCACTGGAGGATTTGCCAACACATTCTAAGCTCATGTATTCTGATAAGCAACTCCTAATGCTCCACTTGTACTAATTAATTAAACATACCTAGACAGATTGTAGGCACTGAAGTCACCTGGCAGTAACTGGTATGTGTTTATACCAGTTAAATGTCCTGTTTTAACCTACAAATTGTCTACTGTAATGGTACCTGTACCATGTTAATAGCTAGACCATCCCATGAATTGTCCAAGATTAATAATGAATGTATTGAGTCAAATGAATAGCAGGGTATGTTCTAAGCATTTGCTGTTGCAGAAGCTTGCTTTCTGTTGGCAGAAGCATATCCAAACCTGGCTGAATTTCTTGTGGTACAACTGAATTGCCCTATGGAGTCCTTCAGACTTTGCATGTTAGAGCTCCATTGCCTTTAACAGCAGTCTAGGAACTGAGATGTAGATGCCTAATCTGGTTTAGAAACTTATCCTAGATGCTGGAAATTTTCTGTTTGTTTATGAGAATAAAATGATCCCTTAAATTTTAATTAAAGTCATTTATTAAGGCTTTTCAGAAAGATTGTATTATATCATGAATGTTTCATTCTTAGACAGTTTTGGTTTTATCTCTTACAGTAATTTTGACATTGATAAATTTGTCTGCTTTAGAAACGTGGACTGTGCCAAAGAACAATACATTTGGGCAACTCATTAGACAAAATATTGAAGTAAGTTAATGAAAGGAGAAAAAAAAGGCTATTGGGATGAAAGAATGTACATGTATACATACACAGCATATATATATTTTGAGGTAAGGGTTTAACTTTGCAACAAGAACTGTGTTACCTATCTAAAAAAACATGGAACAAAGAGAACTTTTCACTCATGGTTTTCAGTAAAAGAAAACTGAAATGAAGTTTAGTTAGAAACTGAAAGAAACTTCAATCCAGGAACTGATAGAGTATGGCTAGATACCCGTGTCTCTGTAGAACGCTAACAGAGTTAATAGAGCTCCATGTAGCTCTATTAACCATCACAATCAGCTTCTGGGTTATAGATAGAAAGAGGACTATTATATGTTATCCCGAGAGATATGATGAGTATGTGGTGAGGGAGAAGTAACACTGATTGGAGGAGCCATTCTGAAAATACTAACTCCCAAAAATCTAATGGATATTAATCAATAATAGGCATCCAGGGAATTAAAAATTATGCATCTGAGAATATACAGATGGTTCCTGTAGAAAATGAAAAATAACTGAGGCAGAAAAAAATCTAATAGTAAAATAACACTTGTTAGGTGTTTGAATTGGTCCTATAAATTTTTTTCCATTACTTTGAGAAAATTCAGGGAGAAAATGTTCTGAGTTGCTATCCATCACTTCTGTCAACATTATTAGCAACTTCCAAGGAACTCTGAAGAAAACTACTTGTAATGAAGTTAATAATATATATATTTTATCAGTAAAGGTTACATCTGTCTAGCATTTTAATTTTGCCACCTCTTACTAATGCAGTGGTTAGAATTATGATGAAAATCATTAGATCAGGTATGACTCATCCATTACAGCCTGGAGAAAAGTCAATATTGACACTCCCAATGATCTCATATGCACCTTTCATGTATAATTGGTTTCTGCTATTATATATCTGTGATCCACACTTTCCAGGGAGGAAACTCCTGTAAGGTTAAGTTCAATAATCTTCACAAGAAAAGACAATTAGTGGACCTGAATATTCTTAATAAATTTTAGATTAACAGACGAGATGACATTTAAGCGCAAGATGTGAGCAGTGATTAAAAGAACATTATGAAGAAAGGATCATGCTGTGGTTTCACAATTGTCTCATCTTTTCAACAATTTAAATTTTTATAATGATCCTTGGATACTTATTTCAGCTACTCTGGGCAAAAGAATACCAGTGACAAAGATTTCCTTATACGAAAATTAATGGTTTCAATTCTTCACTCACTTCTTTACTAATATTGGACTAACATTTTTGTGAAATAAGTATAAAGGTGAGTTTTGCAGCCAATTCTGCTTGTAGTGCTCTTCTCTGACCTTATCCTCTCCTTGTTTATGGCAACATAATGTATATGACACACGGAAGTTCAAAATCCCGAGGGAAGTTAGAAGGAAAGAAGCAGAATACAGATCCTGAACTTCACTAGAACAAACTTTGGCTTATTCAGAAGTGATAGAAATGATCCTGCATGATGCAGCTGTGAAGGGCAGAAGAGTTTAAAAGTACTGTCAGATTTTTGAGAACAACCTCCAAGCACAAGAATGATATGTTGCCATACTCAGGAAAACCAGCAGACTTATGACGAATAAACAATACACTCATGATTAATTTCCAGGGAAATTAAAAAAAGAAAAAGACATACGCAACAAGGGCAGGGTATAGTGGAGGAGGAATACTGAAATGTTGCCTAGGCACACAGGAATGCTAATGGAAAAGTAAAAGCTCAGCTACAGTTGAAATTGGCACGTGATGTCCAAGACAACAAGAAGAGCGTTTGTGACTACACTGACAGTAAATGAAGCAGCAATGAAAAATTGACCCACTGCTGAAGGAGGTGAGCAATCTAGTAACAGTGAATACAAGATGAGGATGAGGTACTCAATGCCTTCATTGATTTTCACCAGGAGGGTCTCTCAGGTCTCTGTGTTTAGAGGAAAAGTTGCAGAAGAAGAAAAACTATCAGCAGCACATGAGAGCTGGAGCCAGGGATTTTTTGAGAGAGCTTGATTACCACTAATTCATGGGACCAGATGTGTTCCACATGAGAGTATTGGGAGAGCAGTGGCAGGAGACAAATACTTTAACCATCTTCCTACAGTCTGAGGACAATTCAAATGACTCTGATCTTATCAACCTCACTTTAGTTGCTGTAATGGAACAGTAATGGAACAACTCTTCTTGGAAAAATTTTCTGCATACATGAAGAAATAGACTTGAAAAACTAACATGGACTGAGTTATAGTAAGTTGCGTCTTATAGTCTCTTTCCAGGATAAAACTTCTAGATCTGTGGAGTAAGTGTTGATTTTCCCTTAGTCACAGATAGGGAGAGTATTTTGACTTTAGTGAGGCTTTCAACATAGTCTTCTCTAACACCCTTGTCTCCAGGTTTGGACCTTATAATATAGATGCATGTATTACAAGAAGAGTGAAAAATATTTTGGATTGCTTGACCCAGCGGGTAATAGTTAATAGTTTGAAATCTCCCTGACAGCAAGTTACAAGTGGAATTCCTCAGAATTCTTTCCTGGGACCTGTTAGTCTTGTTTAACATCTTTATCAGTGACCTGGAGGAGGCAAAGAAGTACAGTCTTCTGTCAAGTTAGAAGATGACACTATGTTGAAAGACCAATCCATGTGTTTAAAGGCAGGTCTGCAGTTGAGAGACTTAGGTTGAAGACATAGGAACCTTATTAATTAACCTTATTACATTTATCAAAGTCTTGCACTAGGAATGGACCAACTTCTACAGGAGTAGTGTGGGTAAATTACTCTGACTGACTGACTGACTGATTGGATATCTCTGAGGAAAGGACTTGGGAGTTCTGGTGAACTGCCATGGATTACCTAGAGTCCCTTGACAGTCATAGTAGGTGGTAAGGCTCTGACTCCTGGCAGTGGGAAACTAGCACCGCTTCTCTCACAGGTAAACTAAAATAAGCTTTTATAATATCACATGTATATAATGTATGTAATTAGAAATAATTGTAGAAAGTAGATAAAAGAAATGTTGTATTCTAGGAACAGACATTAAAGCCCTCTGAAATAAAACAAAGATGGTCTTTCATACTCACTTCAATACAAAGCAGCAGAAAAATATGTCTGCCTGTTTGTCATTCCATGAAATGGTTACATGTCTTTGCTTCATGCTCACTAGAGATGTGCAAAGTGGTTTTGTTCAGGTATTGTGCAGGCATACTTCTACTTCCTATTTCCTTGAGTTAAGATCATACTTGCAATCATTACAAATTTTCTTGTTTGGTGGAATTTATAGATTGAACATATTCATTTGATTCTCTGATTCATCCACCTTTACTGGCCTCCTTGTCTGTTCCTTACATCATCCTTTGTATCTACATTTTTACTGAAAATATTAGCTGCCTGGAATCTCAGGTCAGTGATCTCATTTTTAATAAGTGTTTCCACACATTTCAAAAAACCTCAAACCCCAGAAATCCATAATGCGACCTGTTAGATGCCACGGCATGGTCCAAGTCAGCATGATGTCTGTAAGAGTATGGATGCCTTGCATACATCGAAGTGCCAGTATTAAGAAACAGAGGAATTTTTATGTCTCAGGTCTCCAGGTAATTAGGCGTCAAAGTCTCTTGTCAGCTTGGGCTTCTGTGGAGTGCATATTCCTACTATCAGAGAGACAGAGGAGTTGCAGGTTGCTCATATGTCAAATAAGTTTAAAAGCAAACGGTGCAAATAACCTTTCCTCTCTCTGTCTACAGTTTCTATAGTGAAGATTCCTTCCCCACACTTCTTAAATCTGTTTTCCCAGAGGTACACCACTGCCACTGGGTTAGGGCTTGGACTTGGTCAGCAGTGTATCCATCTTGGAGTTGGCTGTTATTGGGTCTGTTGAACATGGGGGAAGCTTCTGGCAGCTCCTCACAGAAATTGCACTTATAGTTGTCCTTCTTCCAAAAGCTTGCCACGTAAACCCAGTGCAGAGAAATACTCTGCTTCCTTGTAAGTATCTTTACAGCAGAGACCAGTTCTGATACTAAATGTTTGCCCTGAAGGCTTTAAAATAGAGTTTGACCATATAAAGGATAAAAGAGTAGAGGGGAAGAAGGAAAGAGAAGGAAAACAAAAAGAGATCAATAACATCAATGTCCCCAAAAGGTGAACAGCTGATTGTGGTCAGATTTCCAGAAGGAGTACACTTGATTATGAAAGGCAGTAATACTGAATACATCAGCTGTGACTAATCTCATGATAGTCCAATCTACTGTATTATGAATGAGATTTTCAGAATTACTTCACAGAAGGTTATGTGGGTGTGTTGTCATCACATAAAGCATGCTGTTAGCCCCCAAACATGCATACTCACTGCAGAAACAGGACATTCATTTTGGTGTTTTTCTCATTACCTGCTCAAAATTATGCCTTGTAGTTAAGGAGGAACAGTTCCTTTAAACACTACCCATTTCTTTACAGTTGCATCCAATTTTCTACAGAACTTTAGTCTGATATAAAAGCTGATAAAAACGTATTGATAGGTTTGCTGTTGAATAAAAAGGGAAAACATCAAGGGCAAGAATGAAATAATTCAGTTACTAGTAGGAGGAAATACAGGAAGGTTTTTCTTAAAGAGGAAGCTTTTCTTGGCACAACTTTTACAAATTTTGGTATATAAATTGCTGCTTATGATTCTGGCTCAGTAATACAGTAAATGTTATATAAATATTAACATGGGTCTCTTAGCATGGGTTCAGAAATGCTGCAGAGACATCCTACTGTGGAGTGAGACAAGCTTGCCTTTCTTTTACAGGTTTCTTCAAAAAGCACTGGTGGGCTAATTTGCTCTTGCCATTTTTTGTCCAGGTCAATATCTCTCTCTCTCTTCTATTCCAGTTTTGTGCTGAAATGTTTTCTGACAAGTGCAGGTGATGTAAAGTGTGTGTAAAATCATACTCTGAGGGATAGTCCATTTTGTGTTATGGTTAAGAAATGTGATTGTGTGCCTATGTCTGATCTAATCGGGTTAGTACTGCCTGATAATGTGACAGTGCAAAAGTCTGGAATTGCTGACTGTGGAACAGCACAGCATCATGTACTGAGAAGTACATGACTTCTGAGAGTCATCTGTGGAAAGCAATTGCAACAGAAATGAATTTGCTTCCGCATGAAAATCCGCAGCTGAATTAATTCAGAAGTTTTGCAGTTCAAGATATGTACAAGGAGTAGACTATGGAAGAACCTTTAGTTGCAAAGGTCTGGACTTTGGTCTCATGTGGCACACTAATAGAAATTTTGAACATACTGAGAATGCCAATACCCTGTGTTTTTAAGAATCCAGAAAAAAGGTTTGAGGGGTTAGGCAGTTTGCCTTATACTAATTTGCCAGTGTTTTTTTTCCTAACATAAGTACTTCAAGGTACAAGTATTATCCCATGAACATTTGTTTTTTTGACACATTAAGGCTGTGAATGTCTTGCTAAGACATTACAATGAATAGTCATGAGCAGTGCTCTACATCTAGCCTCAGACAGAAAGGGCATGTTAGGCATGTGGAATGACTACTAAGAACCCTTGAAAGTGGAAACTGCCTTAATTTACAGTGGAAGCAAGTATAAATCCAATCTATGGTATGGCATGTACAGCTTTACTTACTCAGGCCATTGCTAGAGGAAGAGGAAACTCTGTGTGAAGCTGATAGAGCTTGCACTGCCTGATCAGTTTTGCTTATTTTCTACATCAGTAGTTAAAGATTCTACTGTACCATATTTTACCTGGGTATAATTTGACCACTGATGTTAATGGGAGTAGTGTCTGTGTAAGTGCTGGGTTTCGGTGCATTACTGAGTATCTCTGCATCTCTGACATAGATAAATTAATTTGTTCAGGTGGTGTGAGGGGAAGGTTTAAAGTCTTCTATATAATACTGCACCAAGAAGCATTTTTGTAACAATTAAATCTTCACCAAAATGAAGATTTTCCCTTTAGTACAAAATGAGGAAATAGCAAAGAGGTAGTAAGTCATGTGGTAAAATGGGAATATGGGAAATCACAGCTAGTTTTGCTCTCTCTCTCATCTTTTTGCCTTTGAAACTTCTTTCCTGTCATCTGAAAAGGCAGGCAGACAGAGGGAAAGAAAAGGAAAAAAAAAAAAAAAGGAAAAAAAGAAGCCCCAAAGCTTTAATAAAGCGTTACATTTGACAGAGCAGACAGACAGCTAGTGAAGAGAGAAGACATCTTTGGCAAAGTGACATTGAGAGCATTCAGAGATGCTTGCTGTGTTCATGCTGGAGAAATCCTTTATGTGTGTAATAATCTACAGCTGTAGCCTTGCAGGTTTATTTCTCTATCACCTTTCCCCTTCCTGACACCTTAGTTCTCAATATACCTGAAAACCAGCAAAATGAGCTGGAAAGCTCTCAGCTGTTTTTCATACAATCTAGTGATTGGATAGAGAAATAAAGAATGTTTGGGGTTTTTTTGTTATTCTTGTTCTGTATTTTCCTCCTTTATGTGGCTTTTAGTACTTGGTTGGTTGGGTTTTACTTGTTTCAGAGAAAAAGCTGTTTTACACCTTCAGACTACTGCTACCACCAGTGAACATCGACAGTAATGGACTTCATGTTTAATTCATGCAATCAAAACTTTGCAACTGTGCAAAATTGTGTACCCCACATCCTGTGCCTTCAAATAGGCTTCCATAAACTGTCAGAAGTTACAGCAGTGGGGCTCACTGAGTGGTCACAAACAGAAACACTAATGAAGCTGCCTGAACAGTACCACAGAGAGTCATTTAATCAGCCTCTGTTTTTAATTTTGATTGGCTGACAGGTGGCCAAAATACTGAAATGCTGAAAGGAAAGAAGAAAACCCGATTCAGTTATCACTAAACAGAATAGGAAACACATAAAGAGATTTTTATCAAGGTTTTACTTTTGATGGTCAAAATTAAAGATTACTTTGAAAACACCTAAGCATTTTTAGTATTAAATATTGAAAATACACTATCCAGCTTAATAATTATGGAATTAGATATGAATTACTGAAGTAAATTCCTTCGAGGCATAGTGACCAGGGAGGTGTGTTATCTCAAATTTACATATGTCTTGGAGTTTTTTAATACGATTTAAAAATGGTATCAAATTCCCAACTCCCCAGATTATACTCATGTTGCTTTTCTTTCTTCTTTTCCCCATTTACACTGATTTGATTTAATCAATGGTTTCCTGAGTTTAGGCAGAACTGACTTGTGTTGCCCCAAGAAACAAGAGTATTAAAAAGAGATTTGTGGAATCTAAATACATTCGGTTTTATTAAATACACCAACTGAAAAATCAGATACTGAAGTCCGTAAAGCCGTTGCCATTGAGCCCAGTGACAGTGCAGCCTTACCTGAGCTGAGCTCAAGCACAGTAAAAAAGTCTGTAGACAACGATCTAATTGTTCTGTACACAACTGGAAAACGGGTGGCTTACCTCCATGTAATCTGACCATACTTTCTGTTTCTTGAACATTCTCTATCACTTGGGGACAAATATGTTTGCTATCCACATATATCGATAATCTCTGCTTCTTCCTTTCAAAATTCCTTGATACTGGTATTACAAAGGGGTGTGAAAGGTTAACCATGCTTCTGTAGAAACATATGAAATTTTATAATTTTGAGATGTGCCAGCATTTGGTTTTGCTGAGCGGCCACTAGATTTAAGAATTAGGCAAAGAATGAATTACTTTCTTTGATTCACTTGTTTTCTCTTTCTATCATGCCTCCCTTGTATGATCAAACCTATAAAGTCTCCAGTTTTTCAGTCTCACAGTTTGTATAGTTACCTGTGTGCCTGCATCATCCGTGGTACTAAAAGAAGCACCTCTAATTCATGTTATTGGGAATTATGATAGCTCTGAAGCTACTTTACATGGGAAACTGAATATAAACTGAAAATCTAAAAACACTGGGCATTCAGATTACATTGTAATCTAGAGTGTGTTACACTATCCTGTAACAATAAATCAGGAGCTTAGAATCTACTTAGTCAAGTAAACAGTGTCCACAAAAAGATTTAATAGTTTAATTTATGTTCTTGAAAAATTCATGGCAAAAGTTTACTTGGTAAGCCTATGCATGTTCCCATACCTTATCAGTGTCCCATGTCTTCATCATCATTCATGTCTTAACAGATGGATAGTCGTATTTCCTTGTCTTAAGCTTATGGATAGAACCAGTGTAATGCCCATGTGGAATGGAAAAAGAAAAACCAAAATAGTAACAACATATAGGAAGGTAATATGTTTCGGATCAGGAACAAACCCCATAAAATTCTACTCAGAAGTACCAGAAAGCATAGAAGTACATTTCTGTCCATGGCTGCTGTTTGATCCTTTCAAAACATACCTGAATATAACAAAATCCCCTTGCAAATCTAAGGCAGAAGCAGCAAATGCTACGCTTCCAACATCTGAATCTTGTATCATGGATGACAACGTTTAACTATCTTTTCTCATTGACGTGAGTGAAATCAGTGAGACTTTTTCTGGTCTCTAATTTCATTTATGCACTGGGTCATTCATTCTTATAATGTTGCTGCATCTGATTCAAGGAACCTATAAAACATAGAGTCACTTTTATTTCAAATATGTTTTATCTTATGAACATTCCTAACAACCTTCTATTTACAATGTACAAAATGAGATCAATCCTGGCAACATTAAGGTGCATAATTCAGTTGAGCACACTAAACCAAGATATGGTTGGGAAAGGTATAAACAGAATTAACTCAGGAATAACACTTTAACTTCTGCTAGTAACTACTGGCACAATTAGAAAACATGTAATATACAAAACAAACTTCTCAATATTTGTATATTACATTGTTCACCTGTTTCTAAAGAAATCAGTATGCCTCCTGTACTGACTGTGCTTTGAAATATGGTAGTTCAGAGTCTTGAAAATTTTTAGCATCAAATAAATTTCTCTTCCACTTTTTAATAGCCTGCCTCATTAATTACATAAGAGAGCAAACAACAGTTTTGTGTGAGCTGATAATTAGATAGTGTTCATCTTGGCGTATATGCTATATTGAAGAGTTTCTATCAGATACTACTCACTTTTCTCCTTTCTCCCAGCTTATTAGGTCCTGACTGTACATGAAATAAGCAAAAGAAAATTTTAACAATTATAAGTACAGCCAAAATACATCAAATATACAAAATTCCATTGCAGAAATATCTTTGAAGTTTTCAGCATTTTCTTTGACATTTTCAATTTTGCCTCATCAATTAAAGTTACAGTTAGACAAGGGCTGTGTCTACAGTGATAGAACTAGGAGAATTTCCAGGATATATCAGCACCAAAACCAGAAGTACACTGAAAACTGTGCACCTTGCCGCTATGTGACGAGTGTCTAAGAGAAGAAAGGAGCTGCAAAGTACCCTGTGTTTGTTCCCCTTACAGTTTTGTCTCAGGCTGTCAGTTGGCTGAGATGCGCTTGGAGACAAAATGAAAAATTTTCAAGACATCTAGAACAGGATAGGAAATGCAACATTCTGTTCAGAAATGTCCTGTGAGAAAAGTCTTGATTCCATAATTTGAATCCATAGAATTTTATTGGAAGGAATAATAGAAAATTACAACCTGTGAGCTACCAAACTGAAGAAAACAATCTAACTGCAAACTGTTGAGATACTGTATCTTCTCTATGAAGGAAAATACAAAATTACTGCCTGTAGAGTAAAAAAAACCCCAAACACAAAACCACAAAAACAACCCCAAACCCAACACCCTGAATATTATGAGCTATCCTGTAGATCTTCTGTTCCCAGTGTGTCTGCAGGTCCAAGAGATGGCAGCAATAGCCACATATACCTCCTGTGTCTCGGTAAGATGGCCAGAGGGCCTGAAGCACCACAAGGGCTTCATGACAGACTGTAAGGCCATAAAGAACCGTGAGCTGTGGAGGCTGCACCAGCCCTTTCTAAGCCTTGGAGTAGTTGTGGAGGGCAGCTTAAGCTGGAGGCTCTCTACCTTCGTAAAGCATTCAGCTTTATTACAAAGCCCTGGCAGCTGTAAGGCAAGAACTGTGATTGCCAAACAACACTCCTGAGAAAGAGAATCTCATCCTGATTCTTTAGGATTTCTTAGTATATTTGTGCTGTGTATCTCTGCAATTTTTCCCACATTAATTTATAAAATTGGTGTCTGAAGAAATAAAAACCACCCCATCCATATGCTTCTGGTGATTGATTTCATAACACAGTGGCAATTTTGGAATTAATCTTAACTTCTTTAGGCAAAGTATTAGAGAATTACAGTGTTTCAAACAAAATTTTTCTTTCACTCGTCATTTCCATCTTGGTAGTATAAGACCTGTGCACAGTAGGATCTTCTTGGATGGGTCCTGATATGTAACCAATGAGTGTTTATCTCCATCACCAACTAACAACCTCTCCTGCACTTTGGGATAAATGGTTGTGACTTGAAAGCTAAATATGCTTGCTCATCTGGTTCTGCTATACAATTAATTTTGTTTCACATATTGCCCTATGAAAGTACATTTTCTCTGTAACTCCATTCTGACTTCAGTTAAAATGAGCTTCTGTGTTTTACATGCCTTTACATTTTGCACTCCAGTTTTCAACCCTCTAACTGCTGGACACAACCATGTTGGTACTTCAGGGAGAATGTTCTCATTCACTGATTTTTCTAAACTATGACTTTCTGCATTGCTAATATTTAATTTCTTTCTCTGAAAATTGCTTTTCGTCATAAAACGAAATCAAACCCTGACCCCATAAACCTATGTAATAGGTGCACATGCATGCACAGTCACTGATTTTACACGACATACATAGTGTATATCTGAAAGCAGACCTGGCAACTGTAGTTAGAAATAAGAAATCACCTGTTGTTTCCAGGACTGTGCTTTCTCTTTCCTTCTATTTATGAACTGGTAAAGTATTTTCTATCACACCATAAGAATTAAGGTTGCAAAAGTAAAAAATACATGCCTTAATCCCTACCAGAATGTCTCATTTATGCCACTTCATGTTTTATACAACTTTGGGTTTTCCTTTATTTTCTATTGATAGAATGTATTAAGCTTTAATGGACTCAAACAAGAACTGAATTGCAAAAATTTAGAACTACTCTCATAATTTTATGGACTACTGAAAAAAGAATATGAAAAAAGAACATGGCTTAAAGGGTGGCAGGATTAGAGTGGGATAAATTTTCTAAGATGCTTTGCAGAAAATATTCTGAAAATCTTGATTATAGATATACAGTGAGTCCTCAAATTGTATCCAGTGGGCTATTTTCAGCATGATTACATGACAAAGTCCTACATAAATGCCACTATGGCAATTGAAGCAAATTCTATAAAAAATTTCTTTTCCTCCAGGTTAGACTATCATGTTCTATATGTTCACTTTTAATGTCCACTTACCTTACTAGAGATCTCTATTAGTAGCAAAAAAAGTATTTAAATATTTAGTGGAAAATGTTAAGGGAGAAGATGAAGTAAAATGATTTGCAAAGATGTACATACCTATGAAAAAGTCTTGCTGGGGACTTTATTCCTATCTCAAGTCACTGGAACTTTGCAATTATCTCTAGTGTGTATAATAGATGAATTCCTCATTTCATAAAAGGTACTATATACATTTACTAAACAGTGTGAATGCTTTTGCAGGATTGAGGGTTTTAAGGTCACTTGTTGAGTCCTCATTCTATATGTGAGTGCATATAATTTCTCCCATTGCCTGTTATTACTAGGAATGGTCCTTATGAGAATAAATAGCTGTTTATTTGTTGTGTTACAGGTTTGTAGGTAGAAAATAGACCTTTATCTATATACCACAAAAGAAACAGAACAACACAACTTCAGTGGAAGCCTTGGTGAATATTTGAATATTTAATTCATTTGTCTTGAAATAAATGTCCCTCTACAAACCATAAAGCATATCTATTTCTAATGCCCTATAAAATCTTATTGGTTGAAAGGTTTCCCAATGGAATTGTAACTCCAAACCAACCAAACAAAAATACAAGTTCTTATTTACTTAAGAAATATCAGGGAAAACAGGAATTTCGGTCATCTTGTGTATCATGTCCTCCTGTGGCAGCTGTGTATGTTACAAAAACTTCTGAAAGACTACTGTTCACTGACACTGACAGAGGTTATGAATAGATGTTTATCTGTTGGTTTGTTTAACTGCTTTTTAGAGTAGTTCTGAAGTGGACTTCCACACCAGTTCTAATTGTAGTGGACAGCAGTGTCAACAGATATAAACAACTTTAGTTGACTCGGAAATATTTCAGGGTTAGGTTAACTTGTGCAGAATCAAAAACAATCTAACCGTAAAGGTGAAAGTTAAATGTACCCGTTACATGCTTGGGGATGTAGTCCTTGCTTGAAAACCACCTGACTTCTTATCCTACTACAAATTTATTTCATGAGAACTTGAAGGAAAGTCATTCAAGGAAAACATAGTTTGTGAAACGTGGTGCTTGTCACCAGATTTTGTTTTTCCCTACTGGTTGATGTGAGAGTGATCCCATCACAGCTTTGTAATTTTAAGATGGACCTCTTGAAATACAACATCCCTGAAACAACTTTGGAGCAGATCTGTAACTGCAGAAGAGCTTATAATAGCAGATGTAGATTCCTTTGACTATCTCCAAAGCTCTTTCAGCTGTGCGCTACAGTGGGAACTCCAACATTTTTGCTGTGAAGGACAAATTTTGCAATTCTATTCTATCATTTACAATTTAATTTTTAACCACTGAAGCACCTGACTGTCTAGGATGTTTCTCTAATGCGGTTTCTTTAAATGAAAAGGAAAAGCAGGATCCTGACTACCTGTGCATCATTACATTTTAAAATTACTCTATGCAAAATTATCGTCATAGACTGCTATTTATCCTCTTAGTGTCCTCTGATTTCAATCAGAAAGGACATTATTCTGTGTTTATGGATGCAAAAAATTTATAATGTTTCTGTTTCAAATATTTTCTATGTTTAAATCGGGCATGTTCTTTGTAAGGCATGCCATTTTAACACAGTGTTGAGGTACCTTAGGCAGAAAACAGTAAGTTTATGAGAGGATATGAATGATTTTAATTCCTTCTACATAATCTTCATCAAGTATTCAGGGATATCCTGAGCTATTCCTATTCTGAAAAATCTTTGCTTGACTTTACTCCTATAAAAAGGGGCAGCAGTTATTAACAGATTCATTTTTCATCTGTTGGATTACTCAAAGACAGCAGAACTTTTATGCCCTCAAATATGCATAATTAAAAAATTACATTCTATGAAAAAAATTAATGTTTAACATAGTCTACAGAGTAAAATATGGATTAGCATCTGAACATTTCTATTTGAAACAAAGATTCTTTCATGAGGTAACATTTTCATGCCAAAAAAGGTATCTTGGACTGAATATATTTATTACCTGTGTCATGCTATAATACAGTAAACACCAATAATTTGGATTACCAATGGGAAATCATGTCATAAGACTCTTCCATCATTTCTGGATGAGCTCCCTATGTCTTGAGAAATCAGTGAGTCTGTAAATGATGTTATAGTGCAGTGGGAGCACAGGTAATTTCATAATAACCTGCTTAACTTAGGTAAGAGCACATAATAGATACCAATTAACCATATATCTGAATTTGCTTCTAAGGAGTAAGAACAAGGTACTTTGCTGCTACAATTCAAATGAAGAAAGAAAATGTGTATTGCAAAGACATAAGTAGAAAAACCTATTAGAAGAACTCAGTGATGCTTATGAATAGCAAACAGTGCTCTTTGTACAGCTATCACACAAAAAAATAAGTACAGGTCCTACTATTGCTAATACTGATCGTAACATTAAGCATTGCAAAACTAAGCAAAAAAGATGGAATTATAGAAACATTGTGGTAATTCACATTCGACTGAATTACAAATGGTGATTTTTCATTCAAGAATGAGTCCAGAGAAAAATGTCTGACTTGGTTATTATTTTATTAATGTAACACATAGAGAATATAATCTCCTTTGGTATCTATTTAAATGTAAACATTATAAATTTTTATACTGTACACCTGTTAGTACACACACACACAAACGCAGAGGAGTATAGATACACATTTTCATCACTTTTTTAAAGTTTAGCAAAATTCTCTTGAATTTGCAAAAGCAAAGGTATGTTGTGAATGACATTATCTGTGAAATAAATTTTTGTTTGTTGTTAGAAATAACAAGACATTTTGCTCACTGTCAGAATGATATATAAAGAATAGCATGATAACAACGCATAAATATAACTTTTTAAATTATGTTTGACTATTCAGTTTTTATTTTGTGGTGATCACATTTCAAAAATTTACCATTATAATTTTCACTGACTTATTCTTTTTCATCTGTTTCTTTGTAGACTAATACAAAGTGTATATTCAGCTCCTGCTGAAGACAGTAAAAAATCCAGACTCATAGATTAACTATATGGCTCCAGCTGAGTGTGAGATAAAAGACAAGAGATGAAAGATTATACTGTGTAAAACATCATCACCAGGATGGTGAAAGGAGAATATAGGAGTTTGAAAGAAGGATGCTTAAGTTCTATTGAAAAGACAATTTAGTTATATAAAACAGACTAAGATGCTGGTGAATACTCCTGAACCTACAAAACTAGATAAAGGTGATTTATTGGTGTTTTTATAGTTTTTGAAATGGTTTGGGTATTATTATAGGGGGTAAAACAAAGAAGAAAAAACAGAAGAAAACTTTGTCTGCTCTTGCAGCTTCTTTAAGAGCATGTCCCCCTGCTCTGGCATGGAATCCAGGGGCTGCAGGCAAATATCTGCTCCACCATGGTCTTTCATGGCTGCAAGGCAGAAACCCATTTCACCATAGCCTTGACCATGGACTGCAAGGGAAGATCTGCTCCGGCACGTGGGCCACCTTCTTCACTGACCTGGGTATCTACAAGGCTGTTTCTATCACTTTTTTATCACTCTTCTCTCTCATGGCTGTTGCACAACATTTTACACACTTTATTAAACATGTTGTATCAGAGATGCCTCCAGAATCACTGATGTTCTCATCTTTGGGTTCATTTTGGAGCTGGCTGTGGGGGTCAGGAGAAAGTACTCAACCTTTTCTCACAGAAGCCATCTCTGTAACCCTTCTGCTACCAAAAGCTTACCACACCAGTCGGTCATCACAGTGCAACATGTTGTGACAACCATAGCCTCTGGGCAGATTTAGATCAAGGCCCTAACTTTATCTTATTTACCATAACCCCCTGCAGCGCTACAGGCTGGGGGCAGAGTGGTTGGAGAGCAGCCAGGCAGAAAGGGATCTGGGAGTTTGGATTGACAGGAAGCTGAACATGAGCCAGCAGTGTGCCCAGGTGGCCAAGAAGGCCAATGGCATCCTGGCCTGGATCAGGAACAGTGTGGTCATTAGGACCAGGGAAGTGATTCTGCCCCTGTACTCGGCACTGGTGAGGCCACACCTGGAGTGCTGTGTCCAGTTCTGGGCCCCT
>VXAY01000619.1:137637-211341 GCA_013399855.1 Oxyruncus cristatus | reverse complement strand
GTTTTTAAGACTTTTTTTTTTTTTTTTATTGTACACAATATTCCTTGATAAAGGATCACGAGCTCAAATGTCCATTCCCCTAACAAAAAAAAAAAACCCAAACTCCAGAAGTTATTGCAGATTCTATACCACAGCTTATGATACCCTTTAATGTCATATACGCTTCTGTTTACATAGTCTTTAAGATGTTTATCTGTATTTTATATTACTTATATATCTTAAATTGTATAAAATAAGAAAAATGTTCTGCATATAATGAATTCACTTCCAGTCGTGTGCAATGCAATTGGAAACAAAAAAAGCTGGCAAAAAGATTACTGGTCCCTGCTTCTAATGAAAAATCAAACTAGGAGGCTAGAATTATAATTAGTTATTTACCTGGCTCTGCTAGCTGTAGCTTGCAAAGCTGGAGTCTGTGTGGTAAAGCTGGGGCCAATATAAAAATGGGAGATCCAAATTTTTCGGTTCTATTATCATACAAGTCCAAAATCTCTGGTTGCAAATTTCAGCTAACTCAATCATTATTGTCCAATAATACTGAACATATACATGATCAACCTGTATTTCTTTTTGGTAGACAACCTCCACATGACATATTCATCTGGTAGCAGAAATACAACCCAAATAATTCAGTTCTACCTCATTTTACTCTAGTGTAAATATATTCAGGGTTTTTTTTGTCTCTGCATGTGTTCTTGTAAGCCAACAATGGCTGGTTTAGTCTAATTCAATTTCTGCTTGTTCGCTGTCACATTAGAGTTTCAGTAGGCTTCCATAGTTGTCATTTTTCAGCTTTTGTATTTTTTTTTAAGTTGCACCTGCAGCTACAGAACTGCTAAGGCCCCCTCTTTCCCATTTATTCCTAAACAATGGAGTACAGAATTGGTATTACCTGAAGAAGTGACAGTACTTAAGAGCATTAAAAACTGCCATCTCGTGTCCTTTACAATTTTTCACAATTCAAACTCATTTTCAGGAAAAGGAAACGTCTGTTATCTTTAGATTAAAAGAGGATTTCATTGATTGTTTACCTTGAACATGAAGTCTTTCCAAAGCAATTAGCAAAATATAAAAAATAGTATCAGAAGAAAATTCTCTGATGGAAATGCCACACATAATCTGGCTCACTTCTAAACTCTCCCTCTGTTTGATTCTCACAAAGTATAATGTGAGAAAAATGAAGTCATTAAACTTTTAAGAACTTGACTTCAGTTAAAATGTGTGATTTTTAATTAGCAAATTAATATGGTTTTTTAAGTTTAGTATCTACCGGGAGGAGTAACTGGGTAATTAAACAAAAGTATTAGTATGATTTAAATGTACTTTTTCAGTAATTTTTCATGCTAATTAATGTCTTCATGTAACAAGTTACTTCACCTAGATAATGTGTTGTCTAACATAAATAGCTACCCTCCATAGCTACTCTCCCTTCACTATTATATTTAATGCACACCCTGAAGTTGAAGGATGGACTAAAGCAGAGGTAAAATAAAAAAAAAACAAACAAACAAACAAAGCAAACAAAAACAAGAGGAAAAAAGTTTAAAGCCCCAAGAATGAGATTCAACTCTGTGTTAAGAAATGTAAATGCATTCATATATGCATAAGTTTCTATGGAACAAGGGAGATCTTGAACTTGACAGTTCCTCTACAGAGCTGACCATTTTTGTTTGAGACATTCTCAGGTATCGGAGATGCAGGTGAAAGATGTGAGCAGGAGCTACGGGATTTCTACAGCTTTCTTAGGACTCATAATCTCAAACGGCACTAAACATGAAAGAACTTTGACTTACACCCATAGTCAATGCAGTCAGTGGAATTTAACTAACCAACTGAATCATAAAATTTCATAACAAATTGGAAGATGCATATAAGGAAAAGATCGATATTATTGTTTAAACAAGTATCTAAGCTTTTCTATGACTTAGACACCCTAGGGACATTTTAGTTTCTAGCTCTCTCTCCCAGAGCATGCAGATTTTCCACAGAACCTATCTGTGCTATGGCTACCAGTCCGGAATGGCAGTAATAGACATTTTAAGCAACATAACCAGTATCAGAAAACAGTGTTAATGCAAATTAAATCTGCCCCAGGAATCTTTATTGTCATAAGATGAATCATAAGCTCCACTGACAGCTCTGACTAGATCTCTGTAGATTGCACTGGGATCTTACACACAGAATGCTCACGTAGACATTTCCATTTTAGACACTTAAATTTAGGTGATAAGCCTGAACTGAATTCAGGCCCTTCACTGAGATGGATGCCATTATACATTTCTTGATCAAACTGAAAAGTCAATGTTTAAGTCTACTGATTCCCTCCTTTCATTCAATATATTTTTAAGCCACTGTTAAGTGACCAGAGACTTTTACAGCGTCTTGTTTGGAATGATTTGTATTTTTGAAGACACTGTAATAGTTTCCACACTTCATCACTTATACATTCTCAAGTTTTAAAAAGTTGAAAAAATAAAGAACTTGGAACAATTTAAGAGACTCTTCATGGGAATTTGCTGTATGAAAACTCCCAGTAAAACACCCTCTGCAGAAATTCTTCACAAAAATCCTATAGCAATGTTCTCCATTGTACGTGATCATTATCAGCACAATGAGCACAAATTGGGAACAAACATAATTTCAGTTCCTCTTTCCTATTTCTTTCTAATGAGGTCTTCAACAAGGAGGGATAAATTAGTAATCCATGTCTGTGAACAAGCAGGTCTCATTCCTAAGCATTCATGATCCAGTTTCAACTGATGGGTGTGAGTATCTAACTTATCTGTCACAAAACTAATATAGCTTAAGATCAAGGCTCAGTTACATAGGACTGCAATGGAGAAAATGATTTTGATATCTAAAATCTGTTCTGTTCAGCTGTTCTGCACAGTTTAGGTGTTATGACTTTTCTCACTTCTGGGGGTGTAAGAAGTCAATTTCTGGCAACCACAGACTACAGAAATATGTTACACTCACAGTAGTCACCACGATCAGATTAAGCATGTTAAAAGCTATTTAAATATGGCTTTCAGTCAAATGTAAAAAAGAAAGGGAGGAAATTATCTGCAGTTTCTTATACCAGTAAGGTATTCGGTAGTATATAGAAAAAACCTCCAAAACAAACCACCAAAAAAACCCCACAAAGAAAACCCCAAAGAAATGAACAACAACAGAAAAAAAAAAAAAAACAAACCACAAAACAAACACAAAACAAACTCCACTGAAATTTATAGATGAAGAAGACTTTAAAATCCAAAAGCTTTACAGTTAACAGAGGTTAACGGTTTCATTATCAGACATGTGAAACAGACTTGGTGTTATGGGCGACACCTAAAGGAATATGAACCACTCCTGTGGCTCAGTCCTGGGAGTCTACTGCTAGTAGGTTGCACTGGGCTATGCCAGGATGCTGAGCTGCCTAAAAACTACTACGTCCAGTGCTGAATTTCCCAGGTCATGGGCTGAATGAGGAGAAATTAAAGACATTTCTGACAAGGGCTATCAAGCCAGTGTTTAGGGCCTCAACCATAACCTGGGAAGGTGTTGCAGCACTGGAACTGGTTGCATCTCTTTTCTTGGAGACTTGTTGGCCTAGGCTAGAAAAAACAAAGGCTGAGACAGAGAGGTGTCGGGGATAGTCTTGCTTTGAGTGGGAGACTGGACTAGAAAATATTAGGAGTTTCCTTTCAAGCAGCATTTCTGTTCTTTCATGAAAGGATCAGAATTTTTTTTGTCTTCCATTTCTAGGTATTTAAATATTATGATTTGATATTTTAGTATTTGTTTTAACAAATTATATTTGGATAAAATAAAAAACCTGAATAAATAATATTATACAGATCTATGTTACACAAATGGGAAATCTACTTTCTATAGAATAAAAAAAACCCTCCTGAGAATATTATTTTCATTTGCCAAAACTAAGATATGTCAGCATTTCTGAATGAAAATATTTTAGTTTGTAAATCTAAGCCAGTATGTGTTTCTGCTTTTGCTTGCCATGAAACTAGGGTTTAGAATACTTACATAAACAATGAAACTTGACTTTTAAAAAAGGACTGGAAAAAAAGACATGAGTTCCAGCTCTAAATACAGCTGTTCTGGAAGGGAAGACTACTCTTCAAGTGACACAAAATTACATGTTTGTTTCAGTCTGGCAACTGGAAAGATTTTGAATTACAAGAAACTGGCACAAGTACAAATTCTTCATTTTTAAGACACAGAAAACCAAAAATTTAATCTGAAAAACTCATTTATGCAGATATTGTATCTTTAATTAAGAAAAAAAAATCCCCAAAACAGCAAAACCCCATCAAATTTCTGACTCTGTGGACTACGTTTTAATTTTACAATAAAAAATCTTCCTTTAATTCCAGAAAGGTCTACTTGTTGTGTTAAAAAATTTACTGAGTTTACAAAGAAAACTTAAAAGAAATTAAAGTTAAAACGTGCCATGTGTCTTTATTAGACATCTGAGAATGAATGATGGAACAATAAAACAACCCAGATTGGAAGGGACTTCAAAAGATCATCTTCTCCAACCTTTCATGGGAAAGGAAGCCTAGATGACATTAATATTCTGTTCAATTGATTCTTCTTCACCTGGAGAAATACGTTCAAACTCATTCAGCTCATTTCCAAGTATACACATACACAAACATGCACATATACATGTAGTTTTGCACACAGTACAAGAAAGACAATAGTATACTGAAATAGGTCTTGTGGAGGGCCAAAAAAATTGGTTTGGGAGCTAGAGCACTAGACATGTAATAGCAATCTGAGAATCAGGATTGTTCAGCCTGAAAAATGTGTGCTAAGGAAAGGTCTTATTGCTCCTCTGATACCTCATACACCTGTGATACAAACAAGTTGGAGCCAGATGCTCAGAAGTATGGAACAATTGAAAAAAGGGGCAAAAGTCATAAGCTGCAACATGAGAAATACCAATGTAAGGAAAAAAACCCCAGTACTCATCACATATGGGTAGTCAAATGCTGGAATAGGTACCCAGAAAGACTGTAGAATCTTCATCCTTGGAAATATTTAAAATTCAACTTAGCAAGGGCCTGAAAAACACAATCTAATCTGGTCTCTGCTTTGAGCAGCATCTTGCCCTAGAGAACTCCAGATGTCCTTTTCAGCACACATTATTCTATATTCCAGTGATTCTCCGTATATATAACTTCTGATTTCTGAGCAACTCTCCTTCCCTTTCATGTTTCCTTTTCTTTTACCTTTTCTGTATTTTTAGTTCAGATTTTAACTTGGGGAGAGGTATCTGAACTTCACTATGTACTCCATTTGCAGCAGCTAACCAAAAAAAAGGATATTTCACAAAACAGTTCACTTTTTTAATATCCACTGTGTCAACATTGTCAAAATAAGTGAACATTCATGGCCTGTGTAAATCAATGAAATTAGGTCCCAATTAGACCTGACTGACAGCCTGAGGCCTGTTTGGATCTACATAAAAGTTAAGATAACAAAATTAAGGTTAAAATTAATGTTTACCACATCTCTCTTATTCCTTACTTCCAAAAGTCAAAGCTAAGTCACTGTACTAAACTGATATACCTTTTAACAACTTGGATGAATATTTGTAAGTGAATTATCATATTGCATCTGGTCTGTTGATGCTCAACATGATATTATTCCATGTTTGCCTCTGTTAGGTTTTTTTTTTTAATTATTATTATTTGTTGTTGTTGTTTTGGATTTTATTTATTTGGTTTTTGGGGGTTTTTGTTTGGTTGGTTGGTTTTTATTAGCTTGCAGTAATATTTATTCTCTTGCAGTAATATTATTTAAGGTGTTTAAGACTTGCCACTGTGACAAGAAAAAACTCATTTTCAATTTCTCAAAAAAGCAAACATTGAAGAAAAGAAGGAAAAAAATGCCCAGATAGGTCCTGTATTTTTTTTGTATTTTGATAAATTATTATATCATGTAACTAAGAGACTTCTAGTGGATATGACATAGATTCAAAGTGCAGGGACTTAGCCAAAGGATTTGCAACTAAAAGCATGTCAACAGCTTCAGTTATTGTTTAGTGTTCTGAAATTTACCAGTCCAAATATTTTAGCAATGTTGTACAATTAAGGGTTTCAGCTTTTCTTTCATTTTGCAACACCAGCAGAAATTTAGCTCACGGTCATTAGCAAAACACAAATCAATGTCTTGTTTACACAAAGATCTTTGTTTGAATTACTTTCTGAAAAGTAATTATGGGTTTAACACTTGGAAGAAATCCTCATCATTCTGGAAACTGTAGTGATGCAATCCTTCCGGTAAAATCAGGCTTAATAAAACACTCTTACTCACACACCACCGCCCTCTTCTCTCCCCACTGGTAGCATAAGGTGTTTGGCAGCCTGAGTGCAGCTACCGCATGGTGACCTGGTTTAATATTTAATGGAATAGAGGGCCATTGCTGCTACAAAGCCCCAAGAGGGAATTCAGCTGGGGATAAACTGTGTCTTTGCATGTAACAGCTCGATGCTGTTCAATCTCACCACTTCTTCAATTAAAGAATGATTTTGTTACAATTTTGCCAGTGGCAATGAGGCAGCTGGCAAACGTCTGTTACCCCTGGGTGCTTCCAAATATTGTATCTTCCAGCCCATGAGATATAGTAAATTGTCTGATTTGATGTCATGTCTCAAAATGCAGGCTCTGGAAGATGCTAGTGCTGAGACTGTATCAAAATGTCAGACAATTAGGTTTTTCTGTTATGTGTGCAGAATAAGTCCCTTAAGTACCAAAAGACGTACAGATGAAAAATAGGGCCAGCACCCGTGTGGCTGTGGCTAACAAATTACTTACCCTTCCTCTCTGCGTTATTGTGGTAACTCAATCAAATAAAATCCATCAAGCTGGTCAAAACTGAAACACATGTGAAGAAGAACATATGTATTTTTATGTTGTAGCTCTTTGCACACATTGCCAAACCTTTTACTGTTATTAATCATTTTAATCTGGTTCTTCTATAACTGGCCATTGAGTCTGCCTCTTTGAATTTACAGATTTAATCTCCTAAGGAAAATGACTCCTTTAGGAACTTTAAACCTGAAAAAAATACCTATATTCTTCTCTACAATAATCTCAGAAACATTTGTGTAAAGTATTATTTCCTTTGGGTACCTCCTCTATCCCATGAAAAGAAGACTTGCAAGAGTTTGAAGTTTACTTATTTGTTTCTAAATCCCTTGTAAGATCTTTACTGATAGATCTGAATGATATAATACTTCATATATCCAGAATCCGATTTCATTAAATAACTACTTAGGCTTTCACAGAAATAGATGTTTACCCTTTTTTATACCCCAACTCTGCAGTGACTGCATGTGGCTTTCTCTTGCTGATTCAAATGCAAACAAGAGACAAATCTCTGCTCATAATCCCAGGATCATTGTTCTGCAAACACAAACCTTTGTTATTTGATGAGAGTCACACTAAGACTATTAGACTCTACGATCAGGTATCTGACCTCTGAACACGTCATATAAAACCTCATTCTGGAGAGCAACTGTGTCATACTCCAACATAAGAGGAATATGTCTCCTTATCATAGAGTCTTTATCTAACGTCCTGACACGTGAATGAAATGACTTTTATAATAAACCTACATCCTTATACTATATCATTATTTGTATCAGTGATAAAAAGATTTCTGTTCTGCTGTTCTTATTGCCTTGATCTTGACCAATAGCTCTCACTGGCACAGGCCGTTTACAAAGTATCTTCAACATTGTCCTTTTGACAGTAACATGCCGCTAGTGAATTCTTAGGGTCTTCTCAACTATACAGTCTTCTACACTGTAAACATGATAGCTTGTAAGTAAAGGGATTGAGTGGTACTAGTGCAACTTCACCAGAGACCATTTTCTGTGTGAGGCTCCGCAACTTGGCAGTGGTGGTTGACAGAAGCACAGAAGAGATACCAGGCTTTTTAAAAGGAGAGACAGGCAAAGAACAGGGAAGTGACATAAAGTTGTCACATAAAGTAACAAAACAAATAAATGCCAGGCTGCATTTTAGCTACTCCACTACATATCTATGCAAAAGTCATTACAATGAGTCATATCCTGTCTGAATAATCATTTGCAACTTAGTACAGTAAGACAGAGCATGTTGTTGAACATTGCACCTCAGGCAGGGAGGTGGGAAAAGATGTGAAAACTCTTCCTCCCATACTGCGTATAAAAAATAGGAGGGATGACCAGCTGCTGCATAACATAAAATAACAACAGCAAAGTCTTCACCTTTGAAATGAGAGTCCACATTTGATTTCATGAACATGGTATATCTAACAAAGCTTAAACTGTAGAAAAGACTATGATCAGAAAAATTAGATGGAAAATAATTTTCCAGGGACTTCTACTTCAGTCATATGACTCCATGTGTTCCCGTTATGAATTACTGCAGAGATTAATGGGGACTAAACACACAATCAAAGTGTAAAAAACGTGATTGTTTTGTACTGGAGTAGTCAGTCATAGCTCATTTGCACCAGGAACATTTAGACAGTGATATTTGATACTCTCATTTCTAGGCTCTATAAAGAAATCATAGAAAATCCAGTTAACATCTACCTAGATAAGCTGATTATTTCACATTTGGAGGCAATCAGATAAATAGCTTATTAATGCAGAAGTGACTGGTGACAGTAGGGAGAATAAATATGTTTCAGATCATAACTTTGTGGCTAGTCCAGTTCCAAAGCACATGTTTGCTTTAAACAACCTATTTATTGGTAAGTGCAGTGATTCTGCACTAGTGCAGGCCTCTGCAACATCACAGTCAGCAAAAAATAACCTAAAAATACTAAAATAACAAGTGCAACTTGTAACTTGTGCAACGGAATTCAAAGAGTGATTCATCAGGGAGTTGTGTAAGAGCAGGAGCAGACAGATTTATAAAAAATTCCTGTAACTTGTATGGAAGTACTATGGGAGAGGCTTGTTTGAAAGAGCAATCTATCCTTCATCTTCCAATGTGATAGCTAAAATACAGGAAACAATGGAAGATGCATGAGGAGTTTCCTTTGCTGGAATCACTCCATGAACTCTTCACAACGCACAAATATAACCTTTATTGAATTAACTCTGATCCATAGTTGATTCCTAAAGCCCTGTTTACCCGGATGATTCTTTTCTCTCCATAAAAGGGTGAAATAAATGTGGAGAATGTTACAATCAAAGCGCGTTCATTGACTCTTTGGAGCCCCTATGAATTTGTATTCAGAGAGAGGTGGACATGACATACTAAAGGCTTCTTCTAACAATTGCTAGCCATGAGGAACCTTTGATCCCCAAATGAAAAAGGTCAGCCATCATTTCTTTATTGCTATGAGTTGTCTATGCAGTGAGAATACACCTTGGTTCTCTCTGCAGCTTCAGCTCCCGTTTATCATGGGAATCACACAGAGCTTGCCGATAGCTGAGCCAGCTTGCTTGTTGTTGCAAACGTGTGTGCTAAATCAGGACAAGGTCCCAGGTTCTGTGTCCCATTTCTCAGATATTTCTACCTCCTTTTCACTGTTTTAAAAGTATGAGTAGCTGCATATACGACTATGGAATTTATTTCCTCAGGGTCTTCTATCATGTGTAATCATCTGTGTTAATCACAAGTGAAGGCCAGGCAACAATCTCCTGTAGACACCAGATCCTGAAGCACTTAGTCCTGTTGGAAGGTTCAGTTAGGATTAGGCAAGACAGTGATAATAGGAGGAACCTTTGTTAATGGGAAAGAGATTATGAGTGAAAAAATTGGAATTCCTACCTCACTAAAAATTGCAATGGGCATGCAGTATGTGAGTACAATTTGAATTAATAAGCATATTCTTAGGAATCAATGTGAGATAAATTTAAAGTGCTTTAGTGACATCATAAGATGCCAATGAATGAAATACAACAAGAAGGATTATGTTAGTTTAATTAAGAATAGAGTTTGATAAAGGTCTCTACAGTGCAAAAATATTCTTGCCAACAACCTTCCTTTCTCTGCTAACCCTGGTAAATTTCTAGTTTTCACTTCCAACCTTAAAAATATTCAGCATAGTTCAAAGGTAGGAGCTGCATACTGAAATGTACCTCTTTGAGATTTTTGCATTTTTAGAGTGATTTTCTACAGCCTTTATCACACCATGGAATTAAGCCACTAAAACCTTCCACCCAACTAGGCTGGAAAGAATTTAGACCCTGTCAGAAATTAATATTTAATGATAAATCATTGGCTATATTGGTTTTGTGCTATTTCATTGGCAAATGAGGATATTATTATCAGAGGTCTCAAACATGGTTTTGCAGCTCTGCACATGTGATAAAATAACACCTTTTTCCCTCAACTGCATTCAAAAACTCCTTTGTATGTTGCAAATAGTTAATTGTTCTGAATTCACATCTAGTAGGAGATTTGACACTCTAAAAGATACAACTTATATATACAATAGCAGGTAAACATTTTTTATTTAAAAGACAAGCTACATGAAACAGAAAAAACTAAAAAAAATCAATGCTGAAAGATATCTGAGAGTAAAATTCATAGTTAATCAAAGTATGATTACTGGAATTACTCAGCTCTGGGAAAACAACCGTGAAAGAGTATATGCTTCTTGTTGTTGCTCTTTCCTTAAGGACAGAGAGACATATAATTCAGTTTAGAAACCACAGTGAGCATCACAAACCATGGGCACATGTTTAACTTACTGATACATATTGTCTTGTAATACATTTTGCTATATGTATGAAGCTAATGGAGGGATACTTTCTTCAGAAAGGAAGATTCTTTTTTGCTTTCTGCTCTTTCCCCCCATTTTCCTGCCCCACAGTTGAGAAATGTAACATGGGTTCTTTTTATATGTTATCATGATAACTTCACAAAAAGCTAAGTAACAACAGCACAGAAATTGGCTTAGCCTCTGTTATTTCTGCCAGAGTGAAAAATAAGGAGTAAACAAACCCTGTCTTGAGTCACTGGTTACTTAGAGTTTCAGTCGAGAGAGAGGCCTCTTATTATCTGACCTTACCAGAAAGGGCCATTGGTAAGTGGATGCTAGAGATCATTCCACTCAGAGCAAGAGTAGTTTCAGAGCTCTAACTAAATTTACAATATGATGAATGCATTTGAAAAAGGTCAAGAAAACAATGACAGTTTTATTGTTTTGTCTTATTGCTTTTTATTTCATCTGCTCTGTTCTCTCCATATGGCGACCTTTCACAGAAGTCTAAGACATATGAAAAAAGAAAAAAAAGGAGCCCATAGTGAATCTAAAATTTCCGTGGGGCTTAAATTCCTTTTCCCTTGATGATTAAATCCCACTCCCAAAATGCTTAATATGTTTTCTTCTGACCCTTTTTTCTTTTATTTTTCTTTCTTTATTTTGTAAACCCTAATTCAAGTAGAGAGATGAGACAGAAACTAACTGACATTTCGAGTGGAAAACTGTTTGATTTTCTTGGAATTGGAGAAAATTTATGAAAATGAGAATTTCACTATATTTATGATCATTTTTATAAATGTAAATTTAACATTGAGATTTTCTTGGCTGAAGATACATGTCCATGCAGATAAATGCAAATACTAAAGGAAATTTATTACATATCAACTGCCCCAAAACTCATTTTTTCATAATTAAAGAATGTTCCCCTCATGAGAAGAATAATCATTCAAAGGCAGGTTTAAGTGTCCCCAGAGCACAAGTGTTTTTGCTTCTTGCATCACCTTGCTTTCTTTGTGTCTGGGGAAGAGACTACACCTCCCTTCCAGGCACGGCTGTTTCAATAAGACCATCAGCGTGATTTATCTCTGGTCTCATAACTCCAGTCATTCTATTGCTGCACAGTGAAATATCACTCCTAGAAACTCTTCTAGCCACAGTCTTCAGGTCTGCGGAATTTTAAGAGCCTGTGAAGGATGGTATTACTTGGCCTCCACGCTGCCTGTTTGCCAGATGTGTCTCCTCGTTAAAGTTCCCTTGGTACCTTTCTGGTCAAGGAAGACTACTAATCCTTTTAGCTTGGTCAAATTCCAGTTCATGGAACTCCATTCTGTCTATATCAACTCCCGTCCTCCACTTTAATAAGAATACCTGAGGGGTTTGCTAGTTTGCTTTTCTGTTCCTCATATAAACAGTCACACAGTGTACTTTCTTACTGTGATATTTTGTAATTCATCTAAAAATGTACCATATATTTATAGTGTAAGGGGAAAATGTTATTGAAAGTGAATTCAAATTCAAGATTTTATTGTCTTGAAACTATCAGTTTGTTAAAACATGCAGGGATTGAAATCACTATGTATGGGGTCATTATCATGATTAATTCAGATAAAAAGAGAAGCTGGAATTGTTTCACTAGTCACATTCACATGAGCTGTTAATGGAAATATAGAGCAATTGCAAACGTATGCAAAACAATGAATGAGATTATCTCAGTTGTTTAGAGCATGGTGTTAATAACACCAAGTTTGAAAAATACCTTTGCACTACTAATGGACAGATAAATACACAGGGACCCTTTTTTTTATTTGTTTTAGAATGAAAGTCTAAAATCGCATCTTATAACTCAATTTCATATGTAGACTGTACCTGTTTACCGTGAAAATGACATCTGATTACACTAATTGGTCTTTCACACTGAATCTTCATCCTATAGGAATATACAATGAAGAAGAAGAAAAATACATAGTTGGTTCTGCAGCTTCTGACTTTGGGATTTCATGCCCCGTCTGCTGGAGACACATTTACATACAGAGGCTAAATCAAATGAAGCAGCCTAATTCCAATCTGACTGTAGTAATATTGGCAGTGATTCAAGATTTTGGTTACTCATGATATGTAATTTTGTTCAGCGTTTCATTTGATTGACTTATTTAACTGACTTTCTTATGATTGACTTATGCTGCTCCTTAGTAGTCCAGTAATTTAGACAATTACTTTTATATTTCAAATGACCTATATGTGAAGAAATAGTACCTGAATTTCTTATAGCATCTTACATTTCTTAACATCAAGCTATGACTTAGTATTTGGGGACAGTTTACAGTGTTAGCAAACTGACTCCCTTTACTTTATCTCACTGTTAAAAATAAAAGAATACAATCTGTCCTGATAAATATCCTTTAAAATTTGCTTCATTCTTTCACATAAGGACAAAGGGATGAAAATTTTAATAGAAAAGATTTAAAAACTTACACACTTCAGACTGAGTAACTTTTGCAGGAGACAAGCAGTTAAGGATTTGCTATTCCGTTTCACTACTTCTATAATAAAGGGTCTAATTTTGCAAATCTTATGCATATGTTCTCCTTTTTGTACACATAGACCAACTCACTAGGAATAGACAGGATCAGTAAAGAACTACCACAAGTACACTTGTATAAAGAAAAGTTTAAAAATCCAAACAGAAACATCTTTTTATTAAAAGAAATAAATGGCTAGTTTTAAAAATACACGGTTTTAAAACAATATTTATTGCTAGTGATTTTTCATGAGCATCTAGTAAAACATTTAGTTTTTTTTTTTAAAACATGTATAAAATATGAAATCATCAACTGAGTGAATAAGGTTAATTATTACTTGATTAATAAGAACTTATAAATTAGATGCCAGCTCTTTCATTGAACACTTGTCTTTCCTTTAACTTGACTGTGCTTCCCACAGTTTACTGCGTGTTTGCATATATACAAATGAAATACACCTTCAGTTATAAATGCAAAGCATTGTCCTTACATAGTCTGATGACACCCACACCGATCTGTACCCTACCTTTCAGAAAATGAACAGGCTGATGTATGGAGTTAAAAAAGGCCAGAGAAGTTCTAATACACATCACTAAGTTTTGCAGGTAATAGGCTGTGGGATACCCAGATCAAATAAGCAGTACTGTGATTCAGCCTGAACTTTCAGCATTACAGCAGAGCATTGTTCTGATACTTGAAGTATATTGCAGAAAACATAGTTATTAGTTGAGAAGTTAAACTGTCTGCACGCAAAACTTTTGATGTGGAACACAGAGTTCTTAATAACAGTAGGTACACCAGAAGTACAGTCCAAGAGACTAATTTGGTAGTTTAATATCGTAGAAAATGCATTACACTCAGCAACACAGCTGTGATGGGAAGAGAAGAGGCATAGAAAACTTTCTGCTCTGAAGTTGAAGGCAATGAGGCATAAAGATTTTCCTGTCACACAGTAGATTTTTTTTTGCTGTCAGGCAGGAGAGTTTTCAATATACAGCATAATATTTTGTATATAAACTTTAATTTGTTACAAGTGTCAGTGGTTTGAAGTGTAGATGACCCTCCCTTATCTTGACTGAGCAGGTTAGTTCCTGAACATGCCTTAGAGGCATCACTACAGTTCCTTTACGCCTTGTTGTAATGCCTTTTAAGTTTTATTTCAAGTGGTCTGGCTTGTGGTACAGACCATTTATTGAAAAGATAAAGTTGCACAGTCTTTAAGCTCATTTAAAGAAAAGGAATTTGTTGTAGACTATTCTCTGCTGGTTCTGTTTTGTTAAGGTGACTGATGTGCCTACAGTTTACAGTGAAAGCAAATAAGTTTTGCAAACTCACAGAAGGACCTGTTAGCTCCCCAGTAGAGAAGATTAACATTAAAATTTAATGATTTGAAGTGAAATCCAGAATTCTTTGAAGTAAATACTAACTTTCACTGATGTTAGCTGAGTCAAGTCATTGAGCTTCTCTAGGACAAACTGCCGGGCCAAGTTTTTATTTCGGGTATGATCTCTCAGTGTGTTCTTTCTTTCTATAGATGAACCTAGGTGCACAAATTCTTCATACTGAAAGATGAGACATAGATACAATGTGGATTAATTGGGTTTAAAATCTCATGTTCCTTGGTCTCGTCAAAGCATACCAGTGTTTTATTTCTGTGTGCAGCAGAACATCTAGAAACAATGGTGACTGTGCATCCCTAACACGTAAATTGAGGCCTTGTTTTTTAATATTTCAGAAATTTGGCTGAAGTTCTCTCAGGATAGGCCCTACAATCTTACAACTGTGTGCATTCACAGGTAACCCTGGGTCTACTTTCCAAAATCCTGGTATTTAAACTTTCCTTCATCTAGAAGAATTTTGTATGTTACTCTCTCTCTTTCTTTCATCCCATATAAACACCTAGTGTGACAGAGGAGGTGGATGTGCTTTGTTTATTAATTTATATTATATTGTACTTGAATAATAGATTAATAGAATTTTCCTAGAAATAAAACACGATATTTCACCACATTCCCTAACTAGTCTAATTTAATCTCTGGGTAGCTTGGATTGTATAGCCTTTGGCTCAGCTTAATTTCAGAGAGGCCTGTAATATTCACAGAAAAATGTAAGTGCCAGGTCTGACTTATGATCTGTACCTGTGATATAGACTTCTAAATCTTGTGTCAGTTCTAAAACAGATGGCTCACTCTTTTCACTCTTACTCCTTCCAACACTCATGCAGAACATTCATTTACTTGAATGATGAGCCCTCTGTAGTTCTTCTTAAGGCTTAATTCTCCCTGGCTGTAGATTTTTAAGTTTAATGAAGAAATGGATCATAGTCAAGATAGATCCAGTTAGGAAGCTGCTAACTTTCTTCATTTGACGCAATAAGGTGAAAACCTTGTGACTCTGCGAGGGCAATTTTAGAGGGAGAAAATAAATATTCTAGGTGGAGAAAACACTATGAAATAAAGAGGCAAATGGTTCTTACAATGGTTCAGTTGCTTTCTATATCTCTTCTTTCAACATCCCTCAAGTTTAATATTTATTCATGCTTTACCACTAACTTATTTCTGTATTTATCCAAATAAAAATCTTTATTGAATGTCAATGGTTTGGTCAACAACAAACATTTTTGAGAAATATATCCTTTGTCATATAAAATGTTTGCAGTAAGAATAATAAAGGTTCTCTAAATTGTTTCTAGATCCACTCTTGAAAAACTACTAGTTTTATAAAGTATAAATTCAATTCTTGGAATTACCTAATTTTTATATTATTGGTACATTTAATAAAAATGACATGCAGATTTGCTGCTTATTGTTCTTAAGATCTGATTGTTACAGAAATTATTTTCTTAAAATATATATTCAGATACATTCTATTTTCAGGTACAGGTAAATAATTCTGACTAGCCAGTGACTACAGAAAAAGGAGACACATAAATGAGAGCAAAGAAAGCACCTAGTCCTCAGCCAACAGCAAAAAAATAGGTTATGGAAAAGCATATGATAAATTATCTGCATTCTGACTTTCAGGCTTTTGAGAATAAAAGGTTTCATTTTCTGAAATGCAGAGCTTTTCAGCTGTATTTGCATGAACTATGTTGACAACAAGTGATACTCTAGGTTATTTGTTCCATGTTTTTTAATGTTATGTTGTGTCATACACAAACGTGACAGTCTAATGTTAATGGAAAGTGATGTTACACCACTCACAAGAGAACTCTTAGAAATATACTAAGACAATATAGCTACTTAATCTTAAAGAAAGAATATGAAATATTTCCACAGGGTATTAGTTCACATTTTAAATTATTCTGTTTTATCCATACTTGCAGCTTCACCTCTATTCATTGGTTACAAGCATTTGAAAGGAGAAATACAGAGAGATTGTCCAAGTAGCCAGGGATCAGGTTAGGAAAGTTAAAGCCCTGACAGAATTAAATCTGGTCAGGGATGTCAAGGGCAAGAAGAAAAACTGATATAGGTACATGGGTGATAAAAGGTAGACTAGGGAAAACGGGGGCCTTCTCTGGAAGGCAATGGGAAACCTGGTTACTTATGTGAACCTCATGAAGTTCAACAAGGTCAAGTGCAAGGTTTCACACCTGGGTCGGGGCAATCCCAAGCACAAGCACAGGTTGGGGAGAGAATGGCTCAAAAGCAGCTCTTGGGAGAAGAACTTGTGGATATTAGTGGGCAAGAGGCTGGACATGAGCTGGCAATGTGCACTTGCAGCCCAGAAGTCCAACCGTGTCCCTGCATCAAAAGAAGTGTGGCCAGCAGGTCAAGGGAGGGGATTCTCCTCCTCTAATCTGCTCAGGTGAGACTCCAGCTGGAGTAGTGTGTCCAGCTCTGTGACCCCTAAAGTAAGAAGGACATAAACCTTCCAGAGTAAGTCCAGAGGAGGGTCAAGAAGATGATCAGAGGGCTGGAGCACCTCTCTCATGAAGACAGACTGAGAGAGCTGGGGTTGTTCAGCCTGAGGAAGAGAAGGTTCCAGGGAGACCTTATAGCAGCCTTCCAGTATCTAAAGGGAGCCTACAAGGGAGCTGGAGGTGGACTTTATATAAGGCCATGATAGGAGAAGGGGTAATGGCTTTATACTGAAGGAAGGCAGGTTTGGATTAAATATTAGAAACAAATTCTACACATTGAGAGTGGTGCATCTCTGAAATAGATTGCACAGAGAAGTTGTGGATACTCAATCCCTGGAATTGTTCAAGGTCAGGTTAGGTGGGGCTCTGAGCAACCTGATCTAGTGCATGATATGTCTGCCCAGGCAGGTTTGCTGGAACAAGGTGGTCTTTCTACAATTCTATGAAGTCTTGCAATAAGGGCTTACAAAAAGCAGGTTTCCCAAAAATAAATAGGTATTACATTGTCTCCACTGGGACTTGACAGGAGAACATTATGACCATTCAGTATTGACAAAAAACCTCCTCAACACTGGGACTTCAAATATTGACACTGAATATTCTCATGCCATCTTTCAGTCAAGAAAGAGAAAAAAATACCGAACCAACAGTAAATATCTTTGCGTTTACTTCTCTGCATTCCCTCCTACAGAACTGAAAATACAAAAGGAGTTTTCCTGCACACATTCAATTAGTATTGTTAGGAAACTGTGGTCTACTTGCAGATATCATGTTGGCCTAAAAATGGGTTACACCTGTCAAAGGAATTGTTTACTGTAAGTGACTCACTTATCTCTGCAGTTAGCAAAACCAATACCCAATTCAAGACTACACACTTTTCCAAATGCATGAATAGTTCAGAGGCACAACTCCTGAAGTCTATGCTCCCTCTAATCAGGAGTCATTAATGGTAGGTCAAAAATGGTAAATGAGATTGGCAAAATTATAGGCTTAATAATAAGTATGATATTATTATGGGTGATTTTTATCTTAATTGGTTTTGAAAATTAATGGGGTGGTAACAAAAGATGGCAAAAAGCATTTAATTTAAATCAGACAATTAGAAGTCCCAGAAGACTTGAGGCTGATAATATTAACCAATGTTTAAAAGATTAAATTTTAGTTTCAGAACCTGAATCATTTTGTAATATGCAGGTGAATTATTATCTTCTGTTAGTAGCAAGCGTAATGAACCCTGTCAATAGATTATCCAACGTTCATCCTCATTATTAAATTCCCTATTTTAAATTTTATTCTGCTTTTGTAGGTTTGGTGTATTATTTCATATTCTAACTATCATTATTTAGGGGAAAAAAAATAACAGCCTGCCAAACATATGATTTTAGCATTCAAAGTTTAGTTTGTGATGTAAAGAGGTGTTATTTTCACATCCAATCTTATAAACCATTAAAAAACTTTCCCCTGTTTCTTAGGTTTGCAATTCTGGGGGCAGATTTTTCGGAATATTAATGCAGATTTGTTTTCCCGCATTTTGAAAGATATTACATTTATAATGGGCTTTGTATTGTCATGTTGGAAATGCAGCTTGTTGCCTTCTTTCCGTATCTTCCGTGGTGTATATTGCCTAAATATGATTGTTACTACTGTTTTTTGAACCCTGAGATCACTATTGACAGTATGTATTCAGTTGTCATGTTTGTGACAGTAGTAGATGAGCTGCAGCATTGACCATAGAGTTTCACAAAGGTAACACTGAGCAGTAAGGAATCAAACCTAAGCATGTGGAGCCTTTTCAGAAAGTGAACAAAATCGTACACATTACTTGTCTCAGAATTTACTGAATGTCCCCTAGCACTGCTATACTCACTGATTTCCTGAATAGAAAATGCTGTCCTTCAGTCATGCACATTGGTATTCATAGCAAACATGAAACTGTATACGTATTGTCTGAGATAGAATATGGATGAAGTTTAGACGTGTGGAAGCAATACAAAAAATCATACTTCTACATTTTTTTTCAATCATATCAAAGGGTCAGTTGCTACCTACTTGGAGAGCAGTTAAGACAGACATGCTCAGGGGATCCTCTTTTACAGAACTAGAGAATTAAAATTAACTGGTGTAAGTATTTCTCTCTCTAAGACTTTACAGGATGTGACTACATAGAAAACAAGAGGACTGGGCTAATACAAAGTATAGGAGTGGCTATTTTTTCTCAAAAGTTCTGCAGGAAGAAGCAATGTCCAACTTCTGTCTGAAACTGACTTATCTGTATGAGAGGATGAGGTATTTTCTAGCCTCTTCAGAGTCTGAAGAAACTTGAATCCATGACTTGCACATCAAGAACATTGCTCTAGTTATTATGTTATGGCGATTCTTGGGGCCATGGTGCAGCCAAGAAGGTGAGAATCAATGGAGTTCAAAGGCATCAAAAGAGGAAGCCAAAATACAATTTCAAAGCTCTTTTCTGGGTAGCTCTCCACATCCCGTACCTTCCAACCCCACCAGTTGTTTATCATCTATTTAATATTGTGCTGTTATGATATATGCCTTGGAAAAACAGGTATGCTAGGGTTATATTAGCACCAGGGTTATAAACACAAATCAGAAAAGGCTCATTATTGGTCACTGAAGGAATACAACCTGGTGTACAGGCTAGAACTAGCCTTAGGGCACAAGAAAGACTAAAAAGAAAATGTATTCAGCGTACATAAATCTTCCTTTATGCGGCGAAAACACAAAGGAGTTAACAAGAAGTATAAAAGACAGCTACAGCCCCTAGAAGAATGGTAACAAAGGGAAAACAGACAAAGACAAATTACTCTGCCTTTTCTCCACTGGTTAAGGATGCCACCCCTAACTAATGCCATTATTTATCTGTTGGGTCCACCCTTGTATCTTACATAACTCTGCTTTTTGATTTGCCATTCACCACATTTTGTTACTGCAAACTCAGCTTCCACGTGTAAAGGATTAACTTTTACTGTATCATTTGGTTATGCAAGCTGGAATTTTAAAGAGTAAATGTGCCTGTGTGTTTCCAGCCCGAGCCTTCCCACATCACGATGTGATTGATAATGTGGCAGTGAGTCAGAGGAAATGACACTGTAACAGATAACTGCAGCATAAAGACAGACACTCCTAAGAAAAGGAAGATGCATTTTTCCAAATTATTTCTTCAGCCTTCCATAGGTAGCATCCTGGAATCCCACAAGGTTAACATGAGAGGTAACTAACCCAGAGAAATAAGTCTGATATCAGTGAGCTCATGTTTGCATTGATGGACAATCATCAAAATATTTAGAAATCTAAAAATTAAAAAGCCTGAAACCACTGAATTTGGCTATATGGAAGTCTACAGTACTCAGTGGACCTCCCAGTGGACTATACTGCAAAGTAATACAGGGGGGTAAAAATCCCAAAAACAAGACAACAACCAAAAATCTGACCAGATACAAAGCCATCATTCACTTTCCATCAGTGATTGATCTTTCTTCAAGACATAATTGCTATGCCTCAAAATTATTTGGTTTCTCGCTTTTATTACTTGACAAAGCATCTGTGGGAATTAATAAATGGCTTTTATTTTGTCTTTAATTGTAGTGTTGGTTCTAAGTTTTAAAGTAATTAAAAATCCAATTATATATTTTTAACTGCATAATTTCTAACCCAATTTTAAAATCTACTAATATATCTCACAAGAAAACATTCTTTATTCTAAAGACACACTTTGCATAGTTTATTCACATGGAAAGTATAACAGAAGTCCTTTTTATCCCAATTCTTTTGAAAAAAGGAAAGGAAATCCAAATGAAAAAGAATGATAGAAGTAAAAACATATGTAAAAAAAAAGATCGTCTATTTAGGTGCAGTTTCTTAGTTTTGAGTTTAGAGTAGATCTGGTAGATCTGAGAAATCTCAGAATGGCTGAGCTTTTATGAATTCACTAGGAGTATTTGTTTTCAAGACTCCGTTGTCTTTCAATGAAATCTATGACAAGTTCTTTATGTCTAGGAAAATTCAAAACCCTTCTGAGAATTCCTGAGCAGTCCAAAGATCTCATCAAGAGACATTGGTGTAGTCTGTGGAAGAGACTGAAAAGTTATGCGTCAAAGTTTTTGCTGGTAGTGGTGCTTTTTTCTTTGGTTGGGGGTGGGGAGGAGGCATGTTCAGTGTGGGGAGGTTGTTTCTTTATTTTTGTGAGGTTTTTTTGTGTTGTTTGTTTGGTTTTGTGAGGTTTGGTGTGTTGTTTGTTTGTTTGTTTGTTTTTTTTCTTTGCCCTTAGAGATTGCAACTTCCCTCTTCCTCTGTCTTTCATTATAAAATAAGGTTTGGGCTTGTATGCTTTAGGGCCAGGCAATTTCTGAGATGATTCCAGTCCATTCTGTTGTAAATATCTTTTAAAAAGTGGTTTATGCTATTCAGCATTCTTCTTGAGGAATATCTGAGCCTTTGCCGTGTATTCAAAATAACTGAGTACAGTAAAAGGAAAATGTCTGCTTTTGTTTGCACATCCAGATGGAAATGGAAAAATATGTCAATAAAGAAGAAAATATGTCTCCTGTAAATACTTCTGGTTAATTGGCTATCTTTCTGCATAGCGTCTGCCATCAAATTCTTTGATCTGCTAATGTTATTGTGCAGATTGCATTACTGCTCTGTTTTCCTCTTGTTTTTACCCTGGCTTCCCAGCCATGTGTAAGGAGCTGCATGGACAGAGCCCCCTGTTTACCCTCTCAGTAGCCATCACACATTCGACGTGGTTGGGTCTCTCTCCCGGCAGTATTTCTCTCACTAGAAGATGCAGATCCACTGCTCTACCCAGACAGCAGTGCTTAAGTAATCTGTAGAAGGCAATATTTTAGTTGACATTTCTCTGTCAAATCTGCCAACAGGTTTGAAACCAGACACTGGCAGGCAGCAGAGCACACAGGCAGTGCAAGGCAGTAACACGGTGACTGGCGTTTTGTTTCCTTAGGACACTTTGGAACTTAATTTTTAAAATCACAAAATTTTGCTGCTGTAATAAAATAGAAAAAAAATAAAGAAAATGGAAAACGGAAGCTACTCAGGTTTTTTTGGTAAGAGAATAAATTGAGTAGCAGGATAGTAAAGCAGTTTTATCAGCTCCATGTTGATTCCTGCTCTTAAAAAGGCAGAGGAAAGAATCAAATATGGGTCAGTCACTGCCCAGGTAAACTGAGTTTGGACCTAGTTTAAAAAAAAACAATAGTAATTGTGCTGGTTTTGACTGAAGTAGAGTAATTTTTCTTTATAGTAACTAGTATTTAGCTGTGTTTTGGATTTGTGCTGAAAATAGTGTTGATAATTCAGGGGATATTTCTTGTTACTGATGAACACTGCTTACACAGAGTCAAGACCTTTTCCGCTCCTCACACAACTCCACCAGCAAGTAGGTTGGATGTACACAAGAAATGGAGAGGGGACACAGCCAGGACCTCTGACATCCATCTGACCAAAGGGATATTTCATACAATACGAGGTCATGCCTAGCAACAAAACTAGGGAGAAAGTTGTGGGGGGAGTCCACTGCTCTGGGACTGTCTGCATATGAATCAATTGGTGGTGAGAAACTGTTCATATACATCACTTCTTGGGTTGTATTTCTCTCACTCTTTTTTCTTTCTTTTCATTGCAATTTGTTATTGCTGTTGATGATGATTATGATATTGTATTTCAATTATTAAACCCATGAGTTTTCTCACTTTTACCATTCTAATTCTCTTTTCCCAATCCTGCTGGGGCAGGGAATGAGCAAGCAGCTATGTGGTGACTGCTTGACAGCCGGGTCTAAACCATGATGGTCCTTAAAACAGGTTCAAAGATTCATGGATCAAAATACAACAGGACTTCTCAGTCAAGTCTGAATGAGGTAGAACTTGAACATGGGTATCACAATTTATTCTTGGATCTCTAAATATCTGTTTTGAATTACCCTGTGACCATACTGTTAACTTTTAAAAAATCTTTTTTCAAAAGCTGTAATGAAAAATACCCAAAAGAACGCAAATTTGAAAATTATGTGGAAAAAGAATCTATATATATATAGATATATATAAAAAAAATAATGAAATAACAGCCTTCCACTTCTCCGTGCCTGTTGTTTCTTGTCTGTCAGGATTGTTCCCATGCCAGTAATTCCACGATGCAATAAACCCCAGACCAACTCTTATGCGTCCCTGGTGAAAATCTCACTGTTTTTGTCTCTCAGGCCTGGACTTACAGATCTCTCTTAGTCTTTTATATCTTTACTGCTTTGTCTCCCTGACTGTTTTGCTTCTGCTCTATCTTTCGATTTTCCAGGAAACTCCTCTTTCCAGCTAACACCAGTCTGACCTGCCATTCGAATTCCCTCCTTGCCCAGTAATTGACCATCAAGGTGAAAACAAATAGCTTTCTTTCCTGCAATCAACTCTCACCTATTTGAGGGGCAATAGGTCAGATAAATATCAAAATCTGTTCACCATATTTTCATCTTTTGTCTTTTCACAAATTAGATTTTTCACACATAGCCATGATTGCATAAATCTTGTTGTGCACACATGTGCTTATTGGAGTGTCAGTCTGCTATATTTTTCCTCTAATTTCTACCAGATTAATTTGAGAAGACATAAAAAAAAAAACAACATAATTCAAAATGCCTCATGTTTCACAAGTAAGTTTCAAGCTATATGTAAATTAAATGTTATTCATTTTCAAGTGGTGTCAAAAGTTGTTAGCCTAATTTGATCAGCAGCATTAAAGCCATTGACAGCTTCTCTGAGGATGTCCCTGGAAAGAGATGAAAACTGCATTGGGCATTTCATCATATGTTAAAGACAAATCAAGTGCAAAATATCTTTCGTTTCGTCATCTTTCCCACATTATTAAAATTACATGCCTACTTACATCTTTACCATACCACTGATGAATCACATTGGACTCCTTTAAAGAATAATCACTGGTAGCAAAGGGAAACACAGTATTATGAAATAAAAAATATTGTCTAATAATTTACAATAAAATTTTAATTTAAATTTAATTTGATTTAAATTTAATATTTTAGAAGTAAAAGTTTCTAAATATGTTAGAAATAAAGTTAATTTAAATACTCAATTTCTTAAAATATGAAAACATTTTCTTCACCTTCAAAATTAATTATTCCAAGAATAAATGCCGTTACTGAACACCAATTATGCATAATTTTATTTAATAAATAAAAATTCAATTGATATTTTCAAGTAGTACTTTTAGTAAGAAATGCTTCTCATTATATCTCTCATGGCAGAATTTCACACTGTGGTTCCCAGGAGACTGTCCAAGAGACCTTACATGCTGTGTTTTAATTATTAGCAAAGATGGCTATTCCTTATAAATTCAGAGTATGAGAAATGGCAATGATATTTTTCTATGTGTGTCTGCAGGTATGTATTTGATTTAGGCAAAATCAGAAGGAAATAACTGCAGTGACTTGCCATGAATAATCGATGTGTTTTTATGCATCCCTAAAAACCTACATGATAGAAGACTATTTCAGAGAAGATATAAAGTTACCAAGCTTTGCCAGAGTTAGGTCAGGTGCACAAGCTGTGCAAACTGTACTGAATTATCACATTTTATTAACCTTTCTTATCCATGAGTCACATGAGATTTTCAGGGATAACACAATCAACTCTTGAGTCTCTCTGAGCTGGAGGGGACAGAACAGAGCTGGTCAGGACAGAAACAAAGTTGGAACACTTACATCTAAACCAGGGAATTAGGTGTACCTGCTTTTTCCTTCTGTAAGAGAAAGATTAATACCCATCAGATGGTTTCTTCAAACAACTACTACTGTGGCACTGACGTTTTCAATACCCCTTGAAGTGAAGTTGGAGATGACAGGCTTCCTGCTCCCCTCAGCTGTCAAAAGGGTTGGCTGTCCCTTGATCTGTTGGGGTAGATGAAGATAAAGATCAGACAGAAAATAGATCAGATAGAAAGTACCTTGGACATCAGGTAAGTAATACAAACTACTGTTATTATGTTTACCAATATTTTAATGCCTCTCCAATAACTCCTTGACAAATTCTCTTTCTATAGTGGTGAAACCTGTCTCCTTCAAATACTTAGTACAAAATGGGAGAATAAAGAATGCTCCCTTTGCGAATGACCTTGAGAATCCTGGAACAGTTTTCAAAATCAATTACTCTGCTATGTTATGCTCAAATAAACAATAAGTTGACCTATATGTTTTAGTTTTCTGAAATCAGTTTAGGGAGATCAGCTCTCTGGGAACTAAAGCTAAAAACATTCAAATTAAATGTTTTTTTAGGCTCCATACTGAAACCTAGATATCAATTTCTATGCAATGTGCATTTTGTGATCAGTTTCTGTAATAAAAAAGATTTGAAAAAAAATAAATTGCTTGTGGATACCTTAATGTTTAGCTAATGCTAAATAAGGTTTTGGAGTTCTTTCAGGAGTGAATATGGAAAATTGTCTCTCTCACAGATACTGTCATCTGTTGTTTCTGGTTGACTATTATCAGACCAAACAGTAATAGCACAAAAAAAAGTTATAAAAGTATTTACTGGAAAGACATCCTCGATACTTGTTTAGAGATTACTTTTATTACAAAGTGGCTTTATTACTTTTTTGATTACACATTCGCAGTTTCCATAAATGCCAGCAAATCAGGTCATACAAACACGGATACTTATTCAATTTATGATGCAATCTAATTTCTGAAGCCAAAATACTTTTCTGATATAGAAATTCCTGAGTCTTTTTTCCTAGCACAACAAATTAACCAACTAAGTCTTAAAGTCTTAATTTCTAGATTTAACTGCTGCAAAATATCCTGGGAATGGCTTTGGCAGTTTAATAAAAAAACCCCTGTGCTCTGGCATCCTTCTGAAAAGCACATAAAAATAAATCCCTACGAATGCATTCTTTGCTTTAATGGTTAGTTCATGCAAATTTAACTGTCCTTGATGACATGTTTTAATTTCTGCTTCTGCCTCTGGACTAACACAAATGCTAAATACAGTTTTACTGACAGCATCTTCAGCACTGGGTGCAATCTGAGAATTGGCAGATCTCAGCATTTTTGTAAAGAATGAAAGTATGCACTATTGCAGACTTTAACCCTTTTCTTCACCTTGTTTTCTTGAGAATTTTGACTTTTTTTTTATAATTTTAGGAAAGAATGAGAACAGTATTTTTTGTTTCTTGTCCATTGATTTTCAATGAGTAATGGATCAACTCTGTGGAAAAAAACCCCAAAGATGCCACAATAGGAAGGAATTTCTTAGAATTTTTTCCCTCAAACTCTGTATTTATTTTTCTCTTTGAGATCTGTAAGTCCTAACACTTCTCTCAGATCTCTCAGATACATTGAGCTTTTTGGGTCACAAATGGGTTGACCTCATCTCCTCTCTTCCTCCTAAATAGGAGCTATTATTTTTATACTTACAGTTGAGCACGTCTTTGGGATTTGGTTGATTAGAGTGCTTTTCACCTTGTAAGTCCAAAAAATGAAGGTGCTGGCTGAGACTGGTATGTTCAGGTAAAGCTGTGTCTCTGCAGTGTTTTGAGGGTCAGATTCTTTCTCCTGTGTTAAGATTTATACAAAGAAGAATTCTATATTCCTAAACATTATTACTTAGATGTTATGATCTCCAATGAGTGGATGAGGAACATATATGTTTAGAATGTAAATTATGCTGTACAAAGGTGAAATAAACAATACACTTGAACCTCTCCAGCTGGTATAAAAGTGAAATAAATCATGGATTCAAATCTAAATTAAAGAATATTAAGAGCACCATGTGAATTTAAAACTACCTCTGGGAGAGCTAGGATCCATAGTCTAATGAATGGATTACACCCTTCTGTCAAAGATTCATCCCATAAGTGTGTTAAGAGGTTGGACTCCAAAAGAAGCAGAACCGTCTGCAGCAAGTTGTGACATACAAGTGCAGAGGCAGAACTTTCCTGAAGGTTTCTGAGGCTTTCTGAAGGTTGTGTTACACCCCCCCCCCCATTGAATACAGGTCATATTCAAGTAAATATATGTTATTTTTTTTCTCCCATCATTAGAATGGTTTAAAATGAGCTATTGAAGTACAACATACTAATGGAGTTTGTTTCATCAGTTTAATGAACTATTCCCAAAGACCATCTGTGACCAGGAATTCTTTCTGAAACATAAGAGAAAGACCAGAGGACCACTTGCTGAGTGACATGCCTTTCAAAGCTACTCTTTGCTTCTCGTATTAGTACTGTTCCAAACTACCTCCAAACAAGGTTGGTTGGATACTGGGTGTGATCTATCGAATGGGCTGTGTGTCTGAGCAAGGGCTGTCTTAATAGCCTCAAGAACTTTTTTCCTGGAATGAAGTTATACTGCCGTGCATCCTACTGCAGTGGCACATTAGCAAGCTGTGTAATACCATTTGGTTTTCATTACACATTGACATATGTACTATATTCCATTAAAATAACACAGAGCTTCATCTGTCTTTTCCTTGATTAACTTCATCAAACAATGAAAAATCATCAGTTTTTATAGCACTTAAAGACTTACTGAATTTTGGGAACGTAATTTTTTTTATTTCAGTGAACTGAAATAAATACTTAGCTTTAAGTACTCTTTGTAATGCTACTCTAAGTAAGGATGAATTTTCAATCCTTTTTTAGATGTTAGCAAAGTGCACTCTTAAAGCTTAGCTTTGTGTTTTGATATAGGTCAAACCTAACAAATATTGAACAGCTCTCTTCTGAATAGCAGTTTTTCTTATACTTTCAGAAATTTGATTCTTCCTTACTTGTGGAGTATATAGAAAAATAATTCTCATAAAAGATTTTTATCCTAAGGAATTAAATAATAGGTTTCAGCTGCTTACAAGGAACAACTTCTACCAAAAAAAATTAATAGAAATTCTTTGGCAAATATTTTTACTTCATCAGTGCCAGACAGTTGCACCTCAGCAAAAATAAAAGTTGGTTATACTTTTGACATTTTTGATCTCAAGCTCCTTTATGATTTTCCCTTCTGGTGTTTCATGTTCAGTTAAAGCCTTGGTCTATTAAAATGGATGTACTAAAAGGTGTATGTATTTCAGAAGCTTGAATTTCCCAACATCAGAAGAAAGATGGATGGACAGTGTATAGATTTATGTACTGCATGTTGAGTACCAAATCACACTCAGCACTGTGTCACAAAATATCTTTAATTTACACATCAAAAAGTTTCCTTTTTAGTTTACCTGTCGTAAATGGGGAGGGATGGGTATGGAGATACAGAATTTTCTTTTAGTATAAAATGAGTATCTGCAGTAGATACCCCATAGGTACTCAAAGCAATAGGTGCTTCCCAGGGAGAATTACCTTACACTGAAGTAACTAAATTCTAGAAAGGTTAAGACAGGACAGAGGAATCATTATAGAAAAGGTGAAGTTGTATCATTATCACACAAAAAGGGACTAATTGCACATTAGAAAGAAGCATGTAAAACACAAGAGATGTATCAACTAAAATAACATGATATAATCTAAGAAGTTCTATCGAGCTGTGAAGAATGTAGAACTGCTGTTAATTAACATCATACTGGGTTTTGTTGCAGGGTATGCATCAGTGCTACTGTGACCAAGACAAACCTTTGCAACCTGTTTTGCCTTTGTCCTTGAAGAAATGATATCAGTACCATTGGTGAAACCATGACAGTGGCAAGCCTGCTGCAACTGCATGCCCCCATTTACAATGCTCCTTCACGTATGGGCAGATGACCTCCTCATCATTCCTTACAAATGCTCCTTGTTACACTTTATTTTTCTGGTTTGATAACAAGAGAGGGGGAAGTTCATAATAAGATAGATAAATTATATAGGTACCATATAATGTAGTACAAATTCTCCATCTTCACTGAATAGGAAACTTCCTGAATATAGGAAGCTGAGTATACTTGACAAGAATTCATATTTCCTTTTTATACCACACCATTTTAGAATATGCCAATAGAAATTAGATGGCCAACCAAAACAGAATATTCTTTAACTTTTCAGATATTACAGTCTTCAGGCAACCAAATGTGGAATTCTAGTGTCCAAGTACATGTTTTCTAGAGCCATTTTAGATCCCCAGCATTACCCAAAGCATCCAGACTGGACATGGGTAGGGGACACAAAGAGGTGAGAAGGGGATATATTTAGAATAAGTGCTAGAAAACTACAGGTAAGGGATTGAATCCTGCCTGGAGGATTCTCTTTTTCTAGTGCTTTTCTAAAGATCAGAAAATCATCAGGGAAAATGGGCAGGGAAAATATGCAGAATGAAAAATATCTGCCTTTGACCTGTGTGTCTTCAGCCTGTGATATGCATGGCCAAAATGAAATGGGAAAGGCAGATGCTATAGATGAATTTTCCAAAAGGGTTGGATAATTTTATAGCTAATAATAACATTTGTAGTTATCCATGTAAAGATGAGGACAACCAAATGTTATGCTTCAGGGAATAAGACAACCATTATAGAGGAAAACAGGACTTTGTCCGCTTCACTGTCTTTCTCCATGAATGGTAGGTATTTCTTGTGCTGTGAAATATATCATATTGTTTTGTCTTTTTTTTTCAGAAGCAACCATATTGTTCAGTGATCTGTTTTCATACAGTAACTGGTACGTATTTGTTTCTCGTAATTTGAAAACTATATTTGTAGGTTTATTAGTGGTGTTTCTTTCATTTTGAGAAATTTATCAAACAATATAACCAACATTTACATAAAAATAGTATCACATTAACATTAATGCATAGGGCACTGTGTATTTTTCTTGAGAGACTATACCAAAAGAACTCTTACTAATTCTTAAATTAAAAGAACAGACATTTCTCATGGTCAACTCATTTATATTTTTATGGTGAAAACAGATTATAAATGATAACTGTTTAATCAAGTGTGCATCTATTAATAGCTAAAATTGTAATTTGACTACCAGAATGTTGATAAAATCTTTGAAGTGCAACAGCACTTTCTGCCCACACGCAGTAATGATCTGTAGGGGATAAATGTGCCAAAAGGGAAATCCGTGCACTGTTTGATTTACAACCTTGTTTTTAATGATGAGACAAAGTAGCAACAGAATGCACTTGTAAATCCTTCTATTCTTCAGACTCAGATTTCAGAAGGAAAATATGATTAGATAATTTAAAGTTGCTTGTGTCAAATGAAGAGTAGCTGTAAAAGCTGTGATTTTACAAATGAGTGAAACCTTATTTATTGCACTACTTACCGGTTCTGCAGTAAGGGAGGAAAAGAAACATTTGCTTCAAAACTGAAATTCAGAGCTTGTTTGGATCAGGCTATTTAACTCTTCCTGTAACCAGTGTGTTAAAGTGAAAAACAGCTGATGAACAAGCCTTTCAGAGACTTCAGCCAAGATTTATGGTTTGGATCACAGACCCCCACACTTTTCTACTGTCACATGCAGGAATAAGTAGATGGAACCGAATATTAAAGACTGGGAACTTTGGCTGAGCGCTGCTGGAACTAGTATCTCACTGATTTCCTTGTGATACTTTTTTTCTGGTTCTGTTTCAGACTCCCTTTGCTTTTCAAACCAGGTATCTTCATCTAGGAGTAAGGCATAACATGTTTTGGCCAAGTTAATGGCTGTTTCTCCATTTGAAGTTCAAGAAACTAAAACCAAGTAACAACAGGTTATGTACACTTCCATATCACCTTGAAAGGAAATACCTATTCTTCACTAGCTCCACCTGAATCAAGGGGGGCTCTGCAGGTGTCCCACTCGAGACAGGAAGCAGGACATGTGTATTGACTTGGGAAGCAGGATGACCTACTGTGGTTGCCGCACAGTACAGACAATACAATGACCACCAGTCTCTGTTCAGTACCTTTGATCCAAGGCAACATGCCCGTAGAATAACATCTGCAGTCATTCTCCTTGGGATGTGCTGCAGCTTTTATCCCTAGTACTTCACTTAGAGCTACCATAGATATTTCTGGATGTGCTGCAATCCTGTTTCCACTGTCCCTATGGAGGTAAAAATAAGTGTGGATGCACTTCATCAAAACAATCCAAGTAGTTGTCTTTCTGCAGAAGCTGCTGGTAGCTGTCTGTCTGGAAAGAATAAAACACGTAATATAGGAAGTATAAAATATTCAGATATACCCAAACTGCACTTCAGAATATTTCTAAAGTCTTAAGGCAAAATTCTACTCTTTGCTTATGTATGTTGTTTCAATGGAGTTCCTCTATACTTATGCAGAGAAAGGCAAGAAAACATCTATTGTAAAGGCAAATAAAGACCTATGTGATTCTCAGCTATATGGAGTGTGTGTTCTTGCATGTATGTATATCTAGAACACACAACTTCACTTATGTACATATATATTAACAGTCAACATATGAATTTATATACATGATACACATGCACCTAAACGTAGATCACCAGTTCTGATTAGTTTGTGCTTATAAGATATTACTGGGAAAATAACCCCATAAACAGTATATTCAAATGTAGTTTAAGGTGAGCAGCATTGTTTTTAGGTAGAACATTTAGTTAAGTGGTCATGTTTATTGATAACTGAATTCAATTTTAGTTTATAAAAAATGCAGATTATGGCACCATGTTAACTCACAGAATCACACAGTCACAGAACCAATTAAGTTGAAAAAGACCTCTAGATCATGAGAACTCTGAGATTGTGATTGGTTATATCCAGATTCTAGCAAAGAAAACAGGTCTTCGTTGAATCAAAGCCCAAGCTGTAAACAGAAACAAGAAAAGATTTCCCTCAATGGACTATCAGCCCATTAAACTTTGACACATTTCAAAGCCATACAGGTACATGCTAAATTTAGAAGAGCCTATTAAATGCTGTAGTTTGTTGTAAAACCGGCATATTGAATGAAATTTACTTAGGGGAAAAAATTACATTATTTTTGCTTAAATTAATAGTATAACTTTTTTTGGTCTCAGCTTTTCTATTTGAAAAGCAAAAAGAACTTAACAACAATTTCAAGGAGGAAATTAAACACAGTTAACATTGGACTTGGATAACTCCAATGGAAAAAGGCCCAAACAAACCCAGAAACTAAACTAGCACAACAGAAGAATTCCAACCAGATGTGAAAACACTTTTATTTGTTACAAAATTGGCACGTACAAATAGTTCTACCAAAAAGCAAATATTAATATAGTGTATGGTAAGTAGGAAAGCTATCTCAGAGATGCTATATAAACAGTGTCTAGGAGCAGATAATGCTTATCCATGGTGTTATAAAATGTAATGATAATTCTATTGAAAAAATTCATTTAAAGTGTAACACTTTTCTGCCACATGTACAAAAATTTCATGCATTGTGATATGTAGCATAAATCAATCACAGGCACCTTCTATTATTCTGAAACTCTGTGGACAGCTGCATGTCTTGAGTTCCAGGCAGCAACTGCTATATATTAGCAACAAATTTTATTGTTCAATCTCCAACATCCAGTAGGCCTTTTGTACTGGCATTTAATGTGAAGCAGACCTATTGTGGAAGTTGCATTGTTCATTTCATCTCTTATGACCACATGGGACCTTAAAAGAAATGAACAGAAATTATCTTTGCCTACAGGAGCTCACAAACTGCAGGTAAACCAAAGACTAAGTGGACAGAGGATCATCATTTGGAAGCGTGCTACCGCTAAGTATAAGTGATCATGGCAGTATAAGATGTAGAATTTTAAAATGTCCTTTTCAATGTCAAATGGATAGCAATATGTGTATATTTAGATAATTAATTATATGGAAATCTGGTTGAAAATAGGAAGAGCAGGGTTTCCAAAGTCTAACAGAGAAAAGTCTTAGAAAAGTCTGAAAAAAATAAGTCTAAAATAAAGTCTAAAACACCAACCAGAGACATAGTTTTTCTAAAATTATAATAATATAATATTATAATAATAGTATAAATTTGTAATATTATAATAATATTATATAAACTTACCTAGACAAATGGAGAAAACATCTGACAGTGGTGAAAACTTGGAATACTACCTTCAACTTAAGTAGTTACAGAGAACATCAAGGAAAGAAAAAAAATTATTTTTGTCAATGACTGTTAATATAAACTGAAATGCTTCTATCTGCATATAGAAGCTAAATAAGCTCAAATTCTATACTGATTATGCCCATTTTTGTAAGCAGTCACTTGTAATAACCTGTTTTGTCACCAGCTGTGCACAATTATATAGGAAATTGTGAAAATAATAGGAAATATTTGAATTCATGCTCACTATCTTAAGGGCTACCAACTCAAATCAAGCACAAAGATGGGTGCTTGGGTCTAACCCCAGACTTTTAAAAACTGATTATCATGGACCACATATAGTCTTAGAAAGATCATCACTTTATTTTAAATCACTGGAGAATAAACAATAAAACATCTAATTTCTGGACTTTCTGGTAGAAAAAAAAAAGCACATTTGTACAACTATCTATTTGTACACCTTCTTTTGAGAACAAATTCAAAGCCTTAGCAGTGATTTTACAGGAGAAGGTAATGTCAGCTGTTTTGAAAAAAGAATATTCAAATCTCATATATTTTCCATCTGGGAGATTTCTAATATACCTTTCAGTCCTGTATAAAAGCAGCTTCACCATCAACCCATTCAGGCAAGCAATTTAATTTGGCTTAATAGGTGCTTTCATTTTATGCATTGCAGCATGCAGTTTCTTTGCTTCACATTAGCAAAAAGCTGTTTGTTTTTTGAATGGAAAACCAACCTTAGTAGTATCCCAGTATTCATAAAAGCAATAGCTTTTTCTTTTTTTTCCAACATTAACTGAGGAAGATCCAAGTCGATACATAAAATTGCAACAGCACTTTTTGTTTTCTTTCCTAATGTCTTTTCTCCTACAGCAGTGTACATCACCTATTAAGTTTTAAAGTATGATGGTCTAACCAGGTTAAATTGGAAAGTGTGATAAATCACTCGTTTTAGCCTACTTCCAGTCTGACCTGGTTCAAGTATTTATATATTATAATTTAAACCAGGAAATGTGCATGTATATTTAAATTTAACTGAAGTCATTATATTGATAGGTGTTGAACATAGTCATGGCAATGTATGCAAAATAATGGTGCTTTTATTCTTTTGTTTTCTTGCTTTTAAATTGTTATATAATGTCTTTATATTTATATAGTTAATCTTTTAAAATAAGTTATGAAATACAACCCATCTGCACTAGCTGGAGCAAGCACAACTTGTCAAGCTAACTACTGAGTATTTGTTAAGCAAATCAAAATGATAGTAAGTCTTTGACCCAGTGCAGAGAGTTTAAAACTTTGTAATTCAGATTTCTTTTATGCCCTCAGGCAACCTGAAGTAAGGAAAATTCTGATTTCCCTTTCACCTCTATGCAAGCTGAGATAGTCATATATGTGTGGTTGACTCCTGAAAGCAGACTTTGTCCTCATATTTAAATGAAATAAAAAGCATTACAGAGAAATGGAGGTTTTGAATGTTCCATGTTTAATGTCATCTAAGTTTGCTTCCTTATTTCATTTCTGAACTTCATCCCACAAAACCTGAAGTTTGTAGATGTTCAAATCAGTTGAAAGTCTTATATTTGCTAAATGTAGTTTAGATACAGTTTTCACAGGTATCACACTGAATATTCTGAGTGATATTCTTCACTGAGAATCTTACCACCAGGAGGTACTGCCATGAGACGAAATGTGATTGAAGCACTGTTAAAGCTCACATTATGCAATGAACAATTATTTCTTAAATTTTCAGTGAAGAGAGTTCAGGTGCAGACTTTTGGTGAAAATTTGGGATTGTTTTGCCTTATCCCATGTTTTCCTTCACTTTCCCTGCTACCTACATTGCTGGAATACATTTCTCTACTATCTCTGCTGCTGGGGGAAAAAAACAAAAAAAAAAGTCAATGCCATGGTGTAAGACTTGAAGATGGAAGAAGTGGAGACTTTTCCCTCTGCTTTCAGACTGGGTTTTGTGCCTGGAAATTTGTGCATAGGTTGACTTGTGCCTAGTCATTTTTACATAGCTAGACAATATTCAGGCTTGCCAAGAAGACCCTGCATTTTTGGTAGTCTGGCACCAACCGGGATATGGCCGTGATCTATGCTCCAGGAAACCTCACCTACCTCAGTTCAGGTCATGAATATGGGCTCTATCTGTTCTTCTCTACTGGAATAGTCGCTGTTGAATGGATGGCAAAAGAAAAAGCCATTGAATCAGTTTAGAAATAAAGACAGAAAAAAAGACTGGTTTTGAAGCTGGAAGTTCTGGATGAGTCTTCTTTTGAATCCTAGCAGCTAATATCTTTTTAATCTTCTATCTCCCATGACCAGACCCATGAAAACCAGAGGTCTAAGAGTATAAAAAATAATTTTCAGACATTCAGGCTAATACCTTTGGGTGCTACGATGTAGCACATTCCAATAGTTATCTGGTGCCGACCCCAAATGAGACATGACTAGAGATAGGCTGAGACCCTCTCCTGATATACCTTCCGATCTAAAAGGCTGCTGAGCTGGAGCCTGTGAAAAAGTCTCTAAAAGATTAAGTTCCTGCATTTCCAAGATTTGGTGATTTTTTTCCAGCCCATTTTACTGGTCATTAAGCTATCATAAAAGGATCCTAGGAGGAACAGGGATCTCTTCCTGAGGTTTTAATTTTTCTCTCCTATGTAGCACTTACATGAAGGAACATTATCATTTAATCTGGCAACGCAGCATGCAAACCTCCAGAAGCTACATTTTGACTAGTGAAAGATGAACCTCAAAAGCCTGAAAATTCTTTTCACTCAGGCAATGTCTAAATGATAGTATTGTTATTTAAATATCTTCAGTCCATTTGAGATGGTAATTTCCTTATTTTATAGGATGCATTCTCATAAGACTTCCTGAAAAAATGGAAAAGCAGAAAAAGGTTTAGATGCATTTTTAAGCTTCAATTTTCACATCAGTGTGCTTAACCCTTATTTTAACCTCCATATATTTTTTTTTTTACTCCAGAAATAAAATCCTGCAAATTAAAAATACAGCCAAAAAACTAAAACATGGGTTAGTTAAAAACTGAGTATTGGAGAACTTTGCCAGTTGAAGGATTATTTAAAGTTATTTTTCTGTTATTTGTAGCAGTTGTCTATGGAGCTAAACGACAAAATCATGTAGTTTGAAGTAAAATATGGTTGTGTATCAACTTCTTTTTTAAATGAAGTCATGGCTATGTTTTCAACACAACTAAAGCATAAATTGCTGACTATCAGTTGCGTTTTGATGAACATTCGCGTGTGTACATCTAGCTACGCCAGCTGTGAAGCAAAAGCTGGTTGGTGAAAACTCTTTCACTGACAAATAAATTTTGTATTGGGGTTTATGATAACTGACTAATCTCTAGCTGGGTGACGTGAAGCTGCATATGACACGTAGTATGGATTAGACTCTAGTGCTGATTTCAGTAGTAATCTACTTGGTGGGGTAAAATTGTAGAACAAGGTTCTCAGATCCCTTAATCCTGAGGGTCATACTTTTCTTCTGTCCTTTTAGAGTTCCAATGCTTCATTTGAAGGTGGATGCAGGACAAGTAATTTCCTAGATAGTGAAAAAATGCTAATATTCAGCAATTCACATGATACAATTATCTGAGTGTCCACTTTGCTTTCCAAGGGATTATATTAATGTCCATGATTCTTTGCCTTGATGCTTCCACCTCATGGCAAAAAAAACACAAAAAACCAACCAACCAACCAACCAAACAAACAAACCAACCAAACAAACAAAAAACCCAAAAAAACTTCTTTATATCTGTGGTATGATTTGGCATACATCTTTTATCAGCTTTAAAGGAACACAACCTTCCTTCCTCTTGCAAAAAAGCCAATAAAATTGTAGGGGTGAAGAAGCCAGCTCAGAATTGGGGGTTAAAGTAATCTGAATGTTGGCTAATTACTCAGGTTGCTAGTGGGCAACCATGCACAGTTTCTGCTCATGTTATCTAAGAAGTCAGGCTCTGACTAACACAAAAATTGCATGATAGCTCTCATATCTGAGTAAAATTATGTTAAAAATTCATATGAGAGAGAGTGAAATGGCTTCAAGTGTTCTTTGGATTAAATATTTATCAGCCAGAGTCTTGAAGAGCCCAAACAGTAACAACCCTCAAAAAGATGTTCTGTGTGAGACCCCTGTGAGTCTGTGTTGGCTTTCCCAGTGACTTCCATACACACTTCTGTCTGTCTCAACATGCCTATCACCAGAAATCCCATTTTCTGACACCCAGCTGTCCCTCTGAACTTAAAAGGGAGCTTGGATGTCCAGACATGTTTGTGCATTTCCATCTATATCTGTGTCCTAAAATTCATGTGTAAGTATTTGTTGTGCTTTACTAAGTCCCTGTGTCTTAGAGGAAAAAAAAAATACCTACACTGTTACTAGATTCTACATACTACACGCTTTTTACATTTTGGAATATTTTCTAGCTAGCAGATATTTTACTTAGAGGATTTTTATGGCTTTTGTTTAACACGGGAGAATTATGGCCCCATATTGACCAAGAGGTAATAAACAATGGAATGAAGGACCAAGTGTTGTGACTTTACATTCTGGATTTTTCAAGGTAAAAAACTGAGCTTCAGTATTTATTGTTTTCTTAAACAGGCTTTTTCTTGACATACATGATTAACAACTAGATTTTGCAAATTTTAAAATTTTGTTTACACTTTACCTGGACATGCTTTATTAAGCATTTTTTTCTCAGCTGATATGTTATCCCTTTTCTCCCCTGATCCCATTATCTTTTTCTCAAGAAGAAGTGCTTGTTTCTTTAGACTGATGGTGCAATTAGTTTCCTGAGTAGAATTCCAGAAAGAGTTTTAAACAGAGCTATAAAATTTCCAAGTATCTTCAAGGTTTTTCTAGCAATGGAGTAAGTCCTAATTCTCCTAATTGTTGTATCCAAAATTTAGGCAGAACCTTTTACTGGCCATCATTTCTATGATATCACTCAGTGAACACCCATATTTGAAAGGTTCCTCTCATAGAGCATTTCTTATGACACCAAATCTGGATTCTATGTGGTGCTATATCTACAGGTAATGACACAGTTCACAAATCAAAGCCGTATTTTTTGCACATTGGGCATCTGACCAGTGGACAGATTTCTGTTTTACTTCATACCCAAGATGTCACAAACTGGAGCTTCGTGACTGATGATTTTCTGATGCAGGTCCTATTTCTGCTTCTCACTGAAGTCCTCTCTTCACAGGCACAGGGCAGTGTTCTGCCATGAATCTCAACCTGAAACTGGAGAATAGAAATAAATCAGAAACCAGACTCAGTCACTCCTATTGTCCTTGAATCTTGGTGACACCAGCTTCAGCACAAAGAGCACATTACTGATATTTTCTGTGGTGTTCTTGTAGCAACAACGGACTATTGGGGGAAGAAAGAATCAGGCTGTAGCAAGTGTCCAAGCCTTGATGCAATCTAGGTGCAAACCAGAACCTGGATCTCAATGGCAGTGATGGATGATTTCTGGATGGTGTAAAGCGGAGGGCAGACATCCCTTCTCATCTTTGTTGACCTCTATGGAACATTTGATGCAGACAGTGATCACGAGAGATTACGCTAAGGAAATGGCAAGGATGCATAATGAATATATCACAATGGTCTAACACCTCTCTGGGTATACACTGCTCTAACAAAGCGACAAGAAATGTCACGTTTGTCTCCTGACTTTGAGGTGCATTAAAGCCCGATCCCAGTGGGGGGTGAGGGGAAGAGACCGAGTATGGACTCCATAAGAGAGGGGAGCTGAAATAACTTTATTGACAGAACACAGCCTTTCATAAGTTTACACAAAGATGAAAACATTCCTTATAAGGTAAAAACTCTGACTGCAGCATCTGATTGACTGCTGCTGTTACCTGGGACAGGGCAGGCTTTTGGGCAACTCCATTCCTGTAATGAATTCCTCTGTGCTCAGCTTAGCCCAAAGCCTGCTGTTAGGGTTTGGTTCTTTCCCCCAGACCTTTAGCCTGTCTTGTTCCCACATGACTTCACAACTATAATGTGTCTCTTTGAACCTATACTATTCAACATCTACAGACAGATCCCTAAAATTGTGGGATCATCATGAACTTAGTGCAGTAACATCACGGATCTCATCTTGCTTTTCTTCACCAGAGAGAGACAGATGGGGTCAAATGTCGGCCAAGAACAGCTGGTGGGTGAAGACTAGTTATGCCTGAATAAAGAACAGTGAACAAGGCACAGATTCTGCAGCAGGAAATCAAAACAAACCAACAACTAAAATAGTTTACAGCCTCATAAGTGAAAATCTCTTTTGTTGACTGGAGTTCAGTATAGCAAAGTAATATCAAAGTGATTCCAAAAAGACCAAATAGCCAGTCCGTGTCTCAGTTTTTCCACAAGATCCTGGTTCATAATGAAATAGTGAAGAGCAACTCATAAACTGTTTCCTAGTTTTTAAGTTCTTAGTTTTTGGTATTTAAAATCCTCACGTACTGTGACTCCAGTATATTAGAGAGAAGGAATAAAGAGAAGGGAGAGACCAGGAGAGAAACAGAACCGTATTTTTCAGGTTTTTGGCAAAGGTTGATGAACAAAACTTACAAATTTGCTAACAACTCCATGAGCCATTACCTGGCTTAGAGTATTCAGAGCTTCTGCCATTAACTAACTAATTGAGAGATTAAAATACCAGATTTTTGCTTACACAAGAGCCAGAAAGGGGTATGTCTACCTTTGTATATAAATATATTTACCCTATGAGTTTTATGATGATTACCAGTACTAACGGAATAATGATTCTAACTTCAGTTTCTGTATGTTCGCATAAACACTGTTTTCACCTCTGATTCTCTGTCTTTCCTTCTGTGGTCTCTCCTTATGCACTCTGTTCTCAGTACTCTATTTTCCTTAACCAACCTGCTACAACCTCTTAGTGCATACAAGAGACTCCAGCTACCTTCTTAGGCATCCTAGTCTCAGATACTCTCTCTGCTACCTCTTACATCCTCTTTTTGAAGAGCAGGTGCTGATTGCCATGTTGCTTTTTGTCCAGTCTAGTGCTGAGAACAAAGGGAAAAATGTCTATCTCTGCATGGCTAGGTCACTATTCTATTGAATGCTTGCTACTTCAGTACTTGCACCCATACGAAAATTACCTCAGTGGTCAATGATCAAAGTTCAGCACCTGCAGGAACTGAGTGAGGGGGGACAGAGCTCTGGTCAGTAGCTCAGCACATAAGACAGTGCCCAGGAACAGGCTGTTCAACGTTTTAATGGTTTGAAGTCACTTGGCAGCTGAGACAGGACATACGTGAGAGTATTTGCACTTAAGAACAAGGCAAATCCAAAGAATTTTTTCAAAGTCAGAGATTTTGTTCAAGGGCCATTTAAACAGTTTCTCTTGGAAATGACCTTTTCTCTTTGTTTTCTTCTTTCCCACTTTGCTCATCAGAAGAAACAGAGATGCAGATGCATCTCCTCCAAACAGCAGATGGTAAGCCCTTGATCCAAAACACAAATGCCCCAACTACTGTCATAAAATTGTTAATAGAATTGTTTTCAGTAAAGTGAAAAAAAAATCTTTTTTTTTTTTTTTTTTAAAAAAAAAGGGGTTGTGTGTTTATGTGAAAATGGAAATATCAACCTGAGATTGTTAGGCAAAGGCAAGGCATAGGTGATTAGTCATTGGAAATGATTAACTCTTTGACAACCTTTTATATAAATGGAGTTATCAAAATATTAATCGAATGGCTGAAAAAGGGTGAAAGAAGTACAAGGAAAAATGTAAGGTAGCATCAAATATCAGTAACTTTCATGATAGCTTTCATTAGTAGCGAAACAAGTAAAACAACAGAACATCTATACCTTTAATTACCTATTCCTGGATCTTACTTTTGTTCAAAATGTATTACTCTGTAAGAAAAGGAAAATTGCAGCTTTTTACCATAAGGATACAAATTACTCTGAAACTTTGTGTCCCAGGATGAAGTAGTGTTTGAAAATAATACAGATATTTTTTCTCTCATGAGGAAGAGGTTTGGCAAGATTAGACACATTTAGTCAGGTTGCAGAGAAACAAGCGTTTTAGGTATGTTGCATTTTTAAAAAATATCATTGTCTAGTAATGCAATCTATCAGTAGCAATGAAAGGTCTTTATCAAAATTAATACCAGTATCTGTATTACTTATTAAGCATGAGTGCAACTTGTCACCATAAAATATTTTTTTCAGAATATTTTATCAAATGGATTTCCATCTACTTTGATGGATTTTTTTAGACGACATTCTGTCTTCACCGTAAATGCTAAGTGTGTAAATTGACTTTAATTCCAAATCACCAGCACAGTTAGCAGAACAAAATGCCCCAAATCAAAAGGGAATGAAGCACAGATGTGGCAAGACATCTTTGATAAAAAATGTTATGTGACAGCAAGGAAATAATGCACAAGAAAGTGGTAGCACCAGAATAAGATGGAATAGTATATATATCAATGCATGTGGTTGTCTCATGTAAGACTCACATCAGTCTATCTAAGAAAGAAGTCTGTGGGAAAGAAAAACTTGGCAAATGCTTTTTTAATTGTCAGTTTAAAGAACAGTCTGAAGATTAATTTAAACAAAAATTTAGACTATGCATTGATATTACAACTGAAATAATCTGTTATAATGTTCTACTTACATTTAAAATAACTTTTGACACTAGTGAAGAAAGCCAAAACCTCTATATACTAGGGAACAATGTTCTGCAATCTTCTATACAGGAAATAATTGACCTTCCTTTGACATTAAAACAAGCAAAAAAGTTGATGTGAAAAAGAAGCTATTGGTGATCATGACAGACAATGATGGACTGCATATGAATACACCTGGAAAAGCTATGCTTCATAATGTGTAAGAGCAATTATGATTTTTTTTTTTTATTTTATTTTTGCTTTGTTTTTTATGGGGTTTTTTTCCTAAAGAAAGAAAAGTGACGGTGAGGGATTGGAGGAAGACATGAAGAACAAGGACTTTGAGAAAGGTAATTAATTTTTAATTTGACAAAATTGAGAAAGTAAAGAACAAATAGAAATTTTTTGTTCTTATTTTATATTTATTTTTATATTATACATGGACCATTAAAGCATAAATCATTGGAGTAAAAAAAGGGAAGCCGTAACATCTGAACATATATTATGCCACAGATCTGTTGCTCCTTTAGGCCATACTCTTGGTGAATCACCCTCCTCCCCACCTCAAAAATATGTATCATGTAATCAGTCCCTATCTCACTAAAATGGTTGCCATCTATAGTAGAAGACCTGTTCTCAGGGGAGTGCTAAGGCTGCAGTGTGCACAGCACTGTGAGCAGGCCTTACTGGGAGAGCAGCAGAAGGGTTTTGCCCTGAATGTGTTGTTAGCAAAAGGTGGAAACATTTTTTACAGAAATAAGGGCAGGAGAGGTTGCACATCATATCAGGTCTCCAACTTCTTGCGCAGTCAATGAGCCCTTACCGTTACTTGATATCTACTGCAGCAACTGAGTCAAATGTGAACAGAAGCTCCTTCACATTCAAGTGACAAATTTATTTCTTTTCTCCGAGTCTCTCTTTTAATAAATTTCTTCCAGATGAAAAGTCCTTCATCATTTTCAGAGATGAGTGAGCTGGGGAAATGACATGACAGAATTAACTCCTTAGGGGTAACCTGGGTCCATAAACCAGAGAAGTCTCTGTATATTTCAGCCAGAACATTTCAGATACCTGATCACTTCCCACAGTTAGTGGGCGCTGCTACCAGCATTACCCCCTGAAGCCGCCTGTCCCCAGGCTGAGCCAGCCCCATCCCTCAGTCTCTCCTTGCAGAGCAAATACTTCAGTCCAGACCAGCCAGTGGGCCCTTTACTGAACTCACTCCAGTTTGTCCATGTCTCTGAAACTCAGTATTCTCACTGGGGGTTCCTGTTACCAGCACTCTGTATTCTGACCAATTAAATTTCATACAATTGCTACACCACAATAACATTCCAGCAACACGAGTCTCCTGTGAAATGGAGACAGAATCTTGTTTTTTTTTCTTCTGTGCTTGAATAAAAGCAGAATAATTTTAATCTTAACTATATTCATTTTTTTCTGATGAATTTTGAAGCAACCTTGAAGTATTTACAAATGCTAATGAAGTTAATATTTATTTTGATATTTAAGATGATAGCTTTGCAAACTAAATGTGCTCTGATCCAGAAGTTGCTCTTTCCCTCTATTACACATAATTGCATATTGCTTTGCATTCATGGCAGATTTGAATACGAATATTTTAGCAAACTAAGATGAAGATTAAGGCACGTAAATAGTATTCTCCCCAAGATAAAACACCACATGTATCAGTACAGTTACAGAGAGATAAATACCACACAGTCAGTGAACTGTGAGATTAATTCACTTAAGTTTGGCAAAAGACTGTGAGATCTTGCAAAAGTGCTATTTTTGCTTATTTTTATTGATGTAATTTTATTAATAAATCGACCATTCTTGGAAATTATAACAACTTCCCTGCCCTTTTCAAGTCTGGGAATTCAGTCTGGCCATGCTTATACTGGAAGTTTTACTTAGCTATGTACCACCTCTCTGGATGTACAGCCTGAAAACTTAGAGAAGACAAAACTCCTGCCAGGAACAAGATCTTATAAACTCTGTCAGAAAAAATGCAGAAAAGGAAGGGCAAAGGCAGGTGAAATACAGCAAATGAGCTGAGTCTCTGGACTCCTGTTTGCTGGTGAGAGGAAGCAGAGGCTGGTGATGGCAGATGATGTCCTCCCAAGAAGCAGGCTCATGGCAGACGATGTTGTCCTGAGAAGCAGTTTGCAGGGGGGCCAAGCCAGTCTTCTCTAAGAGTTGAAGGGACTCTGGGTTTCCTGTCTGTGTTCTCCCTGCTTTGGTGGTTCAGAAAAGTGCTTCCCATTTTGTCCTAAGAAAAAATCAAAACAAAATTCTTACAAGGTGGAGGTCGGCAGCAACCAAAGTACATGTGATTCCATCATTCTGTGGCATCCCAGCAGCTGCACTGAAATAATGGAAGAAAAACTTGCAGGCTTTCTGCAAACATCATCCTGGATGATCACATCCTGTGCAAGGCTGAGCTGTAACTATAGTAAGATTGTAGAATCATAGAATCAACCGGGTTGGAAAAGACCTCTGAGATCATCAAGTCCAACCCTTGATCCAACACCACCACGGTTACTAGACCATGGCACTAAGTGCCACATCCAGTCTCACCTTAAAAACCTCAAAGGATGGTGAATTCACCACCTCCCTGGGCAGCCCATTCCAATGTCTGATTACTCTGTCTGTAAAAAATTTTTCCCTAGTATTCAACCTAAACTTCCCCTGAAAGAGCTTAAGATTGTGCCCTCTTGTCCTACTGCTGGTTGCCTGGGAGAAGAGATCGACACCCATCTGGCTACAACCTCCTTTCAGGGAGTTGTAGAGAGTGATGAGGTCTCCCCTGAGATGGTGACATATTGCTGATTTCATAAAACCTTAAGTAGTTTAGGAAGACTTCATAAAAATAATAATTAAATCAAGCATGGACATAAAAGTAGGCCACTTATTCATTACCATATTATATTTTCTACACAAACCCTAAAAACAGTCTTTCTCTAAACCAAAAATTTTATGTTTAGAAGATATCAGAAAATAGAGAAAATCAAAATGTAAAAGTCAAATATCTTCTCTAATTTTTTTTTAATTATAACATTGTTTGTATAAATAATGTCAATAGTGTCAGAGGGGTGTTAGGTTAGATATTAGAAAGAGGTTCTACATTCAGAGGGTGATGGGTACTGGAACAGGCTCCCCAGGGAGCTGGCTACAGCACCAAACCAAATAGAGTTCAAGAAGTATTTGGATGATGCTCTCAGGCACACGGTGTGGCTCTTGGGAATGGTCCTGTACAAGGCTAAGGCTTGGACTCGATGATCCTTGTGGTTCTTTTCCAACTTGGCATATTCTGTGATTCTGTAAATATAAACATACTCACATATGGAATGCTATAGTAGCCATTCTCTGATGTGTTGGTTTTTTAAAAACTAAATTACATTATTTTTCATTTTTTTATTAATGTGCAATATAAAAATTTCTAATAAACAGTATAAATCTAGTCCATCTGTATTTATGCAGCTTGAAAATGACAGTTTTGATTTTCTTCTATTTTTAGAATTAGAAGAGTGTTTGCAATGACAGCTCTGCTATCTAATCTCTACTACTTTTTTTTGTTTGTCTTTTTTTTTTTTTTTTTACCTGTGCACATCAGAGAGCAATATCAGAAAATATTATGACATTTCCAATAATGTTTTCAAGGAAAACAAATTCCTGTGGGACAGATATTAAATGTGTTGCAAATATTGGGAAGAAAAACATTCAGTATGTCACCCAAAGTGAAGTTTTCGTTATGCAATGTATATTACTACTGCACTTAGTTTAAATGATACAGCTGGACTTATGTCATTCATGAGTGAAACATTTTAAAACTACCTGATCTTAGGAGCCTGGAAATTGACTGAGCAAGAAAAAAAAAATCTGATAAAATCATAAATGGTTTCTCCATCATTGCTGAAACTCTAATTTTCTTGCTTATTGCTTGAGTTGCTAAAACAAATAAAGGGAATCTAGGAGAGATTTCTTTAATATGCAAAATGAATTTCAGTGTTCTGTCCTGCTGCTATTTTTATGGCAAACCTGACTAGATGCTACACATGGAACAGAAAAATCTGCGTTTAGATGGAAATATTATGAAATGCATGATATGGTACAAAGTAAGTCTTTTAATGGAGATAGCAAAGTGTTGCATTATATGGTTGAGTGGAAAGACAGCATGCATACAGGCTTTTATGTCCAGCTGCCCTGATTTGCCCAAGAGAGCTTATTATTTGCATTTGAATGTAATACTGTGGAAGAAGAAAATAAAAAGTTTCACAAAAATTAAACAATGATTAGTTCTTTTATCAACTAAAATATTAAGATTCGTGTGAATCACCACTGTAAGCAATGATGTTTTGGACTTGCATAACACTTTTTCAGAGGCTCCTTAAGTGTTTTACAGTAGAGAATTAATTAAGCCGTTCAGTACTGTGTCTTTTATATAAATTAAGGTGTGTAATGAAGATTAAATTTATACCCATAGGTTTCAACAACCATTTTAAAGTCATGGTAGCTGACTCAGTGTGAACATGCCCTTAGAGACATGCTTTTTGCAATTTCTTCTTTGTTTGGTTTTGTTATTATAAATGAAGCAAAGAATGAAAAATCATTGGGCAAACTGGTGATTCATCATTATGAGTCATTGAAAACAAATTAAATTATTAAAAAACACCCATGATATAAGAAGTTCAATTTATTTGTTGTAGACAGTAGATAACATTTTTCTCTTACATAAAATTTAGTAAGTGTACCCTGAGTATTCACATGTTTTGGTTTGACCCTAATCAGCAGTTAAGTACCACACAGCTACTCACTCACTCCCCCTGGCCCCACTTCAGGTGCAGTGGGGTGGAGAAACAAGGAAGAAAAAACCCAAACTCATGTGTTGAGGTAAGAAACAAACAAAATATAGTAATACAAATTATAATAATAAAAGGTACTAGTAATACTGATAACAATATTATCATTATTTAAAAAACCAAATCATTCACAACACAATTGCTCACCTGATGATACTCAGTCCACCCTTAAGCAGTGATTATTGGCTCCACACCATTTTCCCCAATTTTATATATCAAGCATGACATTCTGTGGTATGGAACATCCCTTTGGTCAGTTTGGGTCAGCTGTCCCCTCCATACTTCCAGCATCTTGTGCACCTACTCACTGGCAGATCATGGGAAACTGAAAAGTCTTCGACTTAAAATAAGTACCACTGAGCAATAACATCAGTATGATACCAAGATTATTGTCATACTGAATCCAAAACACAGCACCGAACCAGCTACTGCGCTGTCGTGGATGCCCCATCCCTGGCAGCATTCCTGGCCAGGTTGGATGGGGCTCTGAGCAATATCTTGTCTAGTGGAAAGTGCTCCTGCCCATGACAGCGGGTTGGAGCTAGATCATCTTTAGGGTCCCTTCCAACCCAAGCTGCACTGTGATTCCATGATTCTATGATGATAACAAGAAAATAAATTCCATCACAGCTGAAACCATGACATCACTATCTTTTGTTGAGCAAAACTAACTGAGAGTGATTGCTATTAAAGATCACAGCACATCTGAGGATCCGGTATTTTTCAGTTCTCAAATTCCATCACTGTTGTGATGATGTGGAACCACAATTGTAACTCAGGTCAGTGGATAGAGATCTTGTTCTAATCATGATTTTTGCCCACAATTTCCTAAATAAAGCAAATAAGTTTAAAGCAGAAGACAGTACTGAAAACAAGAAAATCTTCAATTTAGTTTAGGTGGCACTTTTGCATATGTATGTGCATACGTCACTTGGGTGTTATAAAAAAAGACAGGGTAGGATTGCTATACTAAATGAACAGAATTTGGTAGCTCAAGTTGTGACCTCCTTTGTGATGCTAAAATAGCTTCCACAAGAGGACTCTGCTTCTGACTGTACCATGTGATCTGTAGCATGATGATGCTGGCATTCACTTCTACTGATGTTTTCTTTAAAACTGTTTTCTGCGGGGAAGGTAAGGTAAAAAAACCCAAGAAAGCTTTGGAATATAGTCACTTGTTTACTGAATATTTTTAAGGATTTAAAAGTACACTTTGTATGTGTATTTAATCCAGTGTTTTCTCTACATGTTGCAAGTGGTTTTTTTTAATGAATTCTTCCAAACAAGAGAAAAGTCAAAATTTATCTTTCTTAACCACAGGAACAGAATCCAAACCTTACTAGAAAATCTGAGTCCTAATATAATGACAACTAGTAGCACTAGTGACACCAGTAAATCCCTGGGGAATAATTTGTGAATCTGCTTTTTTATTTTTTAGGGGAAGGAAGTAGTGAAATCCCCTCATAATTCCAGAAAAGTGGAAATACTAGCTTTGTTCTGACAAGCACAGCTTTTTTTTTTTTTTGTTCATTTTTTTCCCCCCATAGCTTTGCTTCTATTATTATTGATGCTTAACTCTTAAATGTCCTTGAATATTTATGCCACATTCCTCCCTGGTGTTACTGTGCTGCTGACTGCAGTAACATTGCGAAGGGGATGCATTTTCTCCCATAACTTTTACTGAATGACAGAGTGACCTGAGGGTGTTTCTGTATGTCCTAGTGTTCCTTCTATAACATTTAAAATAATGGGGACACACTAAGTGGCATGGCCTCAGGCATGCTCAGGGAGCTGTAACTCTCTGGGGGTTAATGGATGACTGTTTTTAGTCGAGTAATCAAATATAATACTGTGCTGCAGAACTCCTATCAAGGCACATACATGCAGACTAATGGCTATTACTCTAATATGCTTTCAACCTTGAAGACACTTTAAAAGACATTGCTTGTCATTTCATCGTTATATTGTTGCAGTCTAAGAAATAAATTTCACTTTTACATGGTTTGGTGAAACAGAAAACAATTGTGACTTTTTTTCAGGTTCAAACAAAGAACTGCTCCAATCAAATCTTCAAATGCAATATGGATATTAAGAAAAGTAGAGTGTTAGTAAGCAAAAGTAAAAGCTCAAAGATCACACCAGCATTAACATGAAAGCTAATACAAATTAAAACTTAAAAAAATCCCTACATTTTGTTGTATTTATTACGAAATAAATTAGTCTGTATGTTTTCAATTGGATCCTGCCAAAAATGTTTAGTAGGTGCCAGGTAGGATTTTCTTGGAGATGAAGCTAGGAGGAAGAGAGTGTAAGAAAAGCATCAAAATTTTTCTATCTGTTTTGAAATCTCCAGTCAAAGAAGAGAATCAAATACTGTGTTTAGACTGCCTTTCTCACAGAGCTACTAGAAAACCAGTCTTTTACCATTTTTAATTTCAATAATTGTGTGTTTCATGTCTTGCTATTTCGATAATTATACATTTTTGATCTTTGTTTTTTTGGTTGGTTGGTTTGGTTTTTTGTTTTGTTTTAGTTTGGTTTTTTGTAAGATCTTAACTGCTTCCTACTCTTCAGGTACCTTCTCCATAGTGAATCACTGAAGTCCTTGAATCTTGCAAGTTATACTTGGCAAGACGTGGCTGGACAGATTTTTCTTTGTTCTTCTAGCCATAAGTTATTAAAGTGTATCAATGCAGTAACAATTAAACAGCTCCTGTGAGACTGCGTGGAGCATGCTAGCACAGCTGGGACCCACAGCAAACACTGTCAGCTCCTTTCTCATTCACAGGTAAAGCAGGCAACTCTCACATATGACATCATTATATGACAAAGGTTTTTTGTTTGTTTTACTTTTACTGCCATATACTGGCAGTATATGTCGTTATAGCAATGTTAGGCTAATTTAGCATGAGCTGGATTAAATTGCTACATAAACCACAGGTGGTGTCAGGATTTGGTGTACCTCTTTCACTCTACAGGATGGGTGGGAAAGTGGTTTGCATGTTGTTCCACTGCAATGCACCACATGAACTATTGTATGGAAAGGGAGCCATGCAGACAGCTAAACCTAGATAACTCTTCTCCCAGTAAAAGTATGACATGTGACAGCCAGTAGGACTCTTCCCGTGCTCATCATTACACACATACATACGTGCATATTTATTTTGCTAGATCAAGGTTGGAAATATTTTTTGGAAGCTCTCATCAGTAATATATAAATTATATATATTTCCAGGATGGCCATATTTCAGCATTTTGTTTTATTTCGGCATGTTGTTCAGCAGTTAATGAACTTAGAACACAATCATTCAGCTTCTAGCAGTTTGCTGCCCAAGATACTTTATTGGCTGTCATGGAAGAATGAAATGCAAACCACAGACACACAGAAATTACACACACACACGCACACACACACACACACGTTGACTCTATGAAAGAAACATGAAAGACGTGAGCAATGAAACAAATACATCAGCTTTAGTAATACAAGCATTTTCAGCCACTCTGTCTCCTCTTTACACCCTCAAAGCTTTACTCATGATGTAGATTATATCATTCAGATCACTAATTTCAAACTTTTTCCTCTCCACTTCCTTCGCAAAAGAAGGAATGATTCAAATCCCATTGTTGTTAAGGGGAATCCAAGGAGGTTTCCAGTGGATTTAAAGCAAGAATCCTAATTGAATTGTGGTTTTGTTTGTGTCATTTGTCATATACAATTTATGAGACTTCTTAATTAACATTTCTTCATCTCAGAAACTTGATATGTTCAAAGCTGATTTATTTTCTTCCAGAACAAAAAAAGAATTATGATTACATTCCCATAATCAGATTGCTGGAGGTCCATTATACTGAGACCTTCTGGTGTCTTTCATTATCTTTGTGATCTAGTATGAAATACTTCTTTTAAATCTTCAGGTTTATTGGTGATGAAGAAAGCCATTTGGTATAACAATCCAGTAAGATGCTCCATTAAATGCAACCACTAAACCTATTTCATTATATTTCCTATTCCTCCAGACAGAAGGATCCAATAATAACTGAGACTTGGAAACTCAGCATTCTTTGATGAATTAAAGTTTGATAATTTTTCATGTTAATATTGGCAGTCTAAGACTATAGGAATACATTACTATTATTCATTTTCGCAGTCTGTCATAATAAACCTAAGCAAACTTGCTTCACTTTCTTCTGTTTAATAGGCTGTGAGGTATTGAACAGGACTTACAGCATGCTCATTTCCATGACTGATGTATTTCTGTTAAACAGCATACATTTTTCCTGCAGTCAGTGTTGCAGTTTTGAATACTTTGGAAGGAAACTTAACATCTTATAAATCCATCATCTGAATTCTTGGACTGAATGAATATGTCAGAAACCAGAGGCATGATAAAGAGAAATAAAATGTGCTCACAGAACAAAATGTAGTGTTTTGGTTTTTTTTTTTTTAAATTCCAGGAAATGAAATTAGAAGTTTATTTTAAAATTTTTATTTTTAGTAATGAAATATTATTGAAATCCAAAACTATTAAGCCATCTTCTTTACTTCAATGGAATGCATGGAAATGTAAAGTAGTTTTAAACAAGATTTTGGTCACGTTTTCATAGGTTTTGATATCTAGTAAAATATTTAGTTACTACTGTAAAGAAAGACTTCAGTGAACACAGAGGATGACAAGTATTTCCATAAATACTCAGGGACATCTAAATTTTTTTGCCATAAACACAAAAATTACAGTCCACTTTCTTGAGTTTTTGAAATCACTGCTAAGGTTTAAGATATTGATTATACTTGGTTAGTGCCTTAACGAATGAATGTCTACATAGTCTGATTATTTTGCTTATTAAGAAAATTATAAGTGATCTCAACCTGTGTTTCCTCAATTGCTTCTTAATGTAAAATAAGGTTATTTAACATATTCACTAGAATGAATGAATTCTTCCATGAATTTTTCTAGACCAGAAAAATTCAAATATTTTCTATTTGTGTACCTCTCTAATACATAAGATAAAGCAGTAGAACTTGGCTTTTACCTTATGAAACAAAAAGGCTGAAATCTGTTCAAAATACTGAGGACCTATATATTTGAATGTATGTGTATGTGTGTCAGCAAGTGTGTGTGTTAAATTGTACTAAAATATTAATAATTTGAAAACTTTTCCGAGGGAGAGGGGTTTTGTTTTTTAGAGGTTTTGTTGCATTTTTTAAATGATTTTTAATATATATCACTTGTTTAAATGTGAAAAAATATATTTGGATGATTAAAAATTTTAAATATGCCAGCTGATATTTAACTTTCATTATTGGTTAATTAATGAAAAAGCCTAGTATTAAAAAGTAAGTTTTGAAAGAGACTATATGTAGAAGCAACCATATTTGAGCTTTTTTCTCCACATCTCTATTTTTCACATTGTTAAACAATTCTTTGTTTACCATTAAACAAGTTGTTCTAACTTATAATAGTTTATTGTAAGTAAATCAATACTGAGTACATTCTACAGCTCTAGAATTAATATTTGCATTTTATCTCTGGGAACTTCTATTTGTGATTCTTCTTCACTTTCTTTCACTAGTTATGGAGATGAGGTGATGATCTACATATTTCAAAGATATTTTGTGTTCTTCTGTTCCTTGAAATATTGTGTGTTATATTGTGTGTGTGAAATATTGTGAAATATTAACATCCTACAATCTGTTTATGAGGTGTAGAAAAGATTTCACAGAAAATGTGCCCAAGCCTATTAACACTAATGAAGCTTCAAATGATCAAGTTATGAGCATTACAAGAGCAACAGAATTAAAATGATTTTTCAATATAGAGCAGAACAGTATGAGAGGGTACCATTATATATAACAGAACACAATGTGTAATTATACATCTATCATGTGCCATAGTGCATAACAAAGGTCTATATTTTTTTCATAAACCATCTGAAGTTTTTGAAATTCTTAAACTAAAAATTTCTACTTAGAGATTAAAGTTCCTTTTTTTGATAGTGAAACTGTGAACTGTTCATTAGAAAATATGAGATACTTCTAAATAATTTAAAAAAATATGAAATACACTTCTGTTTGTTGAAAGAGTGAAGCTTAACCATATTAGCTAAACACTGTAAAGAGTTGCTCACTATATTCCCATTTCTCATCCTCCTTCACACGAAATTTCACTTATTAAAACTGTGAAAAATGCATATACATTTCAGTCATATTTAATTAGTCATCCTGCACTACTTGCAGGTAATTTAAAAACATATTCTTTATCTCTGGCCCTCTCAACCAAGAAAAAAATCCACAGAATTTCTTCACTTTAGATGAAAAAATACATTGGAAGAGTTTGAGCTTCTCTCCTTTAACAAGATATAGATAAAACCCATGTAATTTGGCACGTAACTAAGGACTTCACTAACTCAGTACCTCAGCTGCTAAAAAAATGGACCCTCAATGTGAACTTGAAAACTGCACATACATCAGCTCCCTGTGCAAAGTTTGTTTTGCAGCACAAATCTAATTTAAATCCAATTTGTATCCAGATGTAATCAAAAAGAAATCTAATTTCTCCCACCTCAATTCTATTGGAATCTTTCTCAATCCACTCTGTGGACTGAAAATTAAGATTTAGAGTTGTGCTTGTTTAATTTTCGGTCTGCTTGTCTATTTAATTTTAAAGACATTTCTTTTTAAAGTGTGTTATGTCTACTTATGATCTACCTACTTTGATCTGTCCTGTTCTGGCCTTCATCCAGGAAATAAATATCAAATACAGGTTAAAAAAGAATATTTTTTTCCATCTAATGCTCCCACTGAAATTCTACCCTAGACACACATACTGCTTGCCTAAAATACTTTCTGTCCTACCATGAGAATAACCCATATGAATACATCATAGAGCTATCATAGAGCTATCAACATATATTAACACTTTCAAATCTCTTCTACTCAATTTCTGCAATATGGTTTTGGATCAAGGTGAATGATCAAAAACACAAGTAAAATAAGCCAGGAACAGTTTGCTGCAGCACTGGTAATAATACTCCACTCCACATAATGCAGTGTGCTTATGCATACACTTTCACAGCACTTAAACCAGAACTTCAGGCCGTCCCCTCATAAACGAATACACAGCTTTGCTCTCTCACTGCCACTCTCAGTTAGCTTCACGACTTAAGTCTCAGCTGTCTAGCTGCTATGGCTAGAATGCACAGGGTCAATTTTACGCAGCATGGGTTGACTTTCGCCTGATCTATTAGCAAGACAATATTTTCTAATAGTAAAACCCACAATGAAACAACAGCAAAAAAAAAAAAAATCAATTACAAGATTCTACTTTTGTATAGAAGCTGGATAAGGATGTTTAAAACTATAGAAAAACTTTTGCATGAAGGAAGGTGGAAGAGACTGAAAATCTTCAGTCTGGAAAAGATGGTGAAGAATACAATAAAGACTCACAAAATGAGAAAATTTATTGAGGAAGTGAACAAAAACTAGGGCAGTAATGAATAGTTATGTGCCAGGGAGCAGGTTCAAATGCCCCCAACACACAGATGTGCACATCTTGACACATTAAGTTACACTGTGAAACTCTTCACTATAGGCAACCACAGATTCTTAAATTTTTACCTACCTTCAGAAAGGAGTTCACATAAAGTTAAAGGTAACTAATGACAGTACTTTTCACTGTCAAATGACTGTGTAAGTCCTAACAGATTGCTTGCTGTGAAAGCATGAGATCTACACTTAGATTCATTTAACTGGATTTTAGTGAATTAAGATTTCCAAAAGCAAAGGAAAAGGGAAAATGGGAAATGTTTCTAGATGTGAATACCAACCCTTCCTTCTGCTGTTTTGTCATTTCTTCATTTGGATTACAAAAAAAACTTTATAGGAAATCTCTTGTTGGACATTGTTTATTTATCACTACATGTACATTTAGAATGTATGTTACAATTCTGCTTTACAAAAGGAGGAAATAAAAACACAATATCAACAAAAACTTACTAAATGGCATTGCCAAAAGACCAGCTGTCTACTTCTCTAAGTAAAACAACGAGAGAGAACTTTCTTGGTAAAAGTTTAAGGACTTCAGAAACTAGGTCAATGCTCTGAATGCCTGAAAACCCAGTTGATATCTTAGACTAAAAGTGATCTTCTCAGTTTTTTGGTGTCAGCCTTGTAATTTCAGTTGATTACTTGCCATATTCATTCAATGATTTGATAATTTCATATATTGATTTATTGACTCACTCTTAATCATGACCTTGATTGAATCATTGTATCATTCCATCGTTAATTAGCTTTGTAAAGTTGTTATAAATTAGCTAGGTAAAATGCTTGCTTAAGTATAGAGTTCCTTATTAATCTCTTAAAAAATAAGATCCGTAAAAAGTACAGACACTGTATTTTTCAATCACATTACACTTTATGTCATGAACTCTGAGGATAAAGTTAATTTTAATTAAGAAATTAGCAAGCTCATTTTCCCCTGCTTGCAAGTCAGGACCTGTGTTTGATTACCCTTGTGGCTTCTAGTATCATGGATTATGTTGCAAGTAGGTTAATAATTTCCAGAAAATCCTGGAAATCGTAATCGTCAGTATGCTTCTGCTGAAATAATGTTAAACTCTTCTGATGTGAGCAAAAGTGACAATTCCCAAATAACAAAACAAAAAGACCCCAAACAAGAATAAGAACAAGAACAAGAACAATAAAACAACAATAACAAAAGTCAAAACAACCCAAGAGAGGGATTATAATCCACTTTACTTTCTGTGCAAGTAGAGGTAACAGGGTCATCAACCTATCAATTATTTATTACTTATTTAAAATTACAGAAATACGTATAATACAAGTTGTTTTTTCCCAGTTCTTTCCAAAGCTGCTGTGTAAATATTGTAGTACAACTACTATTTTTTCTCCCACGGGTATCAGATGCAGATCTTTTATGTAGAACCATTGAGACATTTTGTGAAGAATCAGTTGTAAAATGCTAATCAAATGTGAAATGTTAACAGAAGGTGGTAACAGTAATGATATTTCAAAATGAAAATATATTTAACCCCCCCCTCATTTAAATAAAGGAAAATGTTTCTTTTCAATCTATTTGGGAAAAGTACTTTTAATCTTTTAATTTATGTAGTATACACTTTTTGAGTTAAATTTTTAATAAAACATAACTGTAATTTAGTTTTAAGACACAGTAATCTCTGCTTTTGTGCACAACTAACAAAGCATTTAGGATATTTTCAGATTAAAATGACACCATAAATACAGTGTACTAATATCCCTTTCTTCCGAGCTCTTCAATTTGTGTCTAATATTGAATAACTGTAATTTCTTGTAAGGAAAAAAGTGATCACCTCTTGGAAAACGTATTCACGAGTGGGAAAACTAGTACTGAAACAGTACTCTCCAAGAGAAGTAGAAAGATAAAGTCCTAGTTCCCTCATGTTTTTGTTTACCGTGACATCTTTAGAACTATTTTCCCTGCAGATCTGTACTAAAAATATTTTTTCCTTATAATGTTAACCTATTAATTGTTTTGCAATAAGGTTAACTCTCAGTAAAGTTTATCCAAGATAAGTTCACAGAAATCAGAAAAATCTATCCAAAAATCTATTCAAAACACGAGTTTAGACCCTGGTATAATGAGAAAGTTCATTGTGAAAAAAGACATCATACGCTTCCAGCGCAGAAAAAGACTGCAGGATGAGTATTGGTGGAAAAATTGAGCAAAACTTCTGCTCAGAATGGGTTTTACATTATAGATGAGATGAATAAGTAAAGATACACTTTGCTCATATTCATTTACTATTTCTTTATTTGAAAAAATGTCCGTGTCTGCATTTTTTAACTAGTAAACATTTTCTAGTGCATTAGAAATGGCTATTAATTTTCACATTACTGTCATGAGATGCAACAGCTCACATCTTCAAAGACTTAGCAGAACTTTTCCCACTTTCTTAATAGTTACTGATTTCACAAGAGACTTCTCCGTCCTCACCCAAGCTTCTCAGAAATTACTTTTGACATGGATCATTTTGCATTACATGTGATATTAGCCATTTGACCTTTACAGAATCATCAGGGTTTAAGTATTTAATTAGTCTACAAGGAGTTATTCTGCTAAAATCCAATTTAATTCTTCTTTTAAAAAGAAGACTATTTTAACAAATTGTGAAAATTTGACATATATTCCAAAGTTTCAGAATGTCTCAAGTTTCTAAGCCCATTTCCTACTAGGTTACTTCTTTCAGTATAAGACTAGAATATTTGATTTTAATTGTCACCTTTTTTGTTCCCATTGGTTTTACATATTTTTCATTATTCCTATGGAAAAATCTATTCAAATGTTTACAATTTCAATTTGAAACATTTCAGGATAAAGTAAATATTTTCAATAACTTTTAAAAACACCTGTAAAACAGCTTTCAATGTTCTCAAGTACTATATCACAATCCTGTCATGAACTTGGAGAAATTAAAATCATATTGCACTTGATGGAATCATTAAAAATAGAATATTTCAACCATAATATAAACATCCTCATCGAATAGCTCTAGATACAATTCTAGAAGAAATGTTTTCATGAAAAAAAATTATATTGGTAACTAAAAAAGAAGCATACTTCCTTTTGAAATATAAGCTTAGCTTTCCATTGGAAAAGGAGGTTAAGGATTTCTGGCAGCCTCTTTTTGTGTATTGAATTGCAATTTTCTAAAATTAAGACCTGAAAGTTATCACTCATAATCTCTTGTGCCATCAAAAAAGTTTTAGGTTTTAAAAATTAAGACATTCGTAGCATCAATAATTGCATAGCATTTTATGAGCATTATTGTGCCAGCCACTACCCACATACATGCAGACAGTCCCCAACAGTAGCAGGTTGCATTCTAAATAAATCATGAGGACAAATATTTTTCTTTTCACTTATCCTTCACAAACAGTATTGACAATTTAGGGAATTAAGTAGACATTTATGGTATTTGAGAATATAATTGCTCTATTTAACATTCACCAGAAAGCAGCTGCCATTACTCCTGAGGGAAAGCCAATCATGGATATGATTACAAAGAAGCTGTGAGAACTGAGTTAATTGAAAAAACTGGAGGACTTGTAGGTGAGAGAAGGGAAAAAAAGTGATAAATTAGTTTTCTTGAGACTTTACAAAGAATGAAGGTGGGAATGTCAGTATACATACTAATTTATGCATTTCCAGTGTGAGATTTACAAGAGAAAATAATATCTCCTTGCACTTCCCAAAGAAATGTCAACAAAGGTTATTTAGACCTGATAGTTTAATCAAAAAAAAAATTCAACTACATTCAAAACCTGGCAAGACATTGAACCAAAAAACATTCCTTAAGTTCCTCCTTGAAACACTGCCAGTACAATAAAGAATCATCTGAACAAATTTACCTGGACTTTGAAGGGTATTACAAACTTCTTGACTTTCTGGGGTTAAAAACAGACTAAACAAAAGAAAACAGAAATTCTTTAAATTCAATCTTTGATTGATATGAAAAAACTGAAATAGCTACCTTTTCACTTTATTTTAATTTATTCTTCTACCTTGCATCATTATTGCATTATATTTGTATAAAACACATTAATTAGAAGAGATATAATTTCAGCCTTCCCAAATTAGAGTGTTTTCCTTTAAATAGATCATAAATTCAACACTTATAACTTTGAAATCTAGTCAACAACCATTTATTGGCATTTCTACTCACATTTTCGATCCAGCAAAATGGAAAACTGAATGTTTACTATTCAGTTGAATGTTGGATCTCATTTACCATTATCCTATTGCAATGTAGTAATGTTTTTCCAATGGTTCAAATCTGTGTACTTCTAAAAAATACTGCTTAATTTATTTATTTTTTTTAAATAAAAGAAGGAAAACTGTCTCCCAGACTCCAAAGTGCTAAAGGTTAGGCAAAATGGGTGGAAAAAAAGAACAGGGTAATAAGGAAAGTTCAATGCAAATTCTCTTATTATGACTTTCTTTACCATTTTATGTCACGGAGATGATAAGTTTAATTATCCTTTCTGCTCTGTGTATAACATTGCTCTGGTCAGAGTATGCAAGAATCCAGGTGTGTAGGGTTCTTTGATGGGTCTGACTTGTCCAATCTCCATCGTAAATTCAAGGCTCAGAGACAATTAAAAAAAATTATAGGTGGTCTCAACAAAGAGATCAACCTGGAAAGGCTATCTTTAATTGGGATCCTCACAAGGTCTCCTCCTTAGAACCAAAACCTCTTCAGAAAGTGTCAATTTACCATCTTCATTTGTGCAATTGCAAACAACACAGCACAATTTTTATTCTAATATGAACGCTTACTTTGACTCAAGCATTATATATACTACATTTGGATACAAAATATAGGTACAAGAAGAGGGTAGAGATACCTACCTTCACTACATTCATCTGTTTCTCAGTTCCTGACTTGGGTAGGCAGAATAATGCACTCCTGAGGTCTCAGTAACGATGTAGAAAATAAATAAAAGAAATCCAAGGCTGAGGATTTATAGGCATTAGCTGCAAATAAACTCCTTTCAGTGATACTAGCTAGACACTAGATACAATCTGAACAATCAATGATCTCCAGAACACTTGGTTTTTGTCAAACATATACCTGTTTGACCTTTGTTTGTTATACTTTGCTCAGTGATAAAAGAAGACAAAAAAGACCAAAGCCCAATGCTCTTGGTCAAAACCCTGCAAATGTTACTACCTTAATTTTTTATTCTAAGGAAGGGGTCAATCTGATGATATAAAAGATTTAAAACACTTAATGTTATAACCTGAGAAACATTATTCATGTTACTGAAAAACTTAAAATTTTTCCTTGCTTATAGGAAGTAGAAGTATTTTTCCAAAGCAGGTAATGGGTGTGAGGCATGCTGAAATCCTACCTTAGTGTTTAAAAATGTATTCTTTTTTATTAAGGAAAAGCAAATTTTATAACTCTTGAACAGTACTATGAAAACCAATAAAAAGGAGGGTGTATGGAGGGGAGAAAGTATGTTCTTCCAGCTAAACAAATATTTTATTCTGTATTGACGGAGATAATCATAGACTCATAGAATGGTTTAGGTTGGCAGAGACTTTAAAGATTATCTAGTTCCTACCCATATGCCATAGGCAAGGACAACTTCCACTAGACCAAATTTCAAAACCCCATCCAACCTTGTCTTAAACACTGACAGGGGTAGGGCATCCACAGCTTTTCTGGACAACCTGTTCCAGTGTCTCATCACACTCACAGTAGAGAATTTCTTCCTAATATCTCATCTAAATCTACTGTCTTTCAGTCTAAAGCCATTCACCGTTGTCCTGTCACTAGAGGTCTTGGTAAAAACTCCCTCTCCAGCTCTTTTGTAGGCCCCTTTTAGGTACTGGAAGGCTGCAATATCTGCCTGCATCCTTCTCTTCTCCAGGATGAACAAACCCAATTTTTTCAGCCTGTCTCCCTAGGAAAGGTGCTCCAGCCCTCTGATCATCTTTGTGGCCCTCCTCTTGACTTGTTCCAAGAGGTCAATGTCCTTCTTATGTTGGAGATCCCAGACTGGATGCAGTACTCCAGATGGGGTCTCACAAGAGCAGATTAGAGCAGGAGCATCACCTCCCTTGACCCGAAGGTCACATTTCTTTTGATGCAGCCCGAGACACAGATGTCTTTCTGGGCTGTAAGTCCACATTACTGGCTCATGTGCAGCCTCTCATTCACCATCACTCCCAAGTGAAATTGATCTTGGCCCTCCTGAACTTCAAAAGGTTTACACAGTCCTGCCTCCCAAGCCTGTCAAGATCCTTCTGGATGGCACCCCTTCCCTCCAGAGTGTTAATTGCACCACAGCTTGGTGTTGAAGGCAAACTTAGTGAGGGTACATTCAATTTTAATGTCTATGTCACTGACAAAGATGTTGAACAGTTCCAGTACCAATATCTATCCTGAGGAACGGCACTCATCACTGGTCTCTACTTGGACATTGAGCCATTCACTGTAACTCTTTGAGTGAGACCATCCAGCCAATTTCTTATCTATTGAGTGGTCCTTCTGTCAAATCCATATCTCTGGTTTTGAGTATAAGGAGGAGGAGCCAATCCTTTCTGTATAGTACACTAAAAAGGGCTTTGCTGTTCTGTAAAGACTGAAGAGCTGAGAGACCTTTTGGTTAATTGAGAATTAATGAATGTTCTCATGGTATTATGTTCTTACTGCTTCAGACTAAAGACTTGACTATTATTATAGTCAGTGTACTACATTAATTTTACTTTTTGTTATTTTATTCTTTAAAGTAAACTTCGAGTCTAACATTCTGAATAAGTGGAAGCAGGACAGGAATATTTGCTTTGGACACTATAGACAAATGGAAGTCTAATCAATCAAGTTTACTGAGTCTACATCCTTACTCATTTCAGTCTCAAGCAGAAGACAATTTTGGCTAAATGAGTATTTCTGTAGTTTCCATATACCATCCATATACTATAAATTCTGAACAAATGTACATCTTAATATAGACATCTTACTCTACTATTGAATCTTGGGTCTTATGCACAAATCAGTTCCCCAAATGCAGACATCTAGTGCCATTTGAAATGTCACACAGCATTTGAGACATCTACGCAAGACTGAAAGATTTAACACTGTCTTTAGAAGATTTGTATCCTTCTGCTTTGGCATCTGAAGGGCAAGTGCTGTACACCGAAAAATCTTAGTGTCTTTGTGTTCCCTATTCCAAGCATATTATTGCAGTGATTTATTGCAAAACCTTATCAGAGTGCTCTTCCACCCTTATTTATTGAAAAGAATAATAGGCTAAACTTTTCTGATGTGAAACTAACAAGTAACACAACGAAGAATGTAGCCTGTAGTGCAGCCCGAGTGAAATCCCCATCATTACCCTTTAAGGTTATACAAATAATTGTATTCTAAAGAATTAATATACATAACTGTACTGTGATCCTTTCCTATGGGAAACACAGAACTAAATTCAGAAGTTATTCACAGACTAAATTATATTTTTATCCTCACTAGAAATAAAATCATAATAAAAAATAAGAATATTTATGTTCCTTCTAGTCATTGTTCATATCCCAAAAGTGTTAATTTGAAGCATCATGTGTCACAGGAAGTGTAGAGCTGATATTTTGATGCCTAAGTCTACAATTTAGTCAAATTCAAGTCTTTCTTACCTCCACCAATGTACACATTTCATACATATATTTAAGTGAGGATTCATAGTCAACATACCTCATCTAAAGAACTTGATTCAGACAATGAAGTAATGAATGGTAGCTCAGAACCTTTACTCAGAAAGGCCAGAGCACTGAAGAATCATGTCAAAATTGACATTCGGTATTCAACTCCATCCTCTGAGGATATGTAGTGGAAAATACTATACCCTAAATGTTAGTGGGCTGTTAAAGAATGGATATCTGGAGGAAGGGGATCTTTTCAATACCATTTTTTAAAGTTTTTCTGTTTTGGTTAAATTACTTAGCTAGTAAATGTGGAAGTGAATGAGATAAGGTCCTCTAATTACCAGCCTATATTTGGTTTCTAGAACAACTAATGCTTACATGAGCATGAATAGCTGTAGAAAAGCAGGCTCAGAGTGACTCAGAATAATTTGTAGGACACCTTTCTCAGAAGTGAGACACAAAACTTCCAGCAGAGATTTTGAATCCTTGCTTCTCACATTCCTTGCAAATGTTGGATGTATTGTCAAGACACGATTTGTAAGTGGATACAAGAAACACCAAACGTTAGAGAAGATATAAGAAACAACCTGAGGTTTGGTGGTGAAGTCTGAGCAGCCAAGATTAGAATGGTGGCATCTCTGGGGGGATGTTCCCTTGCACAAGTATAGGAAATAAGCATCAGTTTTAGCCTGGCTTCTTTCTTCATGCCGTATACACCTTGCTTCAAAACACATTGGGAAAATCAACACCATCCTGACCGGCATTAGGAAGAGCATTGTTAGCAGGTCAGGAGAGGGGATCCTCTCTATCCGGCAATGGTGAGACACCCCTTGACTGCGGTGCCAAGTCCTGGAATTCCCAGTGCAAGAGAACCATGGACAAAATGAAGTAAGCCCAGCGAAGGCCCATAAAGATGACTGGGGCATTGGAGCATCTCTTATAATAGGAGAGGCTGTGAGAGCTGTGACTGTTGAGCCTGGAGAAGATGAAACTCACAGACTCCGACAGATGTTTATAAATGCCACATTGGAGAAAGTAAAAAAGGATGGAGTCAAGCTATCCTTGGTGGTATCCAGTGAAAGGAACAGGGATAATGGGCACAAAAGGAAATATAAGGAATTTCCTCTAAACAAATAGCAATACTTTCTTTTTTTTTCTTTTTTTCTTTGTAAGGATAATCAAACACTGGAACATGTTGCACAGGGAAACTATGAAGTTGCTATTCTTGGAGATGTTCAAAACCCCACTGGACATGGCTCCAAGCAGCCTGCTGTAGCAGACCCTACTTTGAAGAGGGTTTCTGTGCAGTGGCCAGATGATACACAGAGGTCATCCTGTTCGTAGCCATCCTGTGATTCTTTGATTGTCTAACTTCTGTCCTTGCACCAATACAGCTAAAGAAGATACCACCAACTACTGCGATATAATATAGACTGAAGAGAAGATGATGAGTAATGTTTCTTCCCCTGACAAACACGAAAGGAATGTCCTTTTAGAAGTGTTTCATTCACAGATGTGGTTCTTAATTAAAAGCTGAGCTAAGCTACTTTGTTGTTAGGTAACTGTCCTTCACTGAGGGACCCAGAAAGTTCTGGTCAGTCTGAATTCTGTCTAGTTTCTTTGGCTCTTTGACCAATATATTGACTTTTTTTAATCCTTTTCTTAGGAGACTAAATAGGTTAGGTGAGAAACTGAGTGTCATGACTTGTGAATTATTGACAAAAATGTTGAGGTTTTGGTGTGATACCGCTAAATGAATCTGTGGTAAAGCTTATAAAGACAGAAAAGTGAGAATCTCCTTTTAAGATGTGTTAATGTATTTCACAAATAGATGCTTTTGTTAATTTAAAATGTTATTTGAGATACTGGAGGATGCAGTTTATTTAGAAAAACAAGGTATTTATTTCCATTTTTTTTTTTTGGTGCAGCTCTAGCTTGCTAGATTAGCATATAGTACAAAGAGGAAATGTTCTCAGGTCAAAGTTTAGGTCTTGATCAATGGAATAGCTCTAACTTTACTTTCAATAAGACCCCAAATATGACACTGAAGAAAACCTTATGTCATTCATTTATGTAATTCATGATACTGTATGTGCTCCCAAAGAATACAAGCACATATTGTCTTAACAAGTCAGAACACAGTGACATGCTGAAGTCCTCCCAACTTTAAATTTAATCTTCATATGAAAAGAATGGAAATATGCATTGCTTTTCTGGTTGGGGTATAATTGAAAAATAAGGCTAAGCAAACCCCTCTGACAACATGAAATCAGGCAGAATTTGCATATAATTCCAAACTTGAATTCCATGTTCTGTACAGAAAGATCATCTTTTAAACATGTTTGACTAGGGAGCAAATAATTGATTTACGATTTTTACTATGTGAAATGATATTATATCATGTATCATATACTCCAGACCTGTCCCATCAGTTGCATGAACTAACAGAGGAATTAGAGGTGCAATACAGCGTTGTGCATATTATTAATCAATTTTTCATTCAGTAGAATTATCAATAATCATGCTTTTAGCTTCTAAGGAATCATGTTCTTTTGCTGAATATTGGAAATATTCACTTTTTGTATCCATATAGTTTTGTAACTTGTAAATTTTCTTATTCTGTTGGGTGCATGCCTGCCATCTTTAGTTGTTTTCCCTTAAAATTTCTGAAAAAATATAACTTCTTATTTCACTTTCACATTTTGAGGTGTAACCTTGTTAGGAGCACTAATAGTGACTCTATACTATAAATAATGAGTATAAACTAGTCTTGATGTGTTTTATTTCAAGTAAATTCTTGTGTGTTGAGCTCAAGAGAAACATCTAGATGTAGCATTGTCTCGTAATAATGATGATCTTTTTTTCATCATAAGCTCAGAGAAATCCAAGAAGAGAACCATTTTTATAGATGTGTTTTTACCTTACATTTAACAAAGAATTTCTTTCACTAAATCAGTCAGTTTCTCAAAAATGGTTAATATGCAAAGGGGTGTATTTCATACATCTGTTTCTATAGTGAATTCAGATGACATACCTTTAACATGGAGATATCATTTATATCTTGGTTCCTTTGGTACAGGGGAGAAAAACAAAACCAACCAAACCTAAAATTCCTTGTGACTGATTGCAGTGTCCCAGAATATATTTGATTAAGACCAGCATTTCTTCTGGGTTATGTGGATGCTGAACACACACACAGATGCAGACCCACACCCCCACACCCCTTTTCTTAGTGAAATATACATTATCACTCCAACGCCTGGATGCCCTTCACATAGTTATATATGTCATTATTCCACTTTTCACATGAAAATTCTTCCTTTTTTTTCTAACCTACGCTTCCAAATAAAACTCATTAGATTTAGTGAGAAATTATTCTGATATCAATGGGTATTTTATGTAGATAGCAACACAGTCAGCAACTTCTGGCTGTTTGTTGTTTGGTTTTGTTTGTCGGTTTGGGTTTTTTTCCTGACTGAAGAGGCTGTAAACTTGAGAGTGGCATTTCAAAGTGCAATACTAATTTTATTTGGTTTCTTAATGATTTTGCTTTCATCCATCATTTTTGATGTTATTAATATTTTTCCATCGATATTGCATATTGTTGCTACTTCAGTCCTTTATGCACATATTTAGCTTGTTGTTGCAAAGAGAATTGCATTAAAAAGTAGATTTAATTGTTGTTTAAATGTACTCTTTTCCACCTACACTCAAGAATTCATTGTTTCTTGGGAGAGATAATCCTTATTATCGAGTCTATTTGAAAGACGATTTTTGCAGCTGATTTTGTAAGACAAATGACTGAATATGAAAGCGTCAGAGAGGGCTTTTAAGAGCTTTCAGAACACATGTGAAGAGAATGATGGCAATTCCTTTTTTAAAAAAAATTATCTGCATGCATTTCTAAGGTTCTCGGCAGTATAGCATGCACTCCAAAAGCACTGATTAATCTATTCTCACGGCAAAAATACAAATGAATCAAATATAAGACTTTCCATTCACAATGGGCAGTTGAATCCAAGATTAACTCACTGAAGTCAGGAGGCTCCTAGCTCTGGTTGGTCAGCTTGAAATATGCTGTTGAAATTCAGAGTATCGGAATATGCAGCATCCCACTGTAAGTCTTTGGCAGGTGTGAGTGGTCCACAACTGAGGATGCTGGCAAATGCTGAATCAAGGACTTTCATCTGCAGGTGGATAACACATTCAGAGTGACCATTTGTTTTTTATTTTGGCCAGTGTGATTTTGTGTCAGCTCCCAGGGGGCAATCAAGTATCTTATCCATAAATGCTACGTTTGATTTTGCCATTTTAGCAGCTCGGGTTGTGCTTGCAGCCTACAGAGAACAAATACGAGAGATAAAGGCTTGGTTTGAGCACGTCTTTTCTCCTTCATTATAGCAAACAACCTTCTCTATGCATTTTTGTCCCTTCAAATGAAGTAATAGATTTTATTACGGAGCAGCAATGGCCCTAGTTCAGCAAAGATTATCATTTGCCCAGGTTTAAACTGAACAACCTAATTGAAATCAAGGGGAATATTCATTTGTTTTATGTGTTTAATCAGCTAACTGAAATGAAGCCTAAATTAACGAATGCGACCTGTGATTCACCAGGCATTTGGATGTTGAATATGTAATGCCAAGTACAGATTTCCAGGGTAAACCATAAAGGTTTTTGTTTTCATGTGAGTCCCATCTCCCCTGCTGAGGTGCTGGCATCACTCAGTCAACTTTGCACATCCCTGCAGTTTCTGGCTCTGCAGAGAATCTCTGGTGCTGTACTAGGAGTCAAAATAATGCCAGCACTGTGGCAGAAGAGAAGAGAGGGACAGAGCATCCTGAAAGCCAGAAGGGCTTTCTGTGGGTACTTTGCCAGCTGAAGGCTAACTCCTCCTGGAGCAAGAACCCATTGTGGCTGGGGCTATGGGGCACAGCCTGGGATCCAGTGGAGGATGAGACAGCAAGTGACAGTACCTGCAGTGGGACTCTAGTCACCATTTATGTCATGGCTGCATTTGGCCTTCATATTATAAAATTCTCTTCTACAGAATTGAATTTAATATCAGAGAACTAATTTTCAGACCATAGTACAGAGTGATTAGGAGCTTGTGTACTGTTTCCTGCAGTGCAGCACAAATCAGCTGGACCCAGAATGCTCATAAGCATCAAATAGCAGCCATAAAAAAAATTAAAACACTCTAGTGACATTTAGGACTTCTCACTCTGCATTATTTCAGATTTGAACTGCAGCTCTATTGTTTGTCACTCATCCAAGAGGTCCCTTGGAGCTCAGAGAAATATACTGATCTAAAGAAGCAGGTGGACATTTAGTGGAAGCTAGATATGTCCTCCTTCTGAAATCCCTTTTTTTACATACCTTGAAAAAATCTGTCTCTGCCCTGTTTTTTAATCTAATAACAGGAGGATATGAAAGGATGCTTAAGCCAATTTTTCTGTTAGAAGAAGTCTAATTTTAAGGCTTACGAAACTAATGCCCTCCCTGGCAGATTTTGGTAACATAATTGAGTATGAGAAGCAACATAGCATTTAAATTCCTATCAGTAGAACTGGTATGTTCTTTCTCTTGAAATCTACTTTTGTTATTTAACCCAAAAGGCATTTGAAACCTGTTATAAAGCTCGGATGCTACAAGCACTTTAAGAAACAGATAATTTTTTTGAATATTTTATGAGACTGATTTTTTTCCAAACTTCCAGCTATTTTATCATTGCAATGATTTGTAGAATAATATAGTGTTCTGTAATTTTCCCAGTCTTATACTTTGAAATCTCTGGATTTTTCATTTCTTGGTGTTTTGTTCTTTTTTGTTTTGGTTTGGGTAGGTTTTTTTTTAACAGTGAAGGAATCTGGAGAAAAAATTCAAATCCTCAGTGCAGTCTTTGCTGAAAAAATGCTACTACTTCCCCTCTATTTTCTCCTCACCTGTGTTCCTGAGATATATGCTATTTTTGTTCATTTTTTGTTGACTTATCACTATATTAGCTGTATTTCTTACTTTTCCAGTGTCTATCTGCCCATCACATAGAAAGAATAACAGCAACCTTTCCTATGGGTACATATTTAATAAATAACCTGTCTTTTCCTGGCTTATTGAAACTGGTAGACTCTGTAAAACCAATTCTTTTGTTTCTTCAGACTCAATGAGCACTAACAGCACTCCTGGACTTGAACTACTGGTCACATACAGAGGTCAACTAACTCCCAAGACCTCTTTCCTACCGGAGAGCACAGGCAGATTGAAGACACTGTAAATAATTGTGCTGTGCTCTCTAAGAGTTCACAATGGAATATAATCAGTCTCCTTTTATGTCTATAATGTATCCTGCAGAAAATCCTTTATGAGCTATAGGAACTAATTACAATATCTCTGTTCTGTGAGAAATTGGAAGAGGGTGAACAATGAAACAATTGGTTAAAAAGAGGCTGCAAAAAACCCCCACACTTGCTGCATAAAAACATGTTTAACAGATGCACATAAAATGATAAAGTTAAAAACAAATTACCACTTAACTTTTCTCTTTGTTTACTTAACAGTTTCCTGGACAACAGTAGCTTTGGCTTGGCTGGAAATTCATGTAGATTAGAAGTATTCAGAATTGACTTGGATTTTTTAAATATAGAGTTTTAGTCTGGCAGCAGATATTTGCCTGTTAATTTTTAACTATCTCTTAATACATTAAAAAAATATTTTTCTCAATTTTAGACTGAGGGAGAAGCAACAAAGATGAAGAAGAAACAGCTTCCTGAATTGGAAAACCAAAACAAAGTAAAATGGAAAATCTTACTTGCCATTTTTTATTCTATGTTGCCATTATAATTCTATGATTCTTTAGCACCAAGCCTGCCTGAGTTCAGGGTGTGTTTGGAACACACTATCAGGCACACAGTGTGATTCTTGGGGTTTTCTGTGCAGGGTCAGTGGTTGGACTCAATGATCCTCATGTGTCCCTTCCAATTCAGCATATTCTATGATCCTATGATTTATTCTTTACTATCTTAAGAATACACTTAGCTGGAGCTGATTTTACAGTCAAAAGACAACTTTATCGCTTCAAAACTTTAGTTGAAATGATTCTGCACTTTACAAATTGTTATACAGACTTTTAAAACTGAAAACAAAAATAATCTGTGGAGTATTTGGACTGTTTCAGAAGAAATGTAGAGTTGAATTATTGGACATACTCCTAATCAGAAGTTCTTTTTATGTTTCTTCTCTAGGACATTTTTGGGAATGGTGGAGTAGACCTGGTGATGTTGGTGTACAAAACAAGCCAACTTCAGAAACCCAGACACTTTGCCCCAAAGACACTTGTAAGGTAACCAAAGATGTCAATAAGACAGTCAGATAACAAGCTCATGTGAGAAGTGAGAATCATGAGCCCTTTACCATCCCGCCCAACAGATCCTCTAGACTGGCAAACATGAGTGTAATACCTGTGAAGTGTCTTATAACCACTGTCCCCTACTGGGGACTGGCACAGCCCCAATGGCACAAACCCATCTCTGATGCACAGCTACAGGCAGGAGAGCAGAGATAGGATACAACTATGCAGATTTAAGGAAGAGAGTTGGAACATATCTTTTTGTTGACAATATCCTTTTGTTCATCTTCAGATGGATGTTATTTAGCATGGTTACTCTGGGGCTTTTTGATTCCTTTCCAACTCTTCAGGTGACCTGTGGCTACTCAAACTCAAGAACAGGTAATGCTCTGCAGCTTGTTCGGGCTTATAGGGCCAACTGGGTCAGAAGAGGCAGATGTGTTTCAAAAAAACACTTCAAAAAACACAATAGATAAGCTAAGCAAAGAAGACAGTGGTGACAGAATTCGCCTTTCCTAACCAGGCTAAAGTCCAACTGCTGTTTCTGGCAGCGACAACCCAGACTCAATCAAACCCAGGTGCAGAATCAGCCAGCTTGGAGGAGAAGTATGTTTACATCTGCCCTTTTCTCACTCTAGGGCTCTGCTCAGAGGGAGGAACATGCTGTCGGGAAATAAATTTCCCTCCTTCTAATTATAGGCCTTGACATCTTCTGTCCACTTCAAGTGTAAATCGCCTAATCATAAACAATTCCTCTTCAAAGCTCAACACAGATTGGATGTAATTCCCTGACAACACCAATCTGTTATTCGTATTGCATGCAAAGGACAGAATAACATTAAAGATCTTCTAGCCTGCTGAAGGAGAGAAGCTTGAAGAAAGAAAGTTAAAAATACAAGACCAAAGACATTACTCTTGACATCTTTTAGCAAGGACTAGCAAATCTCAACAACTGGTCAAAGCAGAAGACAGAAAAGAATTTTCTTTTCCCTTGGTAAAAACCCTCCATCTTATCACACACACTTTCCCTTCTAGTAATTCATAAAACAAGTAGAAGGTAGATGAAGTCTACTGATAATGTTTTATTTACATCAGAAAACTTCAATTATTCAGAATGACCAAGTCATTGTCACTACTAAACTGTACAAGGAGATCACATTACTGCCATATTTGCCTGCTTTATTCCCTCCTCCCTCTTTGTTTTCTCATGTGGTATCTGATCATAAATTAGCTTTTGATCTTGTTAGAGAGTTGTCTATTCAAGTAAGGTACTGTCTATGAGCTGTCCCACAGAACTGGAATTGCGTGTTGGTAGGACAGATAACCGAAGCACTACAGACAGGAGACAGTACATTTTCCAAAACATGAGGATAATGGTATGCTTCCAGTACATAGTTTGTGCAGTAGTACCTCCAGCCTGTCATTTCTTTTTTTGGGGAAATGTCAAAATACCATTATCAAGTTCAACACTGATAATAAAGCAGTATTATTGGTTGTGTTTTTGAAGTGATAGTTGACATCAGGACCAACATTTAATTTTACATTGATGTATCTCCACTGAATGAAATTACATTCTTCCTGATTTATGCCAGCATAAGGAGGGAACAAAATTAGGCCTTAAATTTCATACCTGTCTTGAACTCCTCGCAAGAAGGCTGGAAATGATCGTCATATTTTAGCACTGCCAAATTGCTGCGTCTTAAAGTAATAATATTCCAAAATGATCAAACCATATCTCACATCTCAACTTTGCGAAGTTTTCTGTTTCTTGATAGCAAAAACCCATGAAGAGTTATTTATTTATATATTTAGTTGACTGATCTGTCAAGAAGAATTTGGGGAAAATGTCTCTCTCTTTGTTTTTAGTTTGCAGAGAATATACTAACTTTATATCTGATTATCACATAAAATGATATAAACATATTCGGTACTACCACTTTTCTATATTTATGAGAAATTGACAGTGAGGGTAGAGAGAATAACAAAATCCAAAATTTATGAAGTACAAGAAATAGAAGAGAAAAATGATAGCTCAATAAATCAACCCACAGTTACTTAGCACAGATGGTTCTGTAGTTGATGTATACTTGGGGAAAATCACTGGCTTTGCTAATTTCCAACAGAAGGTAAATTCAACCCTCTGTACGGAGAATCCAAAATATTTATATCTCTGAATATAAACACTGTAGTATTATGCATCTACATAAAGCAAAAAAGGTCTTTGTTATATATCACAATAGCAGACGTACACGCATATATATGCGCATGCAGGGTGCACTTCTAAATGGGTGATCTTAAATGAAAAAGAAATCTTTCCTAATACTAACTTTATTATCCCATACTGAAAATATTATCTCATGAAAAAATGATTTAACAAAGACAGTCTTAACAAACCGTATTTAATGAAAAAAAAAAAAGGGTAAAATGACCCATTTCCTCACCTGGCAGTGGGAGAGTTTGCTACTAATATTACAAAAGCTTTGTATGAAATTTTTCATCATCATTATAAGTTACTGATAAACTTGTGGAGAAAAAGATACTCATTTTTGCAGCACCATCTGGTTCACGTCTGATTATTTAGCTGATCTGCTGAAGTGTTTTCTGAGTGATCATTGTTTTAGCTTGTACTATCGGATGTCATCCAAAGGTCCAGCACAGGCAGATGGGACTGTAATATAAAACAAGGGCTGCTGCAATAAAGCACATCTTCTCCCACTGCCTCCCAACACCCTTCCCCCTTGCATTAGGTGATCCATTACTCGATATGCTGGATTTGATTTCATTGTTTACACTCTGTACAAACCTTATAAGGGAAGCAAAAAAGATGGTAATGATGTAAGCCATGTGAGATTCATTAATTAACACCATCTAAGGGAGAAGAAAGAGAACTGTGATTTTTTTTCTCCTGTGTTATACAGTTCAGAAAGAAGACAGGTCACCCAAATATTTATGAAAGACACACTTTCCGACTAATGGAAAGATGTGTGAAAAGGATGTTCTCTTTGGTAGAGACAGGATGAAGAACAGCTGGGCATTAGAAATCTTAGGTAAAAAGAAAGAGCTGCCTACACTTTATAATACACATTCATATTGTTATCTAAATTATTGGAAAGACCTTTATTTTTTGGAACTTTTAAATGAAAACAGAATTTCAACTTAGGAATTAAATAGTTGTTCAATAGGAATTAGAGACATGTAATTAAATAGATAAACATCTACAAATACGAGGTACAGATGGGGAAGCACTTTTTAGATTTAGCTTAGTTGAAATGTCAAGGACAGTAACTTAGACTCAGTTAAGAGATGAAGTAATCTTAGTAGTCAAGAAAGAAGATATTACTGTTAGTTATCTGACTTCTACACCTAATGCAGATGTCCAGCATCTCTCTTAACAGGCAAGTGAGAGGAAAGGTTTTAACAACCAACAACCAACTCATTTATCCTATTTGGAATCTACTTTGGGATGAATGGAAATAACTATTTTTTTACCACAGATAATGAGAATTACCACTGAGAATTTAGACAACTAGATTAGATGTGGTATGTGATTTTATGATTCTATGTGCAATGTAGATTTCAGTTTCTGGTCAAAGAAACTCCATACTATCTCTCTGAATTGCAGAGTGGGATTCTGATTTTGGGAATGGGATGAAATGCTCTTCTAAAGCGCTTGTCTCACTCCATCGATTGCAAAGGAGATTTGAATACCTAGATTACATTACAATTCCATCTTGGCACATAGAAGTAACAAGAGATGGGGACAGAGAGATTAACTGAGAACATATTATAATAGGAAAATTTTATTTTGCAGACCATTGCAACACAAGTGTTGAAAATAAAAAATAAGTAACTCAGTTCCTTGAAGGGACAAGGCATCTACTCCAAGTATAGTGATTTTGCTGTTAGACTGTATAGCAAATAGCTCTAGAGAGCCTTTTTTCAGTCTCCCTGCAAGTACTTATTTAAAATAAAATGGTTTCTCTTATATCAGTGCAGTGGTTTTAAATTTCTTCTCTTTTTAGATGCATTTCACAGACTCTATTTTCCAAAAATACATGCTTGTATTTGGATCTTGTAGTAGAATTTTCTTGAAACTGTGACAAGTCATTAAGTGTAATAACAAAAGAAAAGTGTAATAGTGCTTACTTAAGTAAAAGAATACTGCTAGAGAAAGTCTATATACCAAAGAGTCACGGGTTTACCAGCCCTGCCCCCCCGGCATTGAAAATGGTTAATTCCAGGTAGATTTCTGGAGCAAAGCCAATCACAAGTTTTAGTAATGCCTCTGCAAACAACATATTTAAGGAAAAACATAAAAGAAACCTGTTGCAGAGAAGAAATTCCAGCCTGGAGGAGAGCAGAGAAGAAAAAGAGGCAACAATGGAGCCTCCAAGGTCAGTGTACCAGGAGCGGGGAGGAGAGGCCCAGGGGGGGCCCCCTCTCCCCCTCCATCAGGGGAAAA
>VXAY01000619.1:76847-137214 GCA_013399855.1 Oxyruncus cristatus | reverse complement strand
CAGGGAGGACCAGGGCCAGTCCTGAGGTCAATGTGCAGCAGAGAGAGAGAGAGAGAGAGAGATTTCCAGCTACGGCCAATTGGAGCTGTCGCCTTAGAGATAATAGAAGAAAACTTTCAAGTGCTACAAATGTGATCTAGAGAAACTGTAAACCCTGAAAATAGAGAAGAAACTTTTCTCCTCCTGGACTGATACAGGGGGGAGGGATAATTTTGTAAATACATAAATTTTTTTTCATAAGAAAACGTAGTTAGAATTGTTGTATATATTATTCTTTAGTTTTCATCCTGCTAGTAATAAATTTAATATTATTCCCCCACGTCATGTCTTTTGTCTGTATAAAACTTCTTTCATCTTATAGCAATTGTGTAAAAGATTTGAATAAAATTGGTCCAGAGTAAACCCACGACACAAAGAAGTCTAAATATGCATTTGGCATGTCTATACTACACTGGACTACAGAAATCCTGGTGCTTGCACACACCATAGTGGCATGCAGACAGTCTAATTTGCCTCTAAATTTGAGATAACTGCATTTAGTGAGTTAACAAGCCATGCATGTCTCCGTGGGGCTCATCACTCCAGGATGATCCTTGGCCTGGTGTGCCAACACTCAATTGGCATTAGTTTGGTGGTATCTGCATTTTGCAGGTGTACCAATTTCCTTATCACTTTTTATTGCTACATTAAATAGATATTGCCCCCCAACCATTGTGATTCATCCATCTGGCATGCATCTCAAAGCTTACTGGCTAGCTTCTATCCAATTTCAAGATACATGTTCTCATTTGACATCCTGACCATATTCCAAATGCACTCAGGCATTGCTCCAAATAACAGCAGAGACAATCTCCGTCTAGGAGAATGCAGGGTGCCAGGCAAATGAACTCTGTTCACAGCATAGAACTGGAAGTTGGGTACATTCAGGACTTTTAGTCACCTTTTGGGCTTAAACACTTATAAATGCTTACAAATTCATACAAGGGATTCCAGTGGTCTCACAAAAACATATGTACCAAAAAAGAAAAAGCACTTAGTTGAGAATAACAGAGTAAAAGAAATAGTGAAATATTTACTATGTAGCATGGAAGGATAAAGACAAGAACAAAGAACCAGTAACTATAAAGAAGGGGTAAATATTGAAAAAGCAAATATCAAACCCGATTTTCAGACTGCAAGCCAGGACTTACCATCGTTTCTAACATTGCACATTGCACAAATAAAAGAGTAGCTGAGAAACAAGTACATCTAGAAGAACCATGTTATTTTACTTGATAGACGGATAATGAGTTGCACTCATCTCGCTACTTTGCAGCTTGCAAAGTGCACATTCTTTACCCAATACACAACCCCGAAAGTATCCATCAGCGTCTTGATGCCTCAACGGTAATGCACTGAGGAGAAGTACTTCTTCAAATTTAACTTTTGTTCTTCTCTGTGAGGGAAATCTTGTACAAGGATGTTAATATTTATAAACCAGGAGAAATGATCAGTGCTTTTGGTACTATTGCACCCCAGTTTTGAAACAAAATAATGAGGTGACAAGAGATAGTGAGCCTTTGCAATCAGCAAGTTAAAATAAAGCATTTTCTGAGGTCTGTATTTATGTACTGTGGCATTTATGTTGGTTAGGAAGTCCCTCTCATGTTAACTGAACTCAAACTTGAAGGACAATCTGAAAGCATAGGCAATTTTGATTTCATTTCAAGTGTTGTATCATGGTAGTATCCCAATGAAATGGATTTTATATGTAGATATAAACTTTGTCTTGAATTTTTTTTTAAGGGAGTCTATTACTGTAGTTTATATTTGGTATGATTACATAGTATATTACAGCCTCTGAGAAGTGGTGAGCACACTTCAGCTGAAGGACATGCTGATGATTAATGGAACATTAAGTCCATACACCCTAAATTAGGTTTTAGAACTGCAGTGTAATTTTTATCATGTAACAAGAAAATTCATTTACCAAGACTACCCCACAGCTTTGGAAGTCACTATGAAGATTAAGTTCTGTTTGACAGAAGGTGGAGGTTTAATTTTTAATCATTTTTTCTTTTTTAAATCTGATTATAAATCACCTCAAGGAATGGTAAACATATTGAAAATGCTGCTTTTGATTTTCCTGGGCTTCACACATTATTTATCAGATATCCATGTATCTATCAAGGTTTCTTATACCATCATAATTATCCCAAAAATAAAAACCCAGTAATCTTCAAGATAACCAGTTTTATATCAATGAGAAAACAAGCAAGAATGACCTGCTATAAACAACGGTTCTGGAGGAGGTGGACTGAAGCAAGAGGAACACTGAGGGGAAAAGAGGCACTGAGCCCTCCCTGCTGCCTCAGGGCTTTAGCACTGAAAGGACCAACAAGGGAGATCTAAGGATGACATGAGAGGGAAGTTGCAGACATAGGAAGAAGGCAAAGAAAACCTTCGAGTTTTACTTTCACTAGATCAAAATACCTTTTCAGGAAGAATGCATTTCAAGACTAAAAAACCTATTCTGTTTCTAAGTTCCCTTTATAACCACAGAAAGCTTATCAGTGCAGACAATGGTTTCTAAAGAGTGGATAGGTGTCTGCTTTAGGGTGACTTTAATCAGTCTCTATCCTTCATTGTCTGAATTGATTAGGGACTTAGTTCAATTGGCAATATAGTATTTGAGATACTATAGTATATCCTGTCTTCCACATCTATCACCAGCCCTTAATACACAGCAAGCACTTGTTTCCATGTTTCATTTACCACAGAAGACAAGACCCAAAATATATTTCTCTCATATCAAACTCAGATGTGAATACTAGTAGAAAGAAATCTGAACCTCTCTCTTGGACTGGGCTACAGTGGAGGTGACATAGAGAAGATATTTACTCTAAAACATCCTAAAAGGAATAAACTGTAGGCTATAGATGCTTTAGGGCTGCAGGAAGAAGGTGACAAAATATGAGGTGATCCAGAATCTACTATATTTTACTTAATTTTAGGAAAGAAATAGTATGCAGAGCCAGGAAACAATTATAAAATTGCAAGAGATTCATGTACATCTTCAAATGAAGACCTGAAAGTGTAGTACAACAAATTTCTATGCAAGGCACATTTTAATAAATTTGCTTTGGCCATGCTTGCAATGCATATTTGCCTGCATCATGCAGGTATTTGGGGAAAGCAAATTGTTTTGTTTGTAGAAAGCAAATTTTAAAGTTCCATTACTATTTAGAAGGAACAAATGGTAAATTCAAACATGTCATTATAAACTACTGGTCTTCTCTCTTAAAGCCCTCAATTATAAACCCACCTAGTCTTTTATTTGTCACTGAGTCATCAAAGTGAATGTGTAGGGAAATGCCAGCCTTCTTCACCCATCAAAACAACTTTCCTTCAAACATCTGTGTGCTTTCTTCCATGTTACAACCGATATACTGGAACAACTGCTTCTAAGACACAGTGCATTAAACACCTTCAGATGTCAAGCTAAAAATCTTCTCTCCTATAAGATCTATAAATAGGGTAAGTAACTGTTGTGACTGCACTTGTGTGAAACAAATAAATTTATCATTTTTGCCTCATATTCCCCTTATTTCCTTGACTCTTAGGCTCACAGAATCATAGAATCATCAAGGTTGGAAGACACCTTTAAAATCATCAAGTCCAACTGTCAACCCAGTACTACCACCCTATAACACTGAACCTTGTCACCCAGTGAGGAGGAATGGTGACTCCACCACATCCCTGGGAAGCCTATTCCAATGCCTGAAGACTCTAACAGTGAAATTTTTTTCCTAATATCTAATCTGAATCTCCTCTGTTTCATCTTAAGGTCATTTCCTCTTGTCCTCTCATGGCAGGTATGGTAGAAGAGATCAGCCTTTCAGATAGTCGTAGAGAGAGATGAGGTCCCCTCTAGACCTCCTCTTTTCAAGATTGAACAACCCCAGCTGCCTTAGCCATTCCTCATATGACAAGTTTTCTAGATCCTTCATGAGCCTTGTTGCCCTTTGCTGGACACATTCCAGAACCTCAATGTCCTTTTTAAAGCGAGTGGCCCAAAACTGGATGCAATAGTCAAAGCATTGCCTCACCAGTGCCAAGAATAAGGGGATGATCATTTCCCTAGTCCTGCTGGACACAATATTCTTGATACAGGCCAAGATGGGCACACTCATATTGACCTGTCGGTCAACCAGCACCCAAAGTCCCTTTCTGCCAAATAGCTTTCAAACCACTCCTTCCCCAGGTTGTACCATTGCATGGGCTTGCTGTGACCCAAGTACAGGACCTGGTACTTCATCTTACTGCACCTCATGCAGTTGTCCCTAGTCCATTGATGAAGTCTGTCTAGTCTGATCAATCTGATCTGTTTGATCAGTCTGTAGAGCCTTCTTACCCCTGAGCAGATCGACACTCTCACCCAACTTAGCATCATCTGCAAATTTACTGAGTGTGCACTCAATCCCCACATCCAGATCATCTATAAAAATGTTAGACAGGACCAGGCCCAAAACTGAGCTCTGGGGAGCACAGCTAGCAACTGGCCAACAACTGGATTTAGCTCCACTCATCACAACTCTCTGGGTCTTGCCATTTAGCCAGTTTTTTTTATCCTTCTAACAGTCCACCAATCCAAGCCACGAGCAGCCAGTGTTTCTAGAAGGATACTGTGGGAGACAGTGTCAAACGCTTTATTGAAGTCTAAACAGTTGAAGAGAGAAATGCTGTGAATGTAATCTAAGTGGGTCACTTTGCCAAAGAAGGAGATCAGGTTGGTCAAGCAGGACTTGCCTTCCGTAAATCCATTTTGACTGGGCTTGATTCCCTAGTTGGCCTGCATGTGTAATGGCACTCATAATGATCTCTTCCAAAACCTTGCCTGGAACCAAGGTTAGGTTAACTTCAATAAGCAGTACAGAGTAGCAACGAAAACATTAGTGTGTTATCAACATTATTTTCATACTCAATCCAAAACACAGCACTGTACCAGCTACCAGGAAGAAAATTAACTCTATCCCAGCCAAAACCAGGACAATCCTACATGGAGGAAAATGAGGAATAAATTACTTTTGAGAAAACATGGCAAATGAATTTTCTGTGGTGATCCGCAATGTAGAGGAGTGTCTTTGATTTTAGCTATGATTTAAAACCTCTCAGAAACTCCTATCAAGTTCTTGTAGTTTATAAAGTTATTTACATAATGTAGGATAGTCAGTGACATTTGGAAATACAGTTCAAATCACAGAAGTCCAAGTAGCTAATTTATAGAGCAGAAAGGACATAAAGCCCAAGTTAGAGCTCAAAGCACAGCAGAATTTTTTCTTCTCTAATTTTAACAGCAGAACCAGAAATTTCAATTACTTTAAGACTATCCCGTGGATTTGAAAGTCACTACAAAGATGGGGTTCTCTTAAACAGAAGGTAGGGAGGGAATTTAATTTGAATTTGGGAGAAAAATCAGATTACTAATCATCTTGAAAAAAATATGAAAAACTTAACACAAAACATAGAGTAAAGCTAGTCTGTAGTAAAATTAGTTTTCTTCATGTGATTTTTACAGAACATTAATTTTTTTCTCAGTATTCTTATCAGGATTTTTACTTTTTGCATTCAAATTCTTCTTTATTTGAGATGTGCATGGCATAATTTTCAAACGAACACTTAGCAAATACCCATTAAAAAGCTGTTATAGGAGCTTTTGATACAATAATTTTGCATATTCACAACAGAACCAGATGCAATTTTAATGGCAGAGGTGGGAATCTTCTGGTCATCAAAGTAATTTAGCTCAGTTTTAGGATAGTTGTTTTTTGAGAATCAACTTTGTATGAGGAACTCCCTGAATGTTATGAAGATAATTATAAAGGATTCTATATTTATTATTTCTATCTTCAATACTAGGATAGCATAAGTATACTGTATATAATAAATAGTCCAAACCTGTAACTTCTTAACAAAGTCTAAGGGAGATACTACATCACTGATCTGAATTAAAATCAGTACAGCTACTTTTTCTGGACTTAACAGAGATTGTTAAGACAACACATTTTCTGTAATTAGTCTGTATATGTCCTTATGAACATTTGTCCATCTTGTCTACCCGTCTCCTGAATCCATGGAATTTTTGAATCCATTACATAAGATCAATCATATCTAAAAGAAAGCACAGACTTCACACACTTTTATACATTTCAAAGAGTGTATAAAAGAATAAAAAGCTAAATGCAAGTCAGGATTTTTCATGTTGATAAGGTGCTTCACAAATATGACTTGTGCTTGAGAACATTGTTATAACATGCTAGTTTTCACCAGAATGATCAAGAAAAATGTATAGTTAATGGTATGATCTTTGGCAAAACATTTAGAACATTTAATAAGAGTATTCTTCATCAGAGAAATACTACTTATTTGCTCTAAAGCTCTTGTTTTGTCATCCTCCATGCCCTTGGGAAAAGAGCTGGATTTGATACTCCACTGTTAAGAGTTCTTCATGTAATGGAGATTTTAGATAAAGTTCATAGGAGATGCTGTATTATTCATTCTAATAATGATTATTACCCATCAGGAATTGTCAGCAATAGTTAAAGGAATGGCAAAATATGTCAAGCTGTCATCTGAAATCTCTGCTTTGGTTACTCATTTAGGTATGAAACAGTCATTTTATTGATTGGGTTCCAATGGCAAAGATCATAAGGTTAAGTAAGACTGGAAAACTGAATTGCATGCTATAATTTCAATTTAAAAATGAGACGTTCCTAATTTTCTCTCATGTGTTTTTTCTTTGTATATTTCCAGTTTATAAAGACTAATGTGTTTCTGTTTCACGGCAAGTTAACCTTTCTTGTGTTTTCTCTGATTTTTATTCAACATGCCATAACATGCTGCAGGGTGTCTGACACTTCTTCCCATGTGTACAGATAAACTGTAGGCAGCAAAACACCAGCTTAAGGTAATTGAAATTAGAAAGTCTGATATCTTCATTTTTTTGGTTCAAATTAGTCAATGAAGTGTGCAATGTGTAGGGTGTAAATAGCAGCAGAATTAGAAGCCCTTAGTCTCTAATTACATTATGTGAAGTTGTATATGAATAAAACATAAGAGAATGTTGACATAATTTGTTGTAGACATTAATTGCTCTCTCAACTGGATGTTCAATGCTGCAATTTTTGAGGGGTTAATTCATTAAAGCAAGCTAGCTCATGCTGCTCAGGCAATACTGAAGTTAGATTCCTCAATGTGCAATTTGATTGTATCCAAAGATGCTATTGCAAGTCCTCTGCTGGAATGGGGAAATAATCTTCAGTGAAAGTAATTAATTTCTGACAACTTGCAAAGTATAAATCTTTTACAGTCAAGGTTTCATAAAAAGTTTTGCTGGGGGTTCCAGAAAGTGTCAGTCAGAACTGTAAGACCTCAACGTGTTTGATATTTTTTGGTATCTTATTCCTTTCAAGATCTACATTTAAGAATATACACAGAAATGTCTTGATTTTTTTTTTCTGAAATATAAGCAGCAATAAATCCTTTCAAGAGTTAAGCTACAAAAATCTGGAAAGTTTTTTATTTTCCTTAAATAAGCTCCTTAATAGATATTTAGAGACCATGCAGCCTCAACTATAAAGGCAATGCTTTTCCTTTTGATTAGCTTTTCTTTCTAGCTGTGTTTTTTCATATCAATCTATAAAATAACAGTCCTTTGAGTAGAGGTATTAATTTCAGCCATAGAAAACTATTTAAAGAAATAAAAGTGTGACCTATTTTCATGCATTTGCTATGTCTCTGAATTAATAAAAAAAGAATTAAGTCAAGACTTGCAAATTCAAATAAAATACAATCAGAGTTCAGTAATTTTTTCAATAAACAATGTTCAAAGATTTTGAAGAAAAATTGACATAATCTATGCATAGTTAAAATTTCTGAAAACATTTTCAAGGATGGAGTAATGTAGCAGATTTAAGAACTAAAGTCTGAGGGAAACAAATTCACAGTTGTCTAGAACATTATGTTGCAGCTCTAAATCCACCATCTTTGAATTAAGAAATATCCTGATTGCAATTAAAAGGTCACACATGCTTTTATATTTTCTGTAAATCCTTCAGGCATGTGTTCTGAGGTAAATTGTGTAAATACTGAGCAGTAAAAATGTGTCATTTAATCTTAAATATTACATACAGTTCAATATTACTTATGGTTATGATTAGTAAGATGGCATAAAAAATACAGAAACATTACTTGGAGAATTGGACAGTCCTAGGTGAGAAGACCTTATCTTTTAAGCAGGGGACCAGATTTTATCAGATTGCTGCACTGATAATTAGGCTAGTGTTGGAAACACTATGCAATTTTCATGATTACCATAAGCATCTCTTGCAGGCATCACAGGTATTAAAGATTTTGTTACATATTACCAAATGTTAACCCAAGTGGCAGAGATCTGTATATGCTTTCAATCTACCAAACATGTAACTCTGTGTCACTACTGTGAGTAGCTAAAAAGTGGAATTCTGTGGGCCTGATTTTAACTGAAGATACTTGAATGTTGATTATTTCTGATTTTGGATTGCTGGGTCATCTTTCCAAAGAACTCTATGATGAACTAATAAAACTTCAATATAATAAAATAGTATAATAAATATAATAAAAATCCCATTATTTTCAATATCTGTCTCTGTCTAGAATACAGGATATTTTTTCCTCTAACATAAGAAGATTTAGCATATAAGAGGTCAGAAATGGTCCTGTATAGAGTTTTTTAAAATGAAGTAATATTTTCAGGATTTTTTTAAATTATTTTTCATAACGCGGTCTTGACACATTAAGAAAAGACCTCTCCCTTTAATAGCTAGCAAAGCAGCTAAAAGTTTTCTAATTCTGTTTTGAAGTCTCAAAGTCAGATGTATGTTTAGTCTCCTTGAAGTGACATTGATGAGCTTAAACTACGGAAGGCAAATAAAACCCTTTTGGAGTTAAACTTTTCCATAACATAAAAAAATCCATTCTGCAGCACATATCCTTCACTTTACCTAGTTGAGCAGTACTGAATCAAAATTAATTGTCTTTGAAATGCATACGCTTTACATCTTGAAGGCTAATCATTATCACTAGAAGAAATGCCTGCTATAATAAATTCAAGCTAGAATGAAAGAGTCTTTCTTTTTCGTATTCTCTGATTGTAATTTGGTATGCTAACATTAATCTATGAAGAGACAGAAATCTTAGCCAAATAACAGAGAACTAGCTTTGACTCAATTACTAACTTGCTATGTCACCTTGATAAAGTTGGAGAAACACGTTATATCCCTATTCTGTTGAAAAAACACAGCATAAGGAAACTCACTTACAAACTATGCTTTCTTTCAATCTTCTTTTTCTAAAACAACAAAAGTGCATTTGCAATAAAAGACATATTTAAGACAAGTTTGAAATCCTGTAGAGAACTGCACTTTAGTCAAATGAGCTATTTTATGTCCCCACTCTTCTGCAATGATGGGGAAGCATTTGCCTGAGTTACCATTCCAGCCACCCAGCTCCTACATCAAAGACAGGCACTACTGCCCACATGCAGCAATGTGAACTGGAACTCAAAGCTAAGACAAGCTCCTATTTTTTTTTTTTTGTCATGTTTTAGTGGAAGAGATTATCATCTAAATATAGTAGACAGGCTCTCTATTTGAACTTGCATTTCTTCTATGACCAACATGGAACTCATACTATTAAATATCAGTCTGCTAGTCTTGTGAGGCTCACTGGAAGTGCATATTTTTAGTCTTTGACAGTTTTGGAAACACATTAATCTTTGTTACTGTCTGTTTCCAAGTTTTATCTGGATACCACAAGACAGGCAGAATCAGCGAACAGTTTACAAAGACATGATCTGAAACATCCTGGCTTTGGTAGAAATCTGACAGCAGATCAAAAGATTTGCATTGGAGTGATGCCTCAGAATTGCGAAAACAATTGCAGTTGAGCTCTGCTCCAGTGCATCCTGGGACTACCAAGACCTTGCTCCAGGAAAAGTCCTGCAACTTGGTCAGCCAAAGGCATATGACAACTTGCTGTTATGAATTACAGGCTGCTGCCAACTTCAAGGATGATGTAACTGTCTAGGAAACAAACTCTGAGTAATCCATTACATGTTCACAGCATGCCTGAAGTGTTCGTGTTCTCTGGTTTGTAGCATGTGACTCACAAACATCAGGGCTCTCATTATGGTGGGAATACTGCAGTTTTGTGCATGTGAGGGGAGGTTGCATGAAAAGCAACTCAGGTGTGAGTAGACAACACACATGGAAGGACAGTGGCTAAACAGAACTTCATATTGACTTATGTTCATATGAAAAAAAAGTATTAGAAAATAGTGCTGGTATTATTTCTGTTATTTCTTACCGAAGGCGAGTTTCTTTAAGCAATTGGTGAAAGCAATGGATGAGCACAATAAGGGACAACTGCAGCTCTGGTGCCTGAGGGTACAGGCTGGAGAATGCTGACATACACACTCACACACTCAAGAATCCACCACCAAAAGTCTCACTAGAAGAGCTTGGGTGCATCTGTATGGTTAGGTCTAATCTCATCACACTGCAGTCGTGACTCCATATAGAAAAAAATCTGAAGCTGACATGCACTGAGGAGCCAGAGACCGTCTTGTTATTCATTGCTGAAGTATGATAGTGTTCAACGAAATAACAATATTCTGTATCTTCAGTCTATGAAGTACCTCAGGAAAAACCTATTGTGAGTACAGCAGAGAAATAAAGCCTAAGGTATATGATAACTCAGGAGGAAACAGATTACAGGAAGATAATAGTGCAAGTAACTAATGGGTTTTCTATTATGATAATGCAGCAATTTCAGCAGAAGAATAATTAAAGATAAATAAGTACAAGGAAGACTGTGGAGCAAATAAATGTATGCTTTAAAAAAATATTTCACTATGTATGTCAGATTTTAATTCAGAAGCCAAAAGAAAAAGAAATAAGCAGTTTCCTGAAGCATAGCATTTTAGAGCCTAGTGAATATTCATACTGTTTAATAAAATCTGTAAATAAAGTCAGTTTTGGTAAAATAGGGATTTTCCCCACTGTGTTACCTTAGTCAATTATTTCTTCTACACTGCTTTTTTTGTGAACATATTATCTTTTAAAAAGTCAATAGATGAAGTATTAATTCTTAGTTTTCTGGCTTTTACTGTATTTTGGTTTGTTTGTTTCAATGGTGTAATTATTGGTCCAGGTACTAGTAGTATGCTTACTTAATTGAAATTGTAGAAGATTTCTTGCTTTAGCTGCAGTTTTTCTTTCTCCAAGTTTCAGATATTAAATTGAAAAAAAATAATTATACAAAATTATATACCATTTATACAACAAGTGTAGGTGTATGTCAGGGCAGCAGAAACTTGATGATATCATTCACAAAGAGGATGTCCCTATGAGCTCTTTAAATAGAAGACCGTTTTCCAAATGGGTAGGATTCTACTTCGTTGCTTATACTGAATAGGACTTTATTCAGTGAGTCATTCTAGTTAATCAATAGCATTATGCTCACAGAATGGTATTAATCAGCATGACTAACTGGATCATAATATGGCCTAAATTTGGCAGTCTTTACAGTGAAGCTCTAAGATAACTAAACAGATTTTCTTATAAATGCCAGATTGTCCTAACCAGTCTCATGTCATGACAGCTTCAAATTGTATTACTCTGGGAATTTATTTTGATTAGCAGCTTAAAGCGGTAGCAATTATTGTGTGTTTTTGTGTGCAATGCTATCTGTTATACAAAAAGATTTTGGAGTATCTAATGATAACTTAGATTTTTGCAATTGCTATTTTCTGAAAAAAATATTCAAACTAAAACTGCTAGTAGTCATGGTTTCCTTTTTCATTCCACACTATTCTTCAGCTTCAGGGGAATGGGATTTCTAAAGATGCCAGAGATTCTAGTAGATTCTTCAGAATCCTTCCTTCCTTTCCATACATGGCTTCAATTAAAAAGAGAAATCATCCATTCAAGTGTGTCCACTTAAAAGGCATATTAAAGGAAAGGAAATCCTAAAGGTGCAGGAACAAGCTGTCCCTATGTGCCAAAAGCTGAGCTGGCAGGGAAGAAGAATGGCTTGGCTGAACAGTGAGTTTTGGCTGGAACTCAGGGAGAAAACACATGGTCTTTGGAAGAAGGTGCAGGCAACTCAAGAATAGTGCAAGGATGACATTAGGTGATATAGAGAGAAAATTAGAAAAGTGAAAGCTCAGCGAGAACTCAATCTGACCACTGCTGTGAATGGTAATAAAAAATGATTTTACAAATACATTAAAGCAAAAGGAGGAAACCCTTTATTGGATGTGTGGTGGAACATTGTCACCAAGGATAAGAAAAATGCTGAGGTACTTAATGCCTTCTTTGCCTCAGTCTTTAACAGAAAGACTGGTAATCCTCAGAACAGCCAGACCATGGAGCTGGTAGACAGGGACAGGGAGTAGTATAGACCCCTTGCAGTCCAGGAGGAAGTAGCTAGTGACCTGCTAAGCCACTTAGACACTCACAAGTCTATGGGGTGGATGGCATCCAACTGAGGGTACTAAGGAAGCTGCTGGAAGAGCTTGCCAAGCTTCTCTCCCTCACTTATCATGAGCCCTGGCTTGGTTAACTGGTGAGGTCCCGGCTGACTGGAGGTTAGTCAGTGTGACACCTATCTTCAAGAAAGGTCAGAAGGAGGATCCAGGGAACTACAGGACTGTCAGCCTGACCTTGGTGCTGGGGAAGGTTATGGAAGGCTGTTGTTTAACTATTTTCAACTAGTGTCAACAAAGTGATTTGAGAATTTAAAATGAAGTTATAAAAAGCTATAGAAAAAACATCCATATCAAAAATCTGTGAGTCAGACTAATGAGAGCCTGCTCATCTAGAAGCACAATAACCAATCCTAGGGCTTCAGGAGAAGTATTTACATATGTTTTGAGAGAACATCAATGTGTCAGGGCTTTACATAGCCAAGATCAGACATGGCAAGTCAGAAATGAAAGACATTTAAGTCATTATAACTGTTATCAAATAATAGTCCATAAACTCAAGACACTTGTCATTATATGACTTTTAGCCTGGCTCCTCAGCAAAATCAGGCTCATACAATCACACCTTTGATCAATATCTGTACTTACATAGATCTTTCTTTCCTCTCTTAACTTGGAGATATCTTGCCTAATATCAGCCAAGAGTAGAGATCTCTGAGGAAATGAAATGTTTCTTGAAAAGGGTTAGCCAGGTAAAGGAAAGAAATACTGTATATCTGTGACTAAGAAGCTTCTCAGTTCACCAAACCTGAGAAATTATCACAGCCGTACCAAAGTTACAGAACTAATTGGAGGAGCAGCAGCTTGTAACTAATCCTCAAGAGATGAACTCAAGACATGATGAGAGCCAGAAATACTCATGTTACTCGGCACCAGGTATTTCACACTGCAGCAATGTGTTACAAATATTCCAGCTGCAGGAAAAGGTTCAGTTGGGTATGCAGGAATGCATACACCACTTCATTGTTTCTCCTTTTCATTTTGATACATGAAACAGGCCACCACACTAGGTGTGAGATCCAAAAGTGCTTCCATAGTTAGACTACAGTTTAGGACTATTTCTTCCTCTACCATATATTTGGTGTACTGCCCGACCAGGTAGTACACCACTCTTCACTCTTCTTTCCAAAGTCACTGAAATGTTTGGTGAATAAGAGCCACTAGGGATAAGACATTGTCTCCCCTTCTGAGGAGAATGACTGATGTAGGCATATTAACATGTCTGTAGTAGCCTTTTCATTCAGGTCTCTTCATTTCATCAAGCTTGAGTGACTTCTGAAGGCTAAAAGAGTAGCAGATGATTCAGAGAAGCAGCATCCTACAATTTACCTGCAAGACCTGAAGCAGCCAGTGGCATTACTGGAAGTAAAGACAAGGCATGGGGAGCCTCCAGCTGGAGAGCTAGAGTTTTTCTTCCAGAAAATTGTCCTAATTATTTTCTTTTCTGCTGTATGAATGATAACTAAAAAGACACAAGAAATAGTACAGCTATCTCTAGGTGAGATTGAATCTCTAAGTATTATTTTTTTAAGAGGCAGGGAAGAGGAAAACAAATATTCTTTTTCAAATATTTAATTTCACTGCTTTTCAGAATTTATTCACGAAAAATAATAACGTATTTGCTTCTCTAGCAACAAATTTTCTTCTCTGTTTCATTAAACCATTATTTTCTGTTTCAGAAAACAATTGTAATGGCTTTCTAAACCGCTGAGGCACATGGTATTAGGTAAGCATATGGTAAGGTAAAGGTAAATTTCCTTATGTCTCTTTTTAAACACAATGCTGAATCATGTTTATACACCTTGATAGAACAAAGTATTAACACAAGCTATTTTTATAAAGAAGTTGTGAAAAACTGTGTGGGATTTCTTTGGCAAAATTTCTAAGTCCAAACGTGGACACCCTGATGGAAAGAGTAGTAACTCTGTGGAAAATTGCATGAATGCTGACAAATGAAACTTGTCACAATGCCCAAGAACTGGCACTTGTTAACAGTGAAAGAACATGATGTCTATCACCGTGTTCAACAACAAGCCATACAAATGAATAGATTAATCATTGCTCATTTTAAAGGCTTATTAAGCATTTAATGAAATTGTCAGAACAGTGGGATACTCAGACTAGCAGAGCCAATGCTATTTCACACCTTGTATTGAGGGTACTATTATAAATGGTATTTAAAAGATGATTTTGGCTATAGACAATTATTGGCACAGTTGTTTTGGTTTTTCTAATTGAAGACCATCTCACACAGCTCCTTGCTTTGGATGACTTCACCTGAGGGATATATTTAAGAAGCAGGATGCCTCATGTTTCAGCATGCTGACTTCTGCACATTAAACACACAAAATCCTGCTCAGTCAGGAGCATGACTTGGTGATCTGGAGTGAAATGAAGCCTTGTGCAAAGACACCGTATCCTTTGGGATTTGGCATTCAAAACCTACACCAAAAGAGAGGTACAGTTTCTGTACTAAAACAGAGTGGACCTGAATCTTGTTCTAAAATGACAGTGTTGGAGAAGAGATGTCCTCTTCTATATAACAGACACGTGGGTTTAGTTGCCATCTCCCATCCCTTTTAATCTGTTGCTGTTAATCTTCCTTGGATGAGGTGCTCTTCTTCCTTCCTTTTGAATCTGGTGATAACACTTTAAATCAAGACAGAAGGAAAGGCAGGATGAGCATCACTCTCACATAATAGCATGTTCAGTGACATGTCTGGGAGTGATAAAGGAGTGAAAGGAGATGGTTCTCTTGCCACCTCATCCTGTGTTTTAAAAAGAGGCTATCTAATATAAAGATAAGGCCATGGTTGGTCTGAGAATTGTCAAGATATGTTCTGGGGGTAAGCCCTTTTTTCAATAATACTTCTGTATTCAGTTTACAGAATACAGATGAATATTGAATATATATAAAGATGAATATCTCTTCCTTTTTAGCTGCTTTTTCCCTGAAGGACAGTTTTCAGCACCTGCAGGGGGAGTTTCTAGACTATTTTCTGATGTCTTCATTATGGCACAAACTCGTATGTACTCTTCTTTCACTGCAGTGGACAGTTTTACTCATCCGGAAAACTTACATCTCTTTGTATAAAATGATATTTTTATCTGTAACACTTAATATCTTCCACTGTACACCTGGTGAAGGAGGTTTACTGTTGGAAGGGTAACTAATTTTAAAACAACTAAATTTGAGTCATCGGCGTGCCTGACATTGTCAGGTAAATTTAAATTTACTTTTTTCCATTAAGATTCTTGTTTTGCCTGATATCTATACAACCAGGTATATGTAAATAGCAACATATTAAAATGATTAATAAAATCCCATTTCATAACATCTGTGGCCAAAGGAGACAAAGGAGAATTCAGATAAGATAAACCATGTTCAGGACAGCAATTGACTACTTGGAACGATCTTGTACAAAATGAAAAGTTCTGACGGCAGTTCTTGCAAAAGGTAGACAAATTTATTTAATGGTCTTCTATTATAAAGTGTCATTTTTCCATGAACCTCTGTCTATTTCAAAACTACTGAAAAGCAGGGGCATGTCAGCTATTTCTCTTTATACACACACTAGACTAATAAGGTCTTAGAGCACCTCAATGAAGTTTTTTTTAAGAATGAGGTAAAAGAAAAGGGAAAGAGAATAACAAGAATATTTCAGTACCTAAACAAGGACAATATAACTCGTTAGGTTATGTTTGAGGAATAGGACCATTACATAACCAGTGTAAGAGGCATTTAGGAACTAATTGTAGAGGAATTCTGCACTGAGTTGCATTTATCAACTTACTTACCACAATCCTTTATTCTTTCTAAGAATTATTGTTTCTATAGGGATGCTTATATCACACCCACTGTATGAATTTTACATTTAAAGATGAATGTACACAGCTGTATGAGTGTTGGTGTGTGCACAGAGGGCTATAAAGAAAACTAAACCCAAATACAATAATTCAGGATTCAATATTGAAAAAAGTGGAAAAGATATATAAAAGCAGCATGAAAATAAACATTAATACTAAAAATGCTGCAAAAAATCTTATTTAGGATTTTTACCTTCATCTTTATTAAGGAATGAGTGCTGAAAGCCAGTAGTCAGGTCTTATAAACTGCATAAAATTACACAGAAAAAAAAAAAAAAAAAAGAATTGAAGAGATTTTCTGCAGATTTCTTTTGTGGAAAGAATATTTGCATTTTATATACCTCCATGGTGTTTGGCCATGTGTATATACCTCGCTGCAAAAGACAAGTACTGTAGTGGTTCATATTTACCAATATACAATTTTATATAAAATTGTACAAAACCTTACTTAACATTCATATACAAATGGCATTAACAATCCTTTCCCACGTGGCTCATTATTATTTAAAACATGCTGCAGTCAGACATAACAACTGTAGGGAGGAGAAAGGGTCACTGATAGGTACAGGAAGAAAATATTTTTGGCAGACTTTATCAAGTCTGTGTTACAGCTTCACAGCAGCAGATGAGATCACAATGTGCTAATGTCTGTACCAGCTGATGATTTCCCATCTCACTTCTCTCCTTCTAACCTGACCTACTTTACATCACTTTGCCATGATGGGCAATATAAAGCACTTGAAAACCTTCAAGCCGTGGAGATCTCATAATGCTCCACATACAAATCCTCAGTTATTACTGTCCATCAGTTATATACTAGAAACATCCCAGTGGCCATTCACAGGCATAAATTATCAATCTATGTCAGGCAACAACTTTAGTCCCAGAAGCACTGTACTGTTAAGGGAGTTCTAGCTGTCCTGTGCTATTAGTTGCAGATTAGAGTTTCAGCAAACACTTTAAGAAACTCTCTCCTCCTCTCTTGTTAGTATCCTCTGGGCAACTACTGCCCTCTAATAGAACATAAGAGATATTTTGTTGTACAGAGAAGAGCTATAGAATTCCTCACATAAACTACCATTATACAAGACTTCTAAAAAATAAATATAGAAGCAAACCACACCATTCTTAAATGTCAAAGAGTAGTCTGACCAAAGCAATATGTGCATAACTTTTGCCTATTATTAGTAAAGAATAAGTGTTTCAAAACAGAAAATGTAAATTGATAGAAAATAAATTAAAAATGAGAAAAACTTTGGAAACTTATGTCTGCCTTTTAGGAAACTGAGCGTGGTGGATGATATAAATATGTAATTAAAAACAGCAATCTTAACAAAAATGTTGTGAAATGGTTAAAATATTACACACAGGATACATTCAGAAAAAAAAAATAATTAAAACCACATCAAATGAATAGTTATTAGCTGCGTTATATTCCCTCCACTGCTTTACCCGCAGGCATTGTAGCATTATTGCAGTTATTGTATATCACAAATTACAGACCAGCTCCAATATTTGCTACCATAGAATTACAACCTCTGTGAGTGCCAAGTTTTCTGCCATCAGCATTCAGGACACTACCTGTACAACGATAACAAGAGAAATCAAAGCAGGCAATCAGCAACATGGAAAAACTGCAAAGAATTATAACATAAACTATTCTACTTTCAGGCTATTATAAAATCCAAGCCTACACTTATATATTGTTCTAGGTTCCTAAGTGTGCAGAGCCTGTGGCATTGCAGCACACCTGAGGGTGCATGTACAGAGTGATGCAGAGTACTACTGTGATGCTGAGGGTGTTTCCCTATGAAGCAGAATTCCAGGGCTTCTTTCACCTTGCACATGAAATAGGAGAAAGTGAGGAGTGAAGCCCAGTACAGAGATGGGTGAGTGGTACCAGAAAACTGTTTCAGAGTTAAGATTATCCTATGGTTTTGCCCTTTACTACTTTGTGTGTGTCAGATTTCATTAGAAATGTATATAGTACATTTCTATACTTAAAATCAATAAACAAAAACTTAAAATCAATAAACTCTCTATTTTGGTGGTGTGTTCACAATAAAAACTGTTGCAAGAGAGAATACAGGTTTTTGCTTCCCCCATAAATTATGAGAATAATTTATTTCTAATTTTTGCTGCTACTCTCACAAGCTATATTATTAAGAAATAGCTATTCTAGACAGTGGAAGGAAAACAAGAAATATTCCCTCTCTGAAGGTAATGGTTGCTATTAAAACTAAAACCCCAGAGCAATATAAGGGTCTAGGATGATAATAGTAATATGATCACTTTATCTCCCCAAACGACAAAGGACCGGTTTTCATGCTGCCAAACAACTTCTGATTTTTTTTTTTTTTCAATATCTGCCACATTGCTGTGTTTTGGAAAACTGCATTACTGCTCAAGCATCTGACTTGTAATTTATGTCTCTTTACAACCCGTGAGTGGGATTCAAGTGCCTCAAGTTAGGCACATGTATTTATTTATGAGTGACTAAGTATTACACAGATTTGTCTTGCCAGTCCACTTCTCCCCTATTCCCAAAGCTCACTTAATGTTTAAATGGCTCTGTAGAATCAAGATGCAAGGTTTTATATACTTCTTATGGCAAGGGCTTGGCTTCTGAAGTGCAGCATGTTGGATATACAGGAGTTCTGGTCACCTAGCTATTGATGAAAACTCTTCAAAAGGAATATGGTGATTTGAATTTCTGACGCTAAGGTTCACACTTGGCAAAGATGGTTTTAACATTAACAGACAACTGCATCTTTATGAAATTTATTATGTACAAAAGTGGTTTGATTAATTTGTCAGGCTTCATAAGGGGTGATTATTTTTGCTGGAGTTTTGCCTCTGTTTCTTAAAACTTCACCAAAAAAAAAAAAAAAAAAAAAAAAAACTCCTGTCTGATGAGGAGACAATGCAAGTAAAAAACTAAAATAACCATTTCACCTCCTACATGCCCACTAATTTGGAATCTGTAGGCTCAGATTCTTCTTTCACATGACACACAATTTACATTCGTTAACAAAATGCTAGAAACACAGAATGCAGGAGGTTGGCTTCTGCAGCCAATGGCAGTTTTGTCATCAATTCCTAAGAAGCAAATTTTTTCTTTCTTCTCTAGTGAATGTCAAATGCCTCCCTGAACATAATGACAAAATTTCACACCACACTACACTGTGGGATGCTGGGGAGAAGTCCACCTGTATGGAACAAGTCCACTTGTTTCTACAAGTCTAAATGAATGGACTGGAGAAAAGACTGTATCTGATTTGCAAGTTATTATGCTTACCTTCAGGATATGGTGCCCCTGATTGAGATTACCTGGAATGATGACTGTTCCAACTCATTTCCTGAGCTGAACTTCTTTTCAGATTTCAGTGTGTGATTAGTAATTTCTGTGTTGAGTTTCAAGTCCTTCTTTGTGAAGGTAATTTTGGTGAATTCTGGCATCTCTTTGTTGTAAATCAAATTTGAAGAATTTCCTCACTGAGAAGGAAAAGCTGAAGTTGCAATGCTCTGAAATTACATCAAAGGGTAAGACACTCAAGGACAGTCATAAGCAAGGGGGAAAACTCTTTGGAAGCAGAAGAACAGAAGGTTTTCTGAGATTCTTGATTTAAGTTCATGTTTATGGAGTTTCACAAGCATATGAAGAGTAAAAATCCAGACATACATCAACCATTTACTCTTATACTAAACTTTCTGTGGGCCTGTGAGTCTCAAGGGAGCTTTCACCACAGCATTTTCAGTGTTTGAACAGAAATTTTGTTCTGCAGTCCTAACAGGTAGATACCCTATCTGATCAGTGGAGCCATGCAACATGCAGTCATCATAACTTCTTACTCTAGAATTGGTAAAAAGAGAAAGAATCAAGGAAGCTTTGATTCTGGTGCCCTCGTGTCCTCTGGTGCCCTTGCACCAAGTAATGATGATTGCAATGCAAAAATAACTCCATACCGTATGCTACTTTTGCCAGGTTGATGTTGAAAAGCATGTTGGTCCAAGACAATTTCTTCTTTTTTTTACTGAAAAGAAAGAAAAATCCCCAACTCTCAGTTCCTCCTTTCCCCCCACCCCCACCCCCTGCCGCGCCCTGTTTTGCTTTAGTCCTAATCTTTCACTATTTGAAACCTGGCAGATAGCAAAACAGGGATACTTTGAATAAGAAAAATTAATTTTTTATGTATATATAAAAAAAATCATAGCATGTTTGAAATGGATTGGTATGTAAGTAGAGACTATTTTTGACATTCTGTTGGTCTTGGATAACAGTTTAATAATAAACAAACATAGTAAACAAATTTACTTACATCAGTTGTTTTATTAACAGTCTTTTAGAGAAAAAAAATCCAGACAAACCAAAATCTTTAATAAGAGAAATAGTTTATTAGACCCAGAAAATATTTATTGTATCAAATAGGGTATCTAAAAGGAAACTAAGTAATGCCATCCATAGTACTGCAGCACTCAGGTATAATAAAACTGATGAGCCCATATAATAAAATTTATGGAACTAAGGTGAATTCAATTTATTTGAATATGCTCAGTTATGTTTTTGTTTATTCCCATAGCAGATGTTTAATTTACAAATCAGGCAATTACTACAGCTCTTCCAAACAAATAAGAACAGATTAGTCAAACGTTCACATCAGTTTTTATGTTTATCATTAATTTTATGATGCACCATGAATATTCAGTGTTAAGAAAAAACTCTCATTATGATACCCGGAAAACCTTAAAATTATGTTTTGCATCTCCAAATGGTATCTTACTCTGTTTTAAAGAGCAATTAATGTGTGTTCCTAAGATCTGGGCTTACATGTTAATAGGGATTGCTCAAATATCTTCCTGATGCTTTCTAACAGATCAGTTTTCCATTCACAATACTTTAGTATGTGATATGACCAGCTTTGTTATATATTTTTACATAAATAAAGGAATTTTGGTTTGCCTTTCAGAGAGAATTCTGGAGACTGAAGAGGTTTTTTTCAACAAGGCAAAGCAAAATTACCAAAGAAACACCAAACATCTCTTTCTCTCACAAAACAACCCAGATATTTGCCTTGAAGTTTTGGGTAACATCAGTGTCGTCCAGCTGGCTTTTGACTTACATTATGTTTCCTAGAATATATGTCATGGTAGAAGCAAATCATTCTATCAGCAGACATGCCATGTTGAGTGCTGAATGCTCATTGAAAATGCATACTCTCTGATGGATAGGAACTTATTACTCACAGACATGTCTGAGAAAAAAAGGTATCCCCTGCCTAATTTTCTTTAAAGGAATTACAATCTACTGAGTTTTATGTTAGAAGAATGGAAAATAAGCCTCAGTTTCTTCTCCAAATTCCTCTTTTTGTTAACTGACAAGCTAAGAGAACATTTTAGGGTTAGATCAATTCATTAAGATCAATTTTTTTTTTAATATTCTCAGCAAGAACATACTTTGCAGTGTAAGATATGTGAAATGTTGTAAAAGGTTTCAGTGGAAAACAAGAATCTATTGTTAAAGGTTATTGCTATTGCAAAAAATTTGTCTTTACCCACTTGACAATAACACTCTTGGCTGACAACACCACTCTTTGCTGACAACAACACTCTCTCGAGAAAACCAAAATAACATCTGCCTCCTGTTCATTAGTTACAGTACAAATTTGTTTAGAAACTTTAGCTGTAAAACTAGTTTCAGATAAACTTGTGTAACATTGTTATAATATTACAGGATTCTTTAAATGTGAAAATGATAGTTTCTGGTATTTTCTTACCTCCCAGGTTCAAAGAAGAATTTCTAAAACCCTTGTCATTCCAAAAAACATAAATAAAACAATGCTTTCTGCATCAGAATCATTGGAACAGGCCGCCAAAGGAAGTGATTGATACTGGAGGTATTTAAAAGACATGTAGCTGTGGCACTTAGGGACATGGTTTTGGGGTGGACGTGGTAGTACTCGGTTTAACCAAAGTTCTTGATGGTCTTTTCCAGCATAAATGACTCTCTGTGTTAATGATTTTCACAGTGTACCTTGAGCATAACTGCACCACACAGCATTTCTATATTCTTCCTAGAGCAACAAATATAATTGGTCTAAGTGATTTTCTTGTTTAAACTAAAACCCAAGGATTCCCAGGACAACAAACTCCTGCCAATTCATACTGACACCCTCTTCCTTCCTCTTCCAAAAGTTCCAACAAGCACTGATCCTCAATTTCACAGAGAATTTCACAGTAAGGAAGGTATCTTATCAAGAATATATCAAGATGTTGAGCTGCAGATCTGGAACATTAGATCATATAATGTGAATAGCCATAACATCAAAAAGGAGGAACTATGCCGTTGAACTAGTGCACATAACTACTGGATTTCCTCTTAAACAAAACAAACCACTGTAATGAGAAACATTTTGTTGGCAATTTAAATTTCAGTAAGTAGTAGAGTACATGTACATACATCACAGAACATGCTTTTCAAGAACAACTACATATTATACGACATGAGAAAAAAAGTACGTGTGCGTACTCACTGATGTGAACATGTACAGGTGTACATAAGAACACAGACAAAAATCCCAGCACAAAAAATGCTAAGTCACTGTGTGAGGCTGAACACGGAAGGACAAGCACTGCTCAGCAACTTCTTACCACAACTCACTGCTAACTATTCTAATACTACAACCATGCCGCTAGTTTCAGCCTGTTTCCATGGTATCTGAGCCTCTGAACACTATAAAAATGATCAATTACTTAGAATGTCTTAATGAAGAAAATGCAAAGGTTGCAAAGGTAAGCACTCCAGTCAAGAAATTAACAGCCAAGGTTGCTTGCACAATTTTAACTCTTGCCCTTTATGAATATATATTATAGTCTTTACCTGCAGATTGCTTCTTAAAATATTTCACACGTTCCTCCAAGTTGTATATTTTAGTCCTCTTATAATGTGCTACCTATTGAACAAGCTATTTTTGTTGTGTTATTTAAACAACCTAACTCTGACAGGAATGCATTATTTTAGCATTTCAGCAGTTGTTTCTGGAACAAATACCGTTAGCAATGTAATTGTTAACACTTTTCTTTCAGTGTAGTTTGGTTTTTTTGTTGTTGTTGTGATTTGCCCTCAGTTTTCTTCTTCTTTAATGTTTCCAATAAAACATTGTGCTGGGTTATATTCACAAATTTTTACTTTTTTTCCTTATTTACAAAACCTTGTTTAAAATACGAACAGCATACTTAGTTGTGTAATTCCATCAATGTAGTGGTCAGAGGTAATACCACTTCCTTTTTCCTACATAATATCCATCTGCTTATACACCCAAGGAACGTGCTATACCCTGCAGCCAGGGAGTGAAGAGGTTACCCTCCTGCTGCAAATACACTCTCTATAGAGAGTGATGTATTAGCAATGAAAAAAGAAAGAAAGAATAAAACCACAAAACCACATTCTGATCAGTACAGAGGTTTTTTCTGTTCTCTCCAAAGGAAGGGTTCTGATTTAATTTCATGTATATCCAATTTTATCCCAGATGATTCAAATTGGTGAAAGATTTTTTAATTGAATAGGTCAGCTGTATGGTAAACTCTTCAGGGAAAGACTGAAGTCTGTAAAATGCGTAGAAAAAATATAATTTTCATTAAAAAAGTTTAATGAGCTGTGCAACCTCAAATCTTAAAAGCTCATCAATTTTCACCCTGGTTCCAAGCTAGTCCCCTTCACAACCAGGGGGCTGACATTGCAGCAATAGCTCTTGTTATTCTTTGGCTGCCGTGCTCTGCAGGGCTCATCAGGGACAGGATGGACATACAAAGCCAGTTTCTAGATAGCGGCAGTCAGTGTAGTGCCTTGAAGTATCCAGAGCTGTAATGAATGCCATCAGCTCTTCCACAACCTCTATTTTTTCCTCTGGAGATTAGAAAAATTATCTCATTACTGTAGTGCTCACTGGAAGGTGTTTGCAATGTTATTGCTGCTGTGGCTTGTTTTACACTGGTTAATGTGTTAGCTTTCCTTGCTCGGAGATCTAAATATGGACTATGGTACTTAAAACAAGAACCATTTAATGACTGACCAATGTGAGTAAGGGAATTTCATTCCAGTATTGCTCAAGAGGTGCTGAAACTGAGACAGTCTTTGCAAATGACTGAAATGACTGCTGGAAAATTTATTGAACTGTGACACAGGCTTCTTCTTTCCCACTAAGGGCACTTTGGAGAAGCTGGGTCTCCCTTTTTCCCATTAAAATATGTGAACAATCATAAGACAACAGAGACAAAGCAAACAGCCCTTTTTATGGCTCTGTGTAGCGAGCTCCCTGACAAGCTGACCCCAGGTAGATGCCAGGTACCCAGCCTGGCTGCCTCCCCATCCACCTGCTCTCTGCTCTGTACCAGGCTCCTGCTGGCTGGTTCACAAAGAAGCGTCCAGGTGTTTGCTGCTGACTAGCCTGGCCACATGTTAGCTGCCAGTTACCAGGCTCCTGCTGCCCTGTTCACCTGCTAGCATTGCACTGCTTTCCTGACGCCCTGAGTCCCCTGCAGAGTGGCAGGTGGTGTTCTTTCGCCCTCTTCACCATTTTATACTTTTTATTTCTAAATGCATGACTGCATTTTTATATATATGTGATACACACATATGCTTTTTCCCCGCCCATGAATCTGCTTGAATAAGTTGGTGTGGAGCAGCAGGTTCCATTTAAGATCCCAGCTGCACACTGACATTATCACTGGTGTCAGTTTGTAAGCACATCCACAGTAATTGTTGCTGAGACAGCAGGTTTTTGCTGTGAGATTCAGCAAGCCCTGGGATTTCTCTTAACATGATAGCTTCAGAAGCAATGCTTGGACTACTTGCAGTTTTCTGATTCCCTGTAGAATCCAAGATGTTCCTCTGGGATTTTTCCACTCTGTGTACCTCAGAGTGGAGATTTCTCCTATAAACACCTATTTAGAAAGGAAATTAAGGCAAACTAGAACAGATTTCAATAAAAAACAGTCATTGCCTCTTTTTTTTTATTGTTTACAAAATGAAAAACACAACAAAGTACACACAAAGACAATTCACAGTGTTCCACACATGGATACAGTTTATCGAGTCGAATGGCCTTTATCCTGCTGTGGAGAAGCTAAATCCTACTGTGAAAATAGAAGTAGACTTATGCTTCTACAGCTATGGACACTGCTGCTTATGAAACAGTAAAGTGAAAAGGGACAATATAGTGCTAATGTGAGTTATATAGCTTGAACACAAATATTAACATTAGATTGACTGTCCTCCTTTTGCATGAAATCTAAGTTAAAGTCATCTTTGATGGAGCAATAACACGTTGCACAGTCCTTTGAGGATGCAATGAACAGGCCATATGGTTAACACCAAAAATACTGTAATGCTTGAGTTGAGGGTGATTCTATAGAGCCCAAAGACAGAGTTATTTCAGATGATACATGCATAACTACACCATATATTCTGGGGAAATCTGTGGGGCTCTTTGAAGAGTGAAATTCTACTGAACACGACAGAGTGAGTCCTGGGATTCAAGTTCAAGAAGTAGATATGGGATGGTATTTAACACTAGGCTGCAGTATGTATAACATTGCAGGCTGCTTGCAAATACAAGTGATTTCAGATACAAAGCTTAAGCTGCACATTGGGAGATTAGTATTTTGGCTAGCTGGCCATTACTGTAATTGCTGATAAGAACTAGCTTAATTAACCTATGAGATTTCTAGTGTATCTACAGCCACAGGAATGGTTACAAAAGCTTTAAAGAGCGCAGTAAGAATAAAAAATATATAAATAATATACCAGATTTAAAGAATGAAATATCCTTGATTATATTTGTTGGTTGGGTTGGGTTTTTGGGAAGGGGTTGTTAGTGGCGCTTGGGTTTTTTTCTATGACCATTTCAGTGAAAAGGTTTCACAGCTATTAAATTTGCTGGTCATCAAATAGAGTTGTTCACTTACTGCAAGTTCCTGCCAACCTGAAGGAAAAACACATACACCCATCCTTGAGGAATTTTGTCATATGGACAAAAACAGCCTTGATTTGGCATTTAGGTCGTAAGGGTCAAATTTAAAATGAGCCAGTATCAAGTACTTTTGCAGAGAGAGATATCACCGTGTGCAAACAGTCCTTGCAACTCTGTCTTCCATGATGGATGAGGAAAAGAAAGACTGAAGAGGACGTTTGCAAGGAGCATCACAGCCATGTGCTGAGTCATGCAGTCAAAGCTTGTCTGTGTCTTGGCTGCTCTCCATCTCTGCAAGTGCAACGACTTTATGGCTGTGGACCTAAGATGCCCTGTTGTGCATGCAGATATGACCATTTAAACCCCTGTTAACTTAAAAATGTGGAGCTCTGTAACCTCTCTGACTTGGTGTCTGCATCTGACAGATTTGTTTACAGGTGTTACACAAGCCAAAAGTCACCTAGAGTGCAGAAGCAGCTGCTTTAATCAGATAGAGACAGATGACTGTTTTAATGACTAGGACAACAGAAACTCTGGGGTGCTTGTGGAACCTTTAATTTTATTATTCATTGTTTTATTCCACATCTAGAGGAGTTTTTTAAAAGTATTAGTGAGAGAATGAAGCTATTTTATAGTGGGTGTTGTGATGGTAATAAAAGTTTTGTTAAACATGATCTCTGAAAATTACTTTCTGCAAGATATCTCTACTAAGCATTTTGTGACAGTTTGGTTAACCTTTGCAAATAAATTTTAGGTGGAATTCTGGCAATGTGTATTATCATCTCTAACTAAAACTGATACTTGTCTCATTTTAAAAAACACAGGAGATAAGAATCTTTCCTGAATAATTTACGAATCTTTAAACAGCTATTATGTAAATAATAAAAAGCAATGTAAATTGCAAACAGTGCTGATGTCTATGAGGGAACCCCAATTCCCCACAGCACTATGGTTTTTTTTCCCAAAGTAACAAATCATAGGAATTTATGATTTCCCCACACAGCAAATCTGGGGCTTTCTGGATTACATTGTTCCTTTTATAAAGCCCTTCTAGGAAAACAGCACTTGTTCTTTCTCATGCTTGAGATAAAAATAAAGCTAAAACAAGGAATAATCATAGAAGCATAGAATGGTTTGGTCTGGAAGGGATCCTTAAAAGTCATTTAGTTCAATGACCCTGCAATAAGCAGGAACATCCTGAACTAGAAAACATTGCTCAGAGCCCTGTCCAACCTGACCTTGAATGTTTCCAGGGGTGGGGTATTTACCATCTCTCTGTGTAGCCTGTGGCAGTGTTTTACTAATCTCATTGTAAAAAATTTACTCCCTATATCTTGTCTAAATCAACCCTCTTTTCATATAAAACCATTACTCCCTGTCCTAGAAAAATAACCCCCAAACATCTATAACTAGTATTATGCATGAAAAGACCTCTTTTTCAGCATTTTTCTGAGAATGTTGGGAATTCAGCCTTTTGTAATTTGAATCCAAGATTTGCACAAGCAATAGCGATTTGTATATACTCGTCACCTCTCATTCGTATTGACTGATGGTAAGGAAAGCTTACTGGCTGTTTAGAATGGATATAATTAATGACTACATTCTAATTTGTGACTGCAAAACTGAAGGGAAAAACCTGACATAAACCCTATGCAAATTGGCTTCAAACGTGCATATGGCATGCACATATATGCATATGGTAAAGATTAGGTAGCCTGGTCTTGCTTCTGTTAAAGCCTACTACTGCACATATGTTGGTGGCTCAGTACAAAAAAGAAATGATGCAGTAGATCTTTAAATATTAATGAAAAATAGTTGTTATCGTATCTTGCTGCAGTACCTCCCACTGGCTCCACAGAGGTATTAGATCTGAAAACAAATATAAGCTGATGAAAACCAAAACAATCTCTCCAGCTGCCCCCACCTCTAACTACTAAAATATCTACTTGTAATATCTCTGTCTATATTTAGAATTTCCCTAAACACAAAATTTCACTTTTTATTGATTACAAATGTAATTTGACACTTTTCTTCCGAACTACAAAATAATAAAAAGTATTTTAAAAGGCAAATAGAGTTTCACAGAATCACAGAATCACACGGGTTGGAAAGGACCTTGGAGATCATCAAGTCTAACCCTTGATCCAACACCACCACGGTTGTGCTAGACTATGGAACTAAGTGCCACACCCAGTCTCATCTTAAAAACCTCCAGGGATGGAGAATCCACCACTTCCCTGGGCAGCCCATTCCAATGGCTGATTACTCTCTCTGTAAAGAACTTCTTCCTAATATCTAACCTTAACCTCCCCTGGCACAGCTTAAGGCCATGCCCTCTTGTCTTATGGCTGGTTGCCTGGGAGAAGAGACCAACCCCCACCTGGCTACAACCTCCTTTCAGGGAGTTGTAGAGAGCGATGAGGTCTCCCCTGACTGAGTCTTCTCTTCTCCAGGCTAAAAAACCCCAGCTCCCTCAGCCTCTCCTCATGGGACTTGTGCTCAAGTCCCTTCACCAGCCTGGTTGCTCTTCTCTGCACCTGCTCCAGCACCTCAATATCCTTCCTGAACTGAGGGGCCCAGAACTGGACACAGCACTCCAGGTGTGGCCTCACCAGCGCTGAGTACAGGGGCAGAATCACTTCCCTGGTCCTACTGGCCACACTGTTCCTGATCCAGGCCAGGATGCCATTGGCCTTCTTGGCCACCTGGGCACACTGCTGGCTCATAGTGATTCAGAATTCACATCTCTTTCCCTGCTCATCTCTGTGAATCTGACAATAGTCTTAACCACCTTCCTCATATCTCCACTAGTTTTCATCTGGAAGGGCTTTAAATGTTGACTGACTGTATGACTCCTAATCCTCTAGATTACCTGTATACCATTCCTCTTCAGTGGATTGTTCTTTCTAATATATTTCAGCAAGTTATGTCAGCAGAGTTCCTTATGACAGATATAGGGTTTTCTACATTAAAAAGAACTCACATTTCGGTACAGGATACCTGAGAGACAGATATGTCTTTGGGAAAAGAGACAAAGGAAAAGATCAGCACTCAATATCTTAGCAGCAGCACTGCAGGAGAAAACTTATGTGGGTAAGTTTATACTTAATACTCAGTGGATCTTAATCAAATGTTGTAGATGTATGTTGTGCTTGGCTTCTGGGCTTGTAATGAAAACAGCTTTGTGCAGACAGAATTTAGGTTAAAATCACTTTCTTTTTTTCCCTGATAATATTTGGAATCGTCATTTCTGCATAAATGAAGCTTAAACTCAGGTGTGTAATAGAAACACAAGAATACTATATTTGATAAACAAAGGCTGTGATTGCTATTGAAATGCAACTTCAGTATAAGGGAGCATTTTCTTTGCCCATCACACACTATGAGAGATGTGCTTTCCCTTGATTGCCTCTATTCTCTCACCCTGAAACCCTGGAGGCTCTGTTTTCCACTATCTGCAAATATGGAATGATGAGTGGAAGGTCAAAACTTGCATCATTGGGAATATAAAAAAAGCATCTTTTATCTGCAAGTTAACATTCAAACTGCCTGCATTGTTTTTTGGCATTTTAAAATGGGAACCTCATCATATCCTGAGATCTTTTCAATGAATTCTTTTGGCACCTTCTATGCTTGAAGGCTTTTTCTTTTCTTGACTTCCAGAGTATTAAGATACTCACAAGGTTATACCAGGCTGTAATAACATGATGTCACCAGCTCTTATTAAAGAACAAATATTCTGCTGTCTGAGGAAGAGAACAGTGCAATTTGTGGGGAGACAAGTCTTGGTCTTTCCCAGATTTCCCTCTCTGTAACACCTCCATTGTATAACCTGAGCTTCACCATTCCACTCCCCAGATGTCTCTGTGAAGTTCCAACCCTTAGGATGTCTACATGCCATTCAGCCTCCATCCAGAAAGTGAATGGTCACGTAGCAGTGCTGCTAGTAAAGAAATGCACCCTATTACTGTGTGATGAGCCCAATGGACACTTTCCTCCACTCCGGGGCACCGAGCACTGCCTCGTGATGACCTTCAGGGAGTACAAATAACAAGTGCTATGGGAAAAAAACCAAAAAAAAAGAAAAGAGAAGATGCTGTTTCCTGGAAATTGTTTTCAGAAATTGTAAGCTAGAAGGCATCAAATTGAATTTTATGTTGGAATTTTGAGGGTTTGATTGTCTTGTTTACTTTCGTGGTTACAATGATCAAGTTATGACACTTGTATTTACCTGATCTCTAAAAACATCTATTCTCACCATACCCTTAAAGGTGTCCTTTACTGCTGTTACTGTTCACCCGTAAATGTACCTACTCTTCTGGTTGCTATTGGAACTGAAGAACATAATTCCTTCTACAGTTAAAAACCCTCTTAAAACTTTTAGCTGAAATATATCCAGGGTTGTTTCTGTTAATTTGCTTTTACACCACAGTTATCTGTTCGCTTAAATGCCACTCTTCCAGTAGTTACACTCTGTCTAAAAACAGAAGTTACACCTCAGTTAGATCCCTTTCTAGGCTACATAAACCAATACATTTTAACATCCTCACAAGACACAATCTCCTTCTCCACAGGACTTTGTAAGTGTTTACATACTAGTTTTCCCATCTCAATTAATTTTTCTTGTTTCAAAATGCTTTCTGAACATGTCTATTCATGCAAAAGTTCAGCTTGTCCAAGCTTTCATGGGAAAGGGAGTCACCTGATGCACTGTCCAGGTAAATCTTGAAAGCTTCTAGTGATGGGGACACTACCAAGTCCATGAGTAGGTTTTTCAAGTGAATGATTATTTTTACTGTAAAAAATTTATTTCTTATATCTAGATGGAACCTCTCCCTGTGGAACTTGCACCCATTGCTCTGTGTCTTGTCCACGTGTCTCCTTATGGAGAACCTCCACTCTCTTTGTAGCCACTCTTTAAGGACCAGAAAACAAAAGGATGATTAGAATATGTTCAGCTACTTATATTTCGGCCTTTATGGCTAGCAAAATCCACCTATTGCTTTATTATTTATTTTAATTCTTTAGAGAAGGTTTCGTATCACAACCCCTGACTGCAAAGAGAGACTATAACAAATGTAAAAAAAAGAAGAAAATTTTAAAGAAAATCTGCAGTTCTCATTCTCAACACTGAAGAGTCCAGAAAGAGTCCTAAAGTAGACCTTGAACCTAGACTATAAAGGCTTACAGATATTCAAAGAATGTTCTAAGTTTTCGTCAAGAGTTTGTAACAAAAAAGTTTTTTGAGTACAAGAAATGTGGACCTCCCATGCATATGGGGAGAAATGAGAAATGTTCCGATTGAGCTATTTCTTATTGCTAATTTACCTTGATCATATTAATGACTGCTTTTCTTCCATCTGAGCTTTCCACATCAAACTTTCAGCCCAAAGACATAATTTGAGCATGCAGACATGTGTCTACTGCTCTGATAGTTATTATCAACATACAGAATTTAACTAGTACATATTTCCAATGAATTTATTAATATTTGCATTAATATACTGACCAATATCTACCAGCTTTACTTTGGCTAGAAAGACACCATTACAGGATTTGGAAGAAAATATTCTTTAATATTAAATAGAAATAAAGAAACATTAATATAACATTGAGTCTGAGTAATCAAGCATACACAAGTCAGGAGATTCAACATATGATGGTATTCAGTGCTCACTCAATTTAAATTGCCCATCTTACAATTTTATATCCCACATTACTCAAATCCATACATAAAGGTGAAAATGACAGGCTATGTACAGAGAGTAATTTTGCTTCACAATCTAGATGAAACCTAAAAAAACAATGGTCAGAAACAAACTAGGTTAAATTCAGACTAGGGAACTGAGTTTAGAATCACTGCAGGTATTAGAGTTTACGACACTGAGATGTCTGAATTATTCCTGGCTGATTTCTGTCCAAGTTGTCAGACAGCTTATATTTATAAAGCTCCTATGCAAAATTTGGAAACAAAGAAAGTATGGTATTTTAGACAAACTGAGCCTTTCTCAAATATCTTTGAATCTAATATGCAAAGTGAATTGTAGCCTTTAACATTCTAATATCATCTTCTTTTATGCCTTAGAAGTAATTACCCAAGAATATTATCTTGTCATAGGAATACGTTGATTTCAGTAGAGCCAAACCTTCTTTGAACATTACTGTGTCAAAAATCAAACCAAGATTATCTCTGCTTAAAAATATCAAATGTCTAAAACTTGCTTAACAGAGATAGGGCTTCAGTTGTCAATATATAAGAATTTAATAGCAGTTTAAGTACTCTGGGATATTTTCCTTTCATTTCAGCTGATTCTTTACAGACCTATGAGTCTTTCATAGGTCCCAGGTCTCATCTGTCAGCCCTTTGGCATGCCTCTGATACCCTGGAACATCTGAAGAGATTTCTTGACACTAGAATAGAATGAATCTTTCCCTGGTTGTTCAACGAAGGAAAATTCCTACTGTCAGTCTTAGTTCTTTCAGACATTCATATTTTAACTTAAATCTTAGAATGAGATTCATATTACCTGCTTTAAAAGTTGTCTGATGTGTATCTTAGACCCTCAATTTCTCACCCTGAAAAGAAGAAGAGATGATTGAAAGAAGCTTGGACATTTCCATACCACATTGTCCTTCATACAGAAAACGTGCATACAGAAAACATTGATAGCTTCCTAAACACTTTTGGGTCTGTGTCCTTGATAAAGTTAATGTAACCTTAGCCACTCTTCAGGCTTATTTAAGGCTTTACAGTAGGTTCGTACTTTCCTTTTGTGTCCTCTTTCCCTGTACAAAATCAGTAACAGAACTCAAGCTGAAAGGATGCTGAGAAAGGGCATGGTATTATCTGCCCTCACAAAGGGATTCAACCTATTTAATTCCAGGGAAATTGCTTCAATGATTTGAACTGTTATTCTGGAATGATATTGGTGTGTAGGAGACCAGCATGTAATCCAGTATTTGCTGTTTGCATACATGCTGCAGCAAATAGGATGGTGATGTTACCGCTCTGTATGAAGGTACAATAGAATATTAAGCTCAGTATTAAGAACAGTCCTGTAGCTTCATGATCTGCAGAATATTAAGAGCAAACAATATTTTTTTTTTTTTTTAAATCAAACTACTTTTGCCTGCCTTTGCGGTTGTTATATACCCTTCTCATTCAAGGAGACATAATTTTCTCCTGTAAGGCAGCAGACTTTCTGCTTCAGGCTGCGCATGAATCAACAGCAAATGTTATAGCACCTACTATAATTTTATAAACTATCATGTTTTGGAAAATTGAGTTTAAGCTACAATCTGTGATGAAGTTACTACTCCTCCAAGGAAAGACTTAGTAATGGGCAACTTCAGCAACCTTTGCAGCATTTCAGTATTCCTGGAAGTTATTTTGAAGTAATAGAGGTGTCCAAGAAACTTCTGTTGGATAAATGAACCAAACAAATATAATTTTCTCCCAGAAAAACAGTTCAGTTAGGTGGACTTGGAAAGTCTGAAATGATACCATTCTAATTCGTATAACTCAGATTTAAATGTATCCCTAAAACAATCTAATTGAATAGATTGCTCAGGTATGCTAGAAATACATTACTGTACTTTACAGAGATGTTTTTGCATCCATTGTAATTTATATTCTATTACGATGGGAATCCTTAGGCACATGTGTCATTAGTTTGGTAAGAGAAAAAGTAAAGTTATTTTAGCATAGCCTAAAGAGTGGAATATCATAACTTTATTAAGACAATAAGATTTATATGTATTTATCAAAGACTGGATCTGAGTTATAGGGATCTACTAATTACCCTTTTCTCTCTGTAAGACTTGGTACACCCTGGCATTACCATCTGTTATTATATATTCACTTTGATGAAAATCAAATACAGATATTACATATTAATTATATTTGGCTGAAACACCTTAACAATATTTCAATTTTATTGAAATAAGTCAGTGTTGAAACACTTTGCAGCTGAAACTTCCCTTAGAAGGATTTGGTCCTGGACTCTCTTTTTTGACACGTTCCATGCCTGATGATGTGAGTATTGACCTGAGTTAAATCCATGTTTAATTGAATTGAATTGGGGGCATCTAACCTCAAATATACCTTGAAGCATAGTAACAATTTCAACAGAGATGAGCCAAGGGCCAAGCTGCTACCTCCGCTGAAAGAAAAAAAGCCTCTTGTGATTAGAGAAGCTCTGATCTGAAAGCTTTCTCCTATGAAGAATGGTAAATTTATTTTTGAAGTTACCCATTTAAGCATGATTCCTTTTTTAAAAGGCGGAAGAAAGGAAAAGCTCAGAACTAGGGCCCAGCAATAACAAGAAATACTTTTCATTTTCATTCCAACGTAAAATCACATCCTCATACCTTGATGAGTAACATGGAATTCAGATGTCCTCTGGCCTGCTGTAATAACAATCACAGCAAGTTAATAAAACAAATTAAGAACATCAAAATTGCTTTGGCTGCAAGTCATATAAGTTAGCCTTATCTTTCAAAGACAAGAGGTTATTATGTTCAGTGAATTTTACAGAACTGTGTGATTTATAGAACAATGGACATTTCTTGCTCTCTGAAGCAGTTCTATATGATCTGTGGTGGATCTGTGACTCGAAGCTAGTGGCAGATGCTGCTATTATTTTTCACTGTATTAACTGGTTTCTGTGAGGTGGCAATGTGAAAAGTACGCTAGGCATTCTCAGAGAGATGGTCAGCTTCACAGCTCTTTAGAGATTACCGCTGCCCCTCTGATATGTGACCCCATCCCCCAAGATATGTGTAGGTAGATAAAGTGATATGTCCTGCAGTTGTTGCCATAGTAAAGTAGTCTTTCTATCTGCTCCAAGATCTCAGAACAAGCCAAGCAACATCAATAAGAAGACTGGATTATCAGTTAATTGTCTTAGAGTATTAAGTGCTGATTTTGAGGGGTGCACAGTGAAAACCGATTTCCAGTTTTGAAAAGTATCCCTTATAATTTTTACTGTGTTTCACTTGTTGTAATAGTGGTTTATAGTGGATAACTTCTGATTTTGATGAACACCACACAGTGTATTCCCCATCATTATAGTATACTGCAGTTAAAGTCCTTCTTCAAGGAGTGCAGCTGAATGGAAACAAATGGATCTCCTGAATCTAAGAAAATGAGTAATTAATACCCAAACAGGATTTAAAAAAAGCATAAAAAAAAGACACTTTATTTTATGTGACTCACTTAATGAATTTGTCTAGATTTCATGACAATAACATTGATCATAAAAGACTAATTTGATATTAATGCAGATGTCATGTACTTCTGCTGGAATTGCCCTGTAATTCAGTATTAGCTAAATGTACCATTAAAAGAAAGTGTTACTCATAAAAAGTTTGAGTTAGTGAATTTGAGTTTACTTTATATTCTTTTTTTTCCCATCATGGAATGTTTTTGCCTGAAAAGAAAAATATGAAGGGTTTAAAGCTGTTAAAGAGGCATAAAATACATCCATTTGCAAATTTACCAATCCTTAAATTGATCAGTTTTTGCACTTTCATAGTCTAAATCTTGGAGAATTAGCTAAAATAAGTTGTATTTGAAAAAATTAAATCAGTAAAAGAAGTGCATTAAGTTGATGAAATACAGGATGAACACTGAATTTTGTACCACAACCGTGCTCTCTAGCCAGCTTCTTTCATGTTGTGACAGACAATACTTTTGTCTTCTTTCTCCAAAAGCATGAAGAAAAATCATATATTTACTAAGACTAGATGTTTGGAATTGTCAACAACATGCTTAACAGCTGACAATTCCCCATTACGTATGGATTACAATAACAGTAATCTTTTCAAATAATCAAAGCCAAAGTCTGGAGTGATATAACTCAACATTTTTCTAGTGCCTTTAGTGGTACTCTGCTAATTTATAATTCATTTCTGTAGTGGTTTTAGTTTTTCAAGCATTAAAACTCATGTAAATTGAGCACTAATTTATACCTGCATAGGCCCTAATTTATATCCTATTAACATATATGAAGGCAATATATTAAATCCTGGTAAAAAAGTCTGGTAAAAAGTCAATGTTGGAATAATTATTAAAAATTTGTGGTTATTTTTTATTACAGGAAGCATGACCTTGTATCAAATGTGGTTATTAGGATGTTTTGAAACAGACTACGGTTCGATTTCTGTTTGTTGCCTGAAGGGTTTATCATACACTGTCCATTTAAGAATCAGTGAACCACATATATAAATAAGAGGCATTGTATACTGAGCCCAGAATCAAAAACTGTGTGATCTCAGGGAAATTTACAAGTACTCAATACTCTAAATCCCAAAAAGACTACTATCCTGTAGCCAGGCACCAATATAATCAGGAATACTCTTGCACCCACTGTTTTCTGATAGGCAGTTTTAGTTTGTTATCCACTGGTTAGAGCAACGCTTTAAGGAGTTGACTATGCAGGTAACAGAGAGAATATTTGATCAGTATAATATTGAGAGAAAGGTATTACATTCACTGAACCACCCTTCCAGGATATCTCTGCCGAGTGTGAAAGTCTGATTCAACAAGTGTATGATGGAAGGATTTTATCAGTCTGGTAAGATTCTGTGTAGGCCTGTGGTCAGCAAGCAATTGGATTGTGCATCACTAATTCTTCTTGGGTTCAATTCTTCTCTCTTCCTCTCCTTTTCATTACTAATATTATTATTGTTTTTATAATTATTAACTACTACTACTACTACTACTACTACTACTACTACTACTACTACTACTACTGCTACTAATTCTTTAGTTTTAAACTGGTCTTACCTCAACCGACAGGTTTTACCTTTTCCTGCTTCTACTCCCTATCCCACCAGAGGGTAGTGAGGAGTAGGAAGGCAAGAAAGGAGGAGAAATCAAGTAAAGGAAGAAACTTAGGATTTGTTTATGTTTGTATTTAGTGCATTACTCTCTGCTATTTCATATGGGCATCTTTTGCAGAATGATTATTTTACCACATGCTTTCCACATGTGCCAAAAAACTGCCCAAGCAAGAACATGCATGCAAATATCTATGTCAGCCACTGTATGTGTGTCTTAGGTGGTACTTACTACAGTGCTTCCACTCTGCTGGGTTTCTAAATTCTAAGACATGATAACTCCTGAGAAACATCTGTGTGAATAATGGCACCCTGCAAAACAACTACCCAGAAGGGCGATTCCTGTAAAAAGAAGCTGCCCCGTAAGAGTCACAGTACCAAACACAACGGAATGTACCTGCAGGAAGACGGGTTGCTCCACAGAAATACTTGCATAACTGTTTGCCTGTTCATAAGTCTCCACTCTGGGTTTCACATTTGAAAAATGGATCATAAAAGTGTAAACTACATAGGAGTATTAAGTGTTTAGTTTAAAATAATAATTTGAAGCACTTTACTTACTGTAGGTGCCTCTTATAATCTGCAGATAAGAGAGAGAGCCTTGCTGACTTGATTTACCTTGATTGAGGGTGGGTGCTCAGAACATCCAGTTTCAACTCATTCAAATATTAGGTGTGTGAAAAAACTTCAGCGAGCTTGTGTTGGAATGAACTGCCTCCGTTAGGTGCTTTTTTCTTCCACTTGGCAACAGCTGGAGCCTGAACCTGATTTCAGGTCAGATAAATTATGACTTCATATGTGAATATTTCACACATTAATATAAAATGAAACTTTCTGACAGCAATAACTATTTTTTTAATTTTAACGTGAATAATTCTGAGGTAATGAAGAGTGCTTTCTATGTAGTAAATGCATACTGTTGAAAGAAATACTATTCTGCAGGTATCCAATAACAGAGAAAATAAAAAAGATTCTGAGAACTTATCTAAAATTTAAAACTATTTTGCTTAAATTTGTCATTTAGCATTAACATTCTGAAAGTTAGCTGTCTTGTCCATGCTGTCAACTATCCTCTAGCCCTCATCTAATGAGGAGAGATGAGTGTCTCCAGGGGGTGATTCATCCCACCTATCCGGGTTCTTGTGCTGGTGAGGATGATTCATTACTACAGTTCCTTCAGCTTCCAGCCTAATTATGGCAAAACAACTACAGAAACCTAAGGAAAGGCATCCACTCCAAAGAAGTTGCCCTGTCCACATACTCTCTGGGCTATTCTGCATCCAAAAGGTAGAGAACTACCAATACTTTAAGCTGTTCATATAGGAAAAATAAAAAAAAAAACCTCTTTAAAATACAGTATAACTGTGAGTAAGGGTCTATCCAAGGAACACTGGAATACCGTTTAAGAAAGCCAATAATTGACAAAATTAGGAGAAATTATAGAAGACATTAATTTACAAATTCTTACCATAGCCTTTTTAGGGGGCTTCTGAATACCTTTGCTAACTTCCCTCAAAGGAAGAATCCAAAGAGAAGAAGAATAAAGTTTAAACATATGTTCATATGAAAAAGTCATGAGTACTATTCCACATATTTGTGCAGGAAAGACACAAATGTGCTAAATGATTCACAAAATCAATTTCATTAGTATACATGGATTTGCAAGACTACAATGAAATATGAGTGTATTAAATACTTTTTTATACTGACTTGGATCAAAACCAGTACAGCTACTGAGATCTAGAAATACTTATAGATGTTTGCATCCATGACTTGTAAATTTCTTAAGAAAAGATCAAAGTAAAACATTTTAGATAAATCATATTTGAGTAACTGGGTTCTTAAATTCCATAGCCTGTCCTGAAATCTGCACCATGAAGCTGAATACATGGATTGGATTTCAAGGTGATTGAACCAAAGACCTATGGCTTGTCTTTGTTATACCTGAACCACACAGCTTCTTATTGTATTTCTGTTTGGGCAAACAGCTGTTCAAAACTAGGTTATGAAATTGTAAATATCATTTCGCATGACCATTTAAAATCCTGCCAAAAATTATATCCCTTGCAATATCATGTGAAGTTTCCTTAAATGAGGAAAAATATGAAATCTGTTTAGAATTGGCAAGTAAAAAATGATATAATCAAAATATCCCCAACAGCTGCACATCAGTTGAATGCTTGCTGCAAAACTACCTTAAAAGAACCTGATATATTCACATTTGGTAAGGAATTGCACAGAGCTCCATTGATCAAAAGTCCTCCAGGGAAGGAAATGTTTCCCTATATTTGATTTCACTTTTTTTCAGCTGCTTTATCAATTTTCTTCAGATCTGAAATATTAATCAGATGATACAGTATTCAAAAGCCTGGCTGCATGTGTTCAGGCATCTCTGTCATATAAGTAGACCAACTCTGAATACATATTCAAGGTATATTGAAGGATCCTTAAAAATGAGATGAACCTCCTTTTCTGGCAATGTACCTGGAAGTATGATTAATATTAATGCATTTTAGGAGTGCATATTGAATGTGTTATATGACCCTTGAAGCAAAACTGTGCATTCAGAGCTGTTGGAATAATTGTGTATCTCACAAACAAGCATTCAGGCTACAGCAAGAGAGGTCATCTGATTGCCTTTGTAATTGGTACTGAGCAACAAATCCAATGAACAAATGATAGACTCGGGTCATTTAGGTTATTTTCTAAAATTACAGGCTGTCCACGATTAACTTAAATATTTATCCAGCTTTATTACTTATCAAACTTTATAATTGGACTTCACTCTTTGTCTGATATCTGAATGATGTTCATTGGCTGTGTTTGGGCACCAACAGCAGTAGGGTACTGTTTCAGCATTCTATTTGGTTCATCTAAACAAAAAATAACATAAGAGGAGACCTGAGAAGGTAGCTGAATCTTTAAGTATTTTGGCGAGGGATAGTGAAAGTAAGTAAATAGACTGGAAAAAATGAAATAACAAGTGGGAGAAACTGAAAAGGCAATAAGTGATTTCTTTCTCTCATACAGAGTGCTTGCATGAATATCTTTCTTGACATAAAAAAAAACCCCTAAAACTTAATTCACTTTATATACACTTTAATATTTTTCCCCACCATCACAGAAAGAAATATCATGTATTTACCAATTTCCACAATGCTTGAAAACAGAGACTGCAATCAGATTTCTGCCTGCTTTAATAGCTTTTCTGTTAGGATGGAAGCACAGGGAAGGGAGAAAGTCTATTGCTTATATCATTCAGGCAGTAGCCTATCTGAAATAAATATTTTTGAAAGTCCATTGTTGAAATTGTTGCAAGAAAATTCAGGAAGCATACAATAAAGGAAAAAAGGACTTGCTGAATTCTTTCAAGAGATTTGAATATTGTCTTATAGCTCAGGAAATAATGAATGTCAATCATATGCAAATAGAAAACAATACAGCATAGCATAATAGAATCATTAAAGTTGGAGAAGACCTCCAAGGTCATAGAGTCCAACCCTTGCATGTATATAGACCCAGAATGTCAGTTTGTATAAACAGCAAAACTCCATCTATGTCAATGGAGTTTATTGAATTTATACTGGATTGTAATCTTCCCTGAAACACATTACAAATAAATTTCATTAATAAAACCAGAAGAAAAGAGATTCAAAACATTTTCTTCCAGCGGTCTTTGTAGGGAAATGCAGAGTGGCTGGAGAATAGGCACTTGTAGACTGCCGCCTACCAGTGGTTTGCACTAACCAAAGATGTAGATTAGTGGGTTTAATTCCTGCTGCACTTCAGTGTCTCTGCATGAAGTAGAAAAAAGATTCTTATTTGTAAACCCTTTTCTTTGAAGTTTTATTGGCAAGGCAGTGAAAACTTGCTAGTTAACAAATGTATTAAAGACAGTTTCAGTATATGTAGCTATTTTCATGGTTTCATTATACAGTCAACTACTGTTCCATGAATAACAGTTTATTTATAAGGGTTTGTGTTGTGCAATAGCAACTGGAACTGAGGCATTAAATATGTAGTTACTCTTCAGCTTATGGAACCATCTCCTTAAGACCCATATGAAATGCAACAGTAAAATTTGATTTTGTAAGGAAAGTTATTTCTCAGGAAGAATCTGCTTACTAAAATCATGCAAAAAAAATTTAGGCTTGCCATTTTCTTGTGCAATTACCAAGGGAAAAGAAATTACTATTTCACATTTTGCTTTTTATATGGCTAGAGGAAGGCTGACTATAATATAATGCAGTAGCCATCAAACAAATGGCTTGTATTTAATTTTCAAACAACATTGCTCCTTCCGAAAAGGGAGGAATCAAATTTCATTTCAAACTACATTACCAACTTTATTAGGGCAGAGATGATCACTCACCTGTGCAAAGCTGCAGGTTTACAACGGATGAAACAACCCTAGATACAGGATTTTTAAGATTTATAGATGTAGTCCTGTGGCCTGAGAGCTGTTTTCCTTTGAGATTGTGAACAGTCTTAAGGGATAAGAAAATCAGATCAGAGGTTTTGACCAATGAAACTCAAAATGAGAAATGTTTCAAATTAAATCTGAAAGCCTTCTGTTGATTTCTTTGACTTTTGTGAAGTCAAAGAGAGGACAGCTTTACAGGGAAGGGGAAAAAAAAAGATCAAAAAGGTCAGACGTACAGCAACAACAAAGATTAAAGTAATACTGTGTTGTCAAAAGGAACAAGAATCCTCTGTGTAGATGAGTTTAGTGGAAATTTCAGCTTCATTTACTTGTAGAAAACAGACAAGACTTGTGCCTGATTTTAGAGACACTAAACCAGGAGAAGTTTGCAGTTTCTCCCTCCTGTAGTTCATGTTTTTGTTGCAGACAACTTCCTTGTTGGGTAAGGACAGCAACGTCCCTTTCCTACCAGTTACTTTTCCACTGCTCCCTTTTCCTTTTTCTGGAAATTAGAGCATGGAGAGCAAAGTGGAGTAGTATTCTGTAGTGCCTGAATTGAAACCAGAATCAAGACTAATTACATACACTGCAGTGAGTGCAAGTTAGAGCTATCAAAGAACAGCAATATATATACCTAAATAGTTCACAAAAATCTTCCTAATAAATTCATTTTTAATTCATACCGTCTTTCATTTACATTCCCTGAGGGGTCAGACAATGAATTTATCTCTTAAATGTTGCATAATATGTAATATTTGTACAAACCCCTGCCCATATGCATAACAATTGTCAACAATTACACCATAGTCCTAATTAACTTTTCTGCCTTTTAAAAAACTCAAACACACAGTCAAGGACAATAAATATTCTGACATGGAGGACAATTTACAAACAGGAAATACTTAGAAATATCTCAGAATTCATCACGTTGAAACAAGGAATTTACCTTTAAAACAAGAAATCTATGGTTGGCACACATTTAGAAGGTGGATTATGTACAAATATGAAAAAATATAAGGTGACAGTTTACAGTGGAATTCTATCACTGTTTTTTTCCCCATTAAATTCAGTTAAAATATTACTGATTTCTTAAGAAACATTTTAAATAATATGATATTTTATAAAATATTTGTCATAAAATCAAGAACTGTAAGTCTTTTCATGAGGTGTTCACCAAAGATTTTGAGAGGCAAAAGTGAAATTTGTAGCAAAGACTATGATTTTGCAACAGAAATTGTCACCAAAGGAAAAAAAAAACACATACATTAAAAGATAAAATGATGTGGGTTAGTGTATTGCAGGAGCAAAACAACAGACATGCATCCGTTTAAGCCATGTTGCTTAGAACTTTGATTTAATTCTTCCAGTTTGTAATATATAATATAGCATTGAGCAGCAGCTGAATTACTGTTCATCTGTATGTTTGTATTATGCATATTATCTAATTTGTCATTTATTTCCATGCCTAGGGCTAGAAGAGGTATCTGTAGCAAACAATTGGATCACTGGCTTAAATTCTTTTCACTATAATGGTTTGTCAGTAGGTTGATCAAGAATTTTCACATAGTTCAAAAGCATCTGAAGACACTGAATGCAAATGTTTCTCAGGCTGGAAGTATTTTTATTTTTTTTGTACAGATACATTCTTTGAATGCATAATTCTTAGAGAATATACTTACATTCCTTGATAAAATGCAACTATTTATTAGAATACACAGCAAGAAAAAGGGAAAGAAAGACACAAAGCACTGGAAAAAAGTGAGCAACAAGATCATGATTATTTCCTTATATCAAATTTTAATGCCATCTTTAAAGTGTTCTCTAAGGTAATGAAATACAACTGTTTGAAATTTTCTAAGTTGTCTTTGAAAGACTATCATTTCTTTTTCAACAAGTTCTTATGTTACATACATTTGTTTCCTTGTGATTCATGTGACTTGTGATGGACAAATACAATTCCACATTCCTCCCCCAAGTAACACATCCCTGATTACAAAGCTGGTGACATGGCTGCAGCCCATGGCAAAAATAGATGAAAATGTTTCCCTTGTCAGGATTTCATGGCTAGAGAAGTAAACAGGAGATTTTAAAATAATGTCTGTCAGTCTTGAAACCTGCGTTCTCTCTCACTCCCATCTCACCAAACACGCAGAATACTCTCCAGAGAACTGAGAAGTCCATTTTGTGCAGTACCTTCAGTATGTTTTGAATTTGATGTCATGGAATTCTCTTAATGTGTCTTGTCAGATCTAACTACTACAACTAAATTGTTCACTCAGAGTTTTCTGCAAGTAGAATTTGACAGAGGGGAGACTGGTTGTGGCTAAGGCTAGGTAAGAAAATTTCAGATATTAGAATCTAGAAAGAAAATGAAAAAAATGGGGATATATAAGTCATTCATGAGCACTCACATTTAGCAGCAACCATGGCACAGAACAATGTTTGGTTTATATTTTTGCATGTCAGTAGAAAGAAAGGAATGAATGTGTAAGAAAAAGAGATCACAAAACCATAGAAGAGGGATGAACTGTAAATGTTGGTTTAACAGATCATAAATTTCCTGTTTTGGTAAAGATTTCCTTTTAAATTCACATTTAGGTAAAAGGACTTGGTTTTGATTTTGGTTTTGAAAAATTGTATGCACATATGCACAAAGCCACACACGCACAAAGCCACACACCTTTGTGGTCTAGTCATGCAAACCTATTGATTTGGGAGTCTTTAATTCAAGTACTTAATATAAAATCCTATAAAATCCTGCTTTTTACAGGTTGTGGTGTTCAGTCCTCTATTAATAAGAGGTATTTAAGTACTGAGCATGGACAACAATTAACACGGTTAGCAATTCTAAGAACTAATGCTCAAATCAGACATATGCACTACCTGAAGGCATTAAATGTGTCATCATGGTAATCTGTGCAGTGTCTTCTTTGAGTTCTAGGGCTTTGGAGACACATATGCTGGACATTGTTTCCATCCTTTTGTAACTTTGCATCACAGTTTGATTACAATGGCATGTCATGGACTTTGTATGAACATGTGATTCTAAAGCAGAATCACGTAGAGGCAGAGTGTATCTTCTGTATCTTCTGGGATCTGTCTGTGTTCTGTAATTAAGTATGATAAAATTCTGGTTGGGAAGGTACTAGAGAATATATGTTTGCATTTAAATATACATTTGAAGGAAAGAGAAATATAATTTTTCAAGTTAAGAAGCAGCTTTATGCATTTTTCCTTATTCACAGACATAGAATACAGAAGCTGGTCTTCTGAATCTTTGATAGTTAAGAAGAAACAGATGAAGTTGAATGGTACCTGTGAAGGCAGAGAGAAAACTATAGACTTCATGACTGGAAGTCTGACACAGAGACAGGTATTGACTCCAAGATATGACTAGGTTTGTGCCATATTTTCCGAGTAGATGAGGGTAAGCTTCACTTGAGCTGAGAACTTGCCCTGTGTGGGTAGGTTAGAAGCTGGAATCTATGTGCTTTCAGTAAGCCATCAGCTGTACCTGAGACTTTCTAAAAGTCTCTTCTCAACTACAAAGACTGCTTTAATACACAATGTATTACCATTTGAAAGCTTCTGGCTAACTGACAAACAGAGTTCTGAATAGATTAGAACTAGCCAAAATTCATGTCCCAACCTACAGCAACTAATTTTCTTCAGTTCATAATGAATCTGTCAATTTCAGATGATATAGTTAACATAAATGAAAGTGTTAATATCAGCTTTAGCTCTGCAAGTGAGAAAACTAAAAGAAAAAAAATCATCAAGAATTTTTTCTGAGCAACGTGGAGTGAAAGGTGTCCCTGCCCATGGCGGTTGGAACTAGATGATCTTCAAGGTCCACTCCAATCCAAGACATTCTGTGATTCTCTGATTAAATACTTCATCATATCACTTTCAATCAAAATCCCTTCTTCATGAGTCATTAAAGAGTACATTGAAGAAGCAAAGTAACACTACATATAACTTCGTTCTTCAGTTCTTTTCTCTATCCCTGTCTGTCATTGTCCATTTATGAAAGTGAGAATATGAGGCGGACAAATCTCATGTCTGAATCAGCAAAGCCATTAGTGTTTTATTTGGGTTGTAAAGTAGCATATTTTCCACCACTTTAGCAATACTTATCTCCTCTGATATCAGAAGAAGAAATTTGTTCAGCTGCTTCTGCAACACAAATTTGTTTCTTTCACAGTTACACAGTTTTCCAGATGTAAAACTAAAATACTAATGAAATCAAAACCAAATTGGAATGCCATTTGACAAAGGAAGACCAAAGAGCAGACACAGAGTACAGAGCAAGGCATAAACATTTCTGGAGGAAAACACACAAAAAATATTCTGCAAAAGAAAAAGCCAATAGGAAACAGACACATCACTATCAAACTGACTGACTGTTGGTAAGTCTTTCCTACCATCAGTAAATGCAGTGAGCAACAATGATTCTGGCCATATTCTTCAGCAATTCACTGTTTGACTCCTTCCTTGTTTAATTTAACATTGCCGTATACCTATTCTTGGCTTCTTTTTCTATCTTTCACTTACCCAGCTTTAAACTATACTAGCATTTACCTTTCACCCCAAGTCTGTCAAGCTCTCTTCTGTCTCCTGTGGGGCCTTATCAAAGCTGTTCAAGTAACTTAAATACTTATTGGAAATGCACAATTTAAAGAGCACCTAACTATAACTGTCATATTTTTCATCTGATACTCAATAAATGTCTAAAAATGCTTTAAGCAAGTTATTTTACTTCTTCGCAAATTACGCACATTTGGCCTTGAGATGAGAAGGATTAGTTCATTTATCCTAAGGATCTAAAAAATTATTTACAACACTGTCCTAATCCACTTCTTGTTCATTTTCTCTTCCTTGCATGGAAGAGATTTCTTCATGTCTTTGACTTTTCTTTCATTTTCCTATTGGCTGCTTGATTAGAACCACATTTCTTCATGTAGCCATCTGCTTGCCTACAATTAGTGTCCTCTCCTCATAAAGCTGTTACCTTCATGGTGACTTTGCCTTTTCCCTGAAAGCCACCTGCCCAGATGTGTCCTAGCACAACAATATAATGCTGAAGAAGCGCTGACTCTAGGCAATAGGAAATTGCCATACCAAGAGATTGTAGTTTGGTTTTCCACACTTACTACAATCTGTCATATTGTATTCACTGAAATCTATTTTCGTAGGTTTTTTCCCCCCAGTCAGAGTGCCAGGACAGCTAATAGATCAATATAAATATACATGGAATGTGGCATGGTAAATGTCTGTGCTGTACACATCAAGCCATTTTCATGAGAAGGTTTTGACACATTTTTATTCTGTAGTATGAGGTTAATCACAAGATATGTTGATTGATGCCTTATGGCAACAAATCTCCTCTAGGAAGCTTTTTAGAGTATAATGCAGAGTTTCAGAGATGCATGAAATAGTAGGATAATGAGGCAGAAGGAACTAATTTTTAGCTGGAATTGCCTCCAGCTAAGCATGCATTCTTTATACATATAAGCTTTGGAAAAGTAATTTAAAACAAAACAAAACAAAAAAAAAACCCTAGACAATATAAAGTTAAAAATGAAAATATCAATGCATTCGAAAACCCCATTACTGTCCTAGTGTCTTGTCCACAGGCAATATAACAAGAAGAAAGAATCTGAGGAAATTGAATAGGCTGAACCAGCTCCCTGGACTGTAGTCCTGAGAAATGCAGACTGTATAATCACACAAAGCAGCATTGTTTCCGACTCTCTCCCAGAAATCCAGCAATAGTGTTTTCAGCTTTTTCTTTCTATTCTCCTGCATGTAGGGATGCTTATTAAGGCCTTCTTTTCTGAAACTGATGCTGAGTTACCCCATGTGATATTCCCCAGCAGATTCAGGCAGTCTTTTAAATTTACACATTCTCTTCATAATGGTGAAGCCTCCTATCAGAAGCCTTTGTTAATAGTAGGAGTTAGGAACATTGGCATGTTATAGTTTTCCTAAGATTAATTTATAAGCACATATAAATTACCAAGATGTGTTCTTTTTCATAGCATTGGAGAACTACAACACAGACAGGCAGAAGAAAGAGAGGAAGAGTGCTAATTTTAGCTATTGACATGTACTAGTTTTAAAACATAAACCAGGGGTGAAAATGAGGGGTGGAAAATACATCAGTTCAGTAGCTCAAAAAATTAATTGCAACTAAAAGAAAATTGAGGCTTATGAATGCTAAGTCTTAGATGAGCTATATTCATTGCCATGAAGGGGGAAAGCAGTAAATTTTTGCACTGAAAATGCACATTTGTCATTTCCCCTCCTGGCAGCTTTTCTGTCTATTGATCTAGTATAAGCTGCTGGAAATATTTTTCTAGTCTGGTTTTGTCTTACTGTCCTGTACTTCGCTCTACATACAGGATTTTTCTGTCTTAGAAACAAAGATCATACAATGCACACAAAGGTTTCTAAATACAACCCTTATGTGCTCTTGAGAGTATACAAATTTTTAAATCTCTTAAAACATTGAATTTTATACCTAAGGGAAATCCAAATGTTTCCTTATGTTTCCTGTATAACAATGACTTTATTCATAACCTGAAACTGAAGCGGTTGATATATAATATGTATTCTATCAATTTGCATTTTATCAATTTGCAAGCATGTGGTAATGTGATTTTGCATGTTCTCATTCCAAAGTTTTTCCTTTACTATTTCCTGATTTTAGATTCTGTTCAATTCTACCTTTTCATGATCAGATTTCTGATATGTACCATTAGACTGTGTCAGGGAAAATATACAGCAAATTAAGTATTATATCTTTAAAAGCTTCTTTATAGAAACAAAACCACAGCGACTACTGTCCTTGATGGGCACTCTCACTGGATGACAAGCAGCACAGTCCCAATTCCCTTTATTTACTTTTTCTATGGTCTATTAGTTTGCATTCCTTTGGTACAATGAAACAGTTCTAAGATGAAGGACAGAGGGTGACCCATTTCGACCTTCTTTCTATTCCTTTTTGTACTTTCCTCCATATATGCTTTTAAAGGAAACTTTTGGTAGCTAGGAATCCCAGAACCACAGACTCAGAGAGTAGTTGAGGTGGGGAGGACCTTGTGGGAACCATCTAGTCTTAGTGCCCTGCTCAAACTTGGTCAGCTACAGCAAGTTCCCCAGGGAGCTGTCCAACTGGGTTTTGAATATCTCCAAGGATAAAGACTCCACAACCATTCTGGGCAGCCCGATCCCAGGGAAGGGTCACCTTCCTTGACCTGATGCCTGCTAGCACCTGGACTTAAAAAAAAACTCCGGAGCAGTTAATTGGGGTGAGATAAGGAAAGGATTTACTGTGCTATAGCAAATAGTTATTACAAGACGCGTGCGTAGAATACAGTTGTGATATGGGGAGCATAGAATGGGGTAAAAGGGTTAGGAATTTACTGCAGGGTAAGGGAACAAGGGTTGCTGCTTTTAAAACTACTTCTACTGCTTATAAAACTTACAAAGCTTACAAAAATTAGAAAACTAAAAAAACTAGTAGGGCTTAAGGCATCAACCTGTTGGCAAGACTTCTCCTAATGCTGTTGGCTTTCTTTCCTAGAGGGGTACACTTGCTAACTTATGCTTAATTTGGTGTCCACTGGGATCTCCAGAGACTTTTTGCAAGGCTGATTTTCAGACAGCTTGCCTCCAGCCCATCTGATGTATGGGGTTATTCCTTCCCAGTAGCAAAACTTTGCACTTCCTCTTCTTGAACTCCATGAGGTTCCTCCCAGTTCATTTCTCCAAATTGTGGGGGTCCCTGTGAATAGCAGCACAAACAAAGCTGTACTGGCCACAGTATCAACCCTAGAGGTACAGCAATTACATTTTTTTTACTGTGAGGGTGCCAAAATACTGAACTGTGTTGCTTGGAGAGGTTGTGGAGCCTTAAATATCCCTGGAAATATTTAAAAGCCATGTGGATATCTGGTGTACCGAGCACTTCCAGTTTTATACAATCTGAAACATGGTAAGAATGTCCTCTATCCCATTTATCCAGATCACTAATAAAGTTGTTAAACAGTATTGCCCCAGCAGAGATCCCAGTCGAGACCACTTCATTCACCAAGCTAGTCAGCTCATCACAGATATCTATCAGCCAGGTTGGTGAAGCACGATTTCCCTTTTGCTGATGACTCCCATTCACCTTCTTGTCCTTCCTTTGTTTGAAAAGAGTTTCTGGGTCTATTTCTGCCAACATTTCCTGTATGACCGAGGTGATGTTACACAGCTTGTAGTTTCTTAAATCTTCCTCTTGTCCTTCTTGATGATAGGAGTGATATTTGCTTCTTTCATCTCTTTGGAAACCTCTCCCATTCACAATGACCTTTCAAAGACAGTTGAGAGCTCCTTTGCAAATTACATCTCTCAGCTTCCTGTGAATACCTGGGTGTATCCCATCAGAAAAGTAATCTAAGTTATGAACTCACTGGTGATACATCTGAACTACTTCCTCAGTGAATCAAACAACCATGAGACTAAATAGGTGCAACCTCTTCCAGCTACGCTTCAAAAGACTGGATATCCTTACTGGTTGAGGACATGTCAATACCTAAATTTTGTATCCAAACAAGTAGCAGAAGTACTAAGACACTCAGATTAGTTTGGAATGGTACAAAGATAACAAAGCTGGATATGTTAAGGAATACCTTTGGTGCAGGTAGCTGGGTGTGGAGCTGCAGTGTGAGCTACAGGTTTAGTGGGTGCAGGGAAATGGTGGCAGCTCCAGACAAGAGGCTGGAGACTGGTGCCAACTCTTCGCATAACCAAGGGCACAGAGACCTGTGGCTCAGCCAGGTGATTGGGCACTCTGAGACACAGCAGGAGCCAATGGCTCAGATGAGAGAACCCAGATCATTGTGGCCCTTGATTGTGAAGGTATAAAAGTCCAAGGACTCCTTTGCTCAGGGTCCCTCCTCTGAGGCACCAGCTCAAGGTCGTTGTGCTGTTGCTGCATTATGATTAAACTGCCTTAAGGATCCAGAGGTCTGAAACTCTGCTGTGAGAAACCTGGGGCTGAGCAGGTGAGAAGACCCAGTCTGACTTTGCAGGGTGTCACGAGGGCTCACTGGAGCCGCCTGCTGAGACGGGGCTTCAGTCCCAGCAGTGACAGTTTCTGATGGTTGGAGTGTCACTGCCAGAGTGGCTTGGGAATGGTGAGACAGGGAAGTTTGCTTAACACAGACTTATTAGTTTACTCAAGTATTGCATGAGTTTATCTACACTACTTTTGGATATGAAGTGCTAGGTTTGTGTAATACCACACCATGTATATTTATCATATCTAGTTGTGTAGAGGCTCTGCTGTTCCCCACTGCTTGGTGATTAACTCAGTTTAAACAAAATCTAATTTCTTGGAACATATAGAAACATAAATTCAGAATCCGAGTGTTTTTAGACTTCTAAATCTAGTTCTAAAAATTTTTTAGGCACATGGTTGAAATGGCAGGGATTTTACAGCTAACTTTTATGGACAGCAAACCTGTTGGGAATGTTACATTAACTTTCAGATCTGTGCAAACAAATAGGACACTGAGTCAAGGGACACTGACTTCTAGCTGTAGTAATTGAACAGCTGTTACTGTATAACCTATATACATGTACTCTTGATCACACACATCTATAATTTGTGTAGCTCTCTAACTACTTAAAATTTTCACTTTCCATTCCTACATAATTTTTGTTTTCTACTCACGTACACCAGGACATTTAAATCTATAAGTTTTAGTCCCAAAAGATCTTCACTAGATTTATCTCACAGTTACTTGAAAGTATCTATTAGGATTTGTCATGCTTTTGTAGGTTATGTTATTTTCTATATTCTATTTTCCATTTTCTTCTGAAAAAATGTCATGACTCAGGGAAAGCATCACAAATCTTTTCTGTTCTTTCTTCACATTTCCATTCAATATACTAATAAGCTTATCCCACACACCAAAACCTTTTCGTTCTTTTGTATGTTATTTTTAAATGGAATGAAGCAACTGAGACTTCAAGTCCTACAGTTTTTACACAGGCTAACTACTTACCAAGTCTGTGATCAGAAAACTGTAACTCCTCAGTATGCAGTCAGCTACTTTTATTGTAACAATATTTAGTAATCAGTAAATCAGCACAATTAAGGACTTTTTAATAACTGTTTTCTCACATGAAAATTATTTGATACTATTTATCTTCAACACCGTTTTGTCTTGCTTTCTCAGGTTGAGGAGAACTTTTGTTCACATCCCCATTTTCTATATGCAAAGGAGAAAAAAATTATCTTCTAAACAACTTTGAACCAAAATGTTTTAACAAGTATTTGGCTTTAGAGCTCAGATACTTAAAACAGAATCTTTAATGTTGATATTTCTAAGCATATTTTTTCTTTAATTTAAATATAAAATTTAAATATTTTCTTATAACCCTTTTTAAAGATTTCACTAGTATTTACTAAAAGTTTTGTTTTCTAAAAAACCCCCAAACAACAAACTAGAATAAATCTTAACTGAAGTACAAAATTAGTATCAATGAGGGTCATCTACAGAATTAAAGATATTGTTGAAGATTTACAAAGAAATCAGGGTTTTTTTTCAGGTTGAAAGTAAAAATATTGGATATTTTAATCAGGCTTTTGCTGAAGGAATAAAGCTTCACTTGAGAGTTCCAAATATGATTTCTCGCTCTTTTAGCTTTTTTCAAGTATAGATATTGAGAACAATTTTTCTTGTCATATGACAGTTATTTGGCTCCTTATTTTAAGATTCGGGAAGAATAAAGGGAAATGAAAAATGAAAAGGTATAATAAAGGCTATCTTTCATTTTCCAAAAATGAGAGGATTCTGCGTACAAATTCAGTGAAGGACCAGATCGTTTTTCCTTTCCAATAAAATCACTATTTATATTTATATATTTGTTAGGGGAGGTCACAGGTCCTCTGCGAATACATTTACTATTAAAGTAGGTTTTCAGGTTTAATTCCAAAAGATGAATGTTTCTTCCTAGTAAACATTTTATGACAAAGAGCACACTTCTTAAAAAGGTAAATGCATTCCTAGTCATTACAACTCTTTGATAGAACCTTGCAAGCAATCATGCTGATATACTTATAATGAAGTTAACACCTTTAAGTAGGTGCAGCAATAGTAGATAAAAGTATATTTGTTTGTAAATTCACCATAAATTGTTTTAAGATATTTATGAGATACTCTACACAGCAAGTGCTGATGAGTCAGCCTAAACCACTAATACTGATGGGCAATCAAACATTTCTGTGGAAGAAATAAGAGGTTAACCAAAGAGGTCCAATTTCCTTTTTGTTGGAGTACCTGCTTCTGAGGGAGTGAGACTGTATGAACTATAGAGTAAGATGTCATGCAGAAAAGTAATCTGGAATTGAATCTTACCCTCCTGATGTTGCACTTATCTCCTTTCAGTTCCCTGTGACGTGGGAGTACAAGGCCAGGAAGAGGCACTATTTATCCATGTTGCATCTTGATATGAAGACTGTTCCCTCCCCACAAAGACACTTCAAAGAGACCAGACCTACCCAGAGACTGAATAGTACATGCAGCAAAGTCTTTTAGGAGCCTCATTGACATGCTGCTTTTTCTGAAAAAGGTAGTGTGGGAAAATCAACCAAGTACGAAAGGCCATGCAAAACAGCTGTGGTTTGAAGTACTTGATCTTTGTCCAGATTGACCTCCAGTCCCTTCTGGGGACTTTACCCCAGACAAGGATTCAAACTGAAACTTGTGGCTCTAGCATGGAATATTTCCTCCTCCAGCACAGTTGGAATGGCTACTGACTATCTGGTTCTGACAATTAGGTGCACGATGTGTTTTAGAAACAACGAACAGAATTTCTCTCACTTTGACTCACTGTCCTGAATATGAGGAAACCGTTTAGAGAGAAATGTGCAATCAAATGCATGAACAAAATAGCGGAAGAATAAAATTAAGTGGTCATTCTTAAAATCATAATTCCATAATACACACACTTTCAAACACATCTTTATGCTTCAATATCTCTCAGATTATTTTTTTTCTTATTTAAGCACAGTTTGTACTCTTGATATTAACTGTTTATAGACAATATGCAACAATTCAGATTAAAGTCACTGCAGGTAAAATGAACGATGCTGTCATAAGGCGCGTTTTTTGTCTACTCTAAGGAGTGATATTCACTAGTAAATGATGTAAGGGTGTGAAGTGTTAATATTTAATGTGTGAATTGAAGATTCATTGTCTCCTTGCCTGTCAGGCTGCTTACATATTCTATAAATTTCTATCTTGAAAAAAATAGTTTTTGTCAGGTAGTTTATGGTGTCTTATACCTGCCTCATTTAGGTCATAGGTCAGAGATTATGTCCTCTCCATAGCCTCCATCTTCAGGCATATTATCAAAAGTGTTCTTTGTCCTTTCTATGTGAATTCTAAAGCAAAAGTTTAAATCCTATATAGACAAGAAGCCTTCCCAGTTTAACTATTCCTAACTTGATAAGATAAACTATTATTATTTTACTCTTGAATGTAGACACTACTATTTTCTGTGTAACGTAAGAGAAGTCTGTTATCCCTTAGGGAGTACATAGCAGCTTCATTTATTTTTCTGTGATGTATTAGGTTTTTAAAGATTTTTTTGCACATATTAAATAACCACTTACAGGAGTGAAAGAATATGCTGTCCCTAGAAGCAGAAGAAAAGAAAAAGGTGAAATGACAGAAGGAAAAGGTGAAATGACAGAAGAAAATGTAGGAAAAACAATTAACTTTTTTACTGTTGGGATTTGTGGAAAACATCACATCTACAAAAAAAATTAATGAATATGGACTTAAATCATTAGAAATTATAGAAAAGCCAAGGGTAAATTTTATGTTCACTTGTCAATGCACTATATTTGGGAGGGAGGGAGAAGGGAGTTGTAAAGAGATGATAATGAGCTTATTCTGAATCCTTTTCTTCTCCTTTTGCAGTAACCAGGGAGTTAAAAAATTAAAATGATGGCTCATACGTCTGTTTGCCATTTCTACTCTTCTCTGACCTTAAAACCATCTCTCCTGCTCCTTGAAGATTGCAATATTCATTGTTAAGAATGATCTTTTTTTCTCTTTGAATCAACCTTATCCTCTGCTTTGAGTTTACTGAGCATTATTAAAACACTACTTTCCCTCCTGAAAATAATAAATCATAGAGATGAATATTAGAAACATCCAGTTGTGGTTTAAAGAGTAAAATTGGTATTTATATGTTGAAATATCAAGATGTATGTACATAGGTAGGAGCTTAATGTTCAAAGCAGTCTTATGGAAAAGCATGAGTGAAATAGTAAAGCTGCAGAATAAGTTCAATACTTGAGTCCCATTGTCTGGTAAGACTTAAGCACCTGACATTTATCGCCCATAGATTTCTTTATAAAACTCATGCTAATTATCTAGGATATTTCTGAAAATGACACTTGACCTTGAAGTCACTTTCAACTTCATTTAAATGATTTTAAAAAAATTTAGCTTGTGTCTTAAAGCTCATACCTTCATGATCATCTCAGATCTTTACAATGTAGGTTAATGGGCCAGCTTTTCTTCTTATTTTCCTTTATATAAAACCATTGATCTCAGGATAGAATTGGAAAGAAAGGGTTCTTTTACCAGTAAGATACAGTGAATATGTTAAATAACAAGTACTAAGTAGTGTTATATACCTCTGTTCTGTGTTGCCAACACTAAAATCATTGCCATAATTCCAAATGAGATAAATCTGCTGAAACCTTATAGGAATCTGGTGACAAAAAAAATATTCTTTTTCTACTTCAGTATAAATGTTTTTCCTCATCACGTTCATGCCTGATCCACAAAAGTACTACAATTATTGTCAGATATCTCTTATTTTGATTTTAAATATGAACATTAAATTTTTATAACTCCTAATGTGTGTGTTAAAAAAGAAAAAGAAAGAGGAAAAGCATGGGTTTTTTTTCCTTATTTGGTATATTATGTGCATTTTTATGGCACTTCATTTCACCTGGTCGTTTTTTACAATTATTTGTAAAGTATAGTTTATAGATTTCCCCTTAAGTTGCATCCTTCCTGTACAGGTTTATAGCTGTGATGTCAACATAACATTATTGGGTTCAAATGTTATTATAATTACTGGCACTTGCACTTCACATAAAGATCCCTCCATCCAGAGAGCAAGATCAAGTTGATCAGTCACCAATGCAGCAACTTGGATAAATTCAGAAAATCTTATGCTGCATAAAGTCTGTGTTTACTTCACACATTAACCTATAGTTAAAGGTTACTTCTTAGAAGTCATTGACTACTACTAAAAATTGAAGTTTGGTAGTAGTATATTTTTTTTCTTCCACTTAAGCAAGTAAAAGAGGTTGAACTTCCTGAGAAAGAACATTTGTGCTACTCTGAGTCACAGCCAGGACCAAGAAGTTGTTTCATAGGCTCATTCCACATAGTTTACATTACTGATTAATATTTTTTGTTACTTTTCCCCCCAGGCTTCCCAGGCCCTCTAAATTGATCAGCGATATTATTTTTTGATTTATGTGCAATTAACAGGGTTTTTTTTTGTTGTTGTTGCTGTTTATCAAATGTCCAATTTGGGACAGCTAAATTGTAACTCAGGTAGTCTGAGTTTATGTTAATTAGAGCTAGCGAGCAGCTCATCTTTGTGTCCCCGGCTGATCCATGAAAGCTGATTTCCGGTGCAGGTGAGCATGTCTGCCAGAGCTGGTCTTGGCGAAGCTTTCGCAGTATGAAGGACAGCAGCTGCCAGACCCTGGCCCTTTATTGTGGCATGTCATAGCACAACTGATCTCACATGCTGTAAAACATCCGGCATGAGGCAACTGTATGTACTACTCTGCAGCATGAGACTACATGTCTAGGTATGGCCTATCTCTGTTTAGCACATTGCACATGAGGTCAATAAAGTGTAACCGAAAAAAATGTGCACTGTGGATCTTAAATGAATTTAACTTGGTTTCTGAAGGCTGTTCTGGTGTGATATAAGGAAACTGTATCAGTTCAGGATGAACAGCACAAATTTCAACTCCCACAACATGAGGCAAAGTAGTTCTCACCTGAGAGGGAAATAGTGAACAGCCTGAAAAAGTAAACTCATTCCTCCTTCATAGAGTGAATCCTTTCTTTGGAGCACTGGCGATGACAGAAATCATAGAAAGAGAGCGGTGGTGAACTCTCCTATGTGACAAAGTAAAGACAATCCAGGATTTCTGGATTAAAAGACAAAAATAAAAGACAAAAATTGGGCAGTTGCTAAGGAAAACCACTATTTTAGTATTATTGCTTTAGTAGATTTATTATCTATTAATATTTATTAGATTATTATTTTATTATTTAATGTTATTACTTTATTAGAAAATAAAATTAATAAGAGCAAGAAAGATTGAAAGTGAAAACAAGCTATTACTTAGCTGATAAAAAAAGCCCACTTTATTGCATATAATGTCTAACTTGCCAGCTGTTTTTACGTATTCCTTACAGGAAGAATGAATACAAATTCTTTTGCCATCTAAATTTAATAAAATTTCTGGAGTGTAATTTAAATGGGGTTTGAGAATAATAATGTTGCTTCATGGGTATTAGGTGATCTTAGTTTGTAAAACATAAAAACTTGAAGACTCTGTGGACAACATATTTGAATAAATTTCTTCCAGAGGCAAATGAAGCTTATAACATAGGAAGAAAAGAATCAGTATCTTCCAATTGTAAACTCCATTATTTTTTTGTGTTGTAGTATAGTGTGGTTATTAGAAACTCAATGTTAGAAAATATTGTCTCCATCCAAGTATCACTTAATCTCTATTACCTGGAGGTTAAAAGTCAAAGAACAATCATCCATGTCAGTGATTCCTGCAGCAGATTGTTACTGAACCATGTAAGGTCGTTTAGTGGGGAGAATTAGCTCCCAGCAGCTTCACATGTCAGAGATACTATAGTAGCATCCAGCCCCAGCTCTTCTCCCTGGAAAATTATGGTGATTCTGTGGGCTTTCTCAGGAAAAGTGTCCTGTAGAACAAAAAGAAAGGCTTACCTTTAATCGACATTTTTGCAAAGGGTGACAATGAAAAGAAAAAAATTGCCAACTTTATCAGTCAGCGGTAGATGGAAAGCACACAGATACAGCCAATTGCCTTCAGCTTTGCAAATAGATTAGTAAGACATACCTTGTGCTTTTGTAGTTAATACACCTCCTAAGTCAATGCCAGTTTATGCATAAAAAGTGCAACCTTTCTCATGTGACCATCTGAAAGACCAGGAAAACCTGGGAAAGCTTCAGAAGTGGGCCGTTGACCAACAACAGTTTGGAAACTTATGTGCTAATTTAATTTAAGAGCTGTCAATAATGATGTGGACATATGGGATCAGTCTCCCTCTGGAAATGCTATAATCAGTCAATGCAGTGAGTGTTCTGGCTGTGTTGTTTAGAGCAGGTCAGCAGAAAAAAACTAGGATGAAAAAGAGTAAGATGCCCAAGCCCATGGAGTTGCCCTGGCAATGACACAGAAAAATGGGCTGAAGTTGTGTAGGGAAACTGACTGGAAGGAGCTGGAAGGGTCAAAGTACATCATGTTTGAAAGAAATTTGAGAAAAGGGAGAAAGACCCAGTGTGTATGCAAAACTTTTTACTATAGTGCTCATTATAACTATCGTTAAGGGACAGCAGAACTGGTCTCTTTAACTACTTTACATCTCCTCTTTCACCATATCACACCTATATAAAATCAAATGAAATAACACGAGAATATGTATTTTCTTGCTGCCTTATTTTTGATGTAAGGCTTATTTCATTTACTTACTTATTTTAATGTTTTACAAAGGAAACGTCACTTTCCCTTCTTTACCCCTAGTGGGTAATGAGGGCTAATTCCAGCTGCTTGCCTTCACTTAGAAAACAGTCTTGAAGAAATCAAAGAAATCATTAAAGTGTTTGGCTTGCTTTCTGTATTTCCCAGTTCCAGGCCCATAGCAACAGAAAGTGATGCAGTAGCAGAGAGCTCACACTCTCACTTTTCTGTTTTGGTTGCTTACTTCAAGCTGGGAGCATTAAGGATAGTTTGGCCAACAAAGCCACAGGACAGGAAAGGACTGGAATGATTTGCTGAAGGGGTTGAATTCTGATTTTTTCTTTAATCTGCATGTGGTTCTGGTGTAGAGCAAAGGGTGAAAAGGTGTTCTTTTTCTAATTCACAGTTTTCTAATTCACAGTTAGGGAAGAGATTTAATAATAATTTTGAAGTATAGTATTTATCTCAAATGAAGGAAATACACCTCGCATCATATCTCTCCCTAACATTTAAAATACACAAATGTTCCATTTTAAAATGATACAATTTTTTGCACAATGTAATTTAAAGCTTCATTATCTTTTCATATGCCCCAAAAAAGTGTGGATATTTTCAAAAGTATAATTACTGCAAAGGACAAATTTAGAACTACTTTTATCAGCATTAACAGACAATTGCTTAGTGGAATGCAGTTCTTCTTCTTTATGATATGCAGCTCTTCAAGTCATCCAAAAGCTTACTTGTCCAAGAGACATGTAATTATTTGTCAGAAAAAAGTCACTGCATACCTACAATTTCTTTACTATCATCATAGTAACAATGAGGGTAGGCAGACAATCCTACCGAATCCGAACTAGTATTGTCTCCCAGAAATTCTTCAAGTGCAAGTACATTTCAAAATTATTTAATGCAATGTTATTGGAGACTCAGATTTTGAAGGCCAGAGAAAAAACACAAGATCGTCCAACTTAAGTTCTAAATCAATGAATTTCAAACAGATATATTTCCATTGAACAGAATTTACTGTGTCCAAAGTAGATCTTTCAGAAAGTTTGTGTTGAAAGTCTCTAAAATATTTTAAAACACAAAAAATTCCTGTTTCAATAGACAGCTTGCTTCAATAGTTGATTACCTTGGTAGATGGAAAGCTGTGCTTAGCAGAACTTTCAAGCCCAAACAGATTCAAAACTCAAGGGTGTGTAATATTAGAGTTCAAACTTTTAAATAGACTTGAGAACTTCTTGTTTTTTCATGTTTTACATTACTTGACTTTAAATCCATATTTCTTCACTTGTCAGTTAACTTTCAGTACTTTACATGAGGTGCAGCCTTAACTGACCTTAGCAGAATATCAACCCCTATATCATTGTATGCACTGCACTTAGCCCATAATCATGACATGTACAATGTAGTCAAAAGATACACAGTGTTTTACGATATGTGGCATTGCATCCTGTAACTAAGCACTACCTACAGAGGAAATGCAGTAGGTAATTACATGAAAAAGAAGGGCCAGAAGTTCAAAGACAGATAAAGATGAAGATGGCATTATTTTAAGCTCATCCAAAACCTTTATTAATCTGATTCTCTGAGAACTGAGAAGTGTGAGAAGCCAAATCTCAATATTGGAGGCATTTATTATATGTATGAGTTGTACAATATATTAATTCAATAAGGCTCCATATTTCAATGGATCACTATTTCACAGGAAAATTTGTAACCTTAATCATTTCTGATTTTGTCTCTTAAACTTGTGGATCATTTTATCTATAGATTTACTCACAGAATTAGAGTTTTTAGAGAAGAGATATGTTTGGCCTAGGTTGGACTTTTTTAACATTTTCCCACACTCCCCCTTTTTTTTTTTTTTT